>CM028669.1:80424388-81024388 GCA_016760335.1 Gastrodia elata | reverse complement strand
TAGAGGTGATCACTTTCCTTAATTAGCTAAATAGTGGCTGCTATGAGTGACTGAAGCCTTCAATGCAATAAAGTGTCCAGATTCTATTCGTTTCTCAATTCTGGATCAACTCTTTGAAGAATCAGCTAAAATTAGTTGTCACAAGCTTATTGGGATATGGTTAAAGAGTGCAAGAAAAATCATCGTTCTTCTATCTCTGAAAACTTTGAGATATTATTTTATACTCAATATTGTAAGTAATAATGCATCTATTTCCATTTCTTATTTTATGTACAAAGTTTGCACATTTTATGATCAATAAATAATGTAATCCTCCTATTATGTCTTTAAAAGTTTCATTCATTTTAGTTTTAAGATGAATCCTGAATCCAACCCTCCATCAACTCCTATCAAAAGGATAGTACCAGCTAGTCCTTCATCACATTTTGATGAGATGAAAACTTTGATTGAATTAGTAAGAATCATGGTTGAAAGACAGACACAGGCTATACAAAAAACCATTAACCCTCTGGTAATTCAAGTGAACCCACATGTCCAATCCTCCTCTGCAGTGGATGGATATCTTCAGGCTTTTCTACATTTAATCCTCCTTCTTTCAATGGGTTGGTGCCACCCATTGAAGATGTAAACTGGCTCAAAGCCATGGAGAAAAACTTAGCAAGATAAAATGCCTAGTAAGTGAAGTAATAATTTGCCTAGCTATGCACATGTTCTCTGAAGAAGTTGAATTTAGGTGGGATAATGAATTAAAATCTTGCTTTGCATGTAGGAAAGTAGAAAGCATTTCCTGGGACTAGTTTGAAGTAGTGTTCAGAAGTCAATTCATTCCCCTGCCAGCTCAAACATTTATAGAAGACAAGTTAATTCAATTAACTTAGGGAAATAAGGCAGTCCTCCAGCATGAGGTGGAGCTCAGGAGACTCTTGATTTACTCCTGATATGGTAAGATCGGAGGCTACATGATGTAGTTGATTTCTTAAGGGATTACAGAATATAATCAAGGATCATTTGGTGTCACAACACTACCATAACTTTGATGATCTCTTGAAAGGAGCAAGACTTGTTGAACACCATCTCATGCAAAAAGATCAGCATAAAAGATTGTTTCCCATTCCATCAAAATCTGAAGTCTTCAAGAGTAATAGGCCTAATCAACCAAGGGTGTACAACCATAACCATTAGCAGTAGCAGCAATAACAAGTAAGCAAAACAAGAAAGTGCCAAAGACCACATCCTTATGGCAAATGCTACCACCAGTGTATCACCCTGCTATTAGATTTGACATATTAATCTAACAATGGCTGTCACGGTAGTACTTAATATTGGATTAGGATTTCAAACCCAACATTAAGTACTACCATTAAAGCATGCAGATCTATGTGTAGAAAGAAACTCAAAACATTCCAATCAAACATTCATCATTCATGACATGAAATGTACAACAAGAAAGAATAGTTAACAACATCACAGAAATACTTAATTTACAAGTTTTAAGAATGAAATCACTTATCCTCAGATAAGAAAAAAGTATAAAGTAGATAAGGTCTTCAATCCAACTATAGTTCAGGCTCCTCCTTTAGTACATCACCTGATCCACGCTCCTGATCTACCGTATTTGGTTTATTATATGGTAAGGCACTGCCAATAAAACAAAAAGTAATTAGACTTTCAAGAGTCTGAGTACAATTTAAAGGTACATTAATTTTATATGGATATCACATTAGCCATTCACAATTTTTATATAAGCAGAGTGTTTTGCATGGAATGAATGAAAGGTAAAAATAGCAAAAAGCTATAAAATAGAAAAAGGATTCACATTTTTCAAACTTGCATCAAATAGGTTAGCAAAACAATTATAAAGTATGCATTTATATAAGAGAAACATGAATATGTCTAAATGATTCATATGCTAAGTAAGAGACAGTGTAGTTAATTTTTGCATGTGATATAAAAGAAAACTACGATGCATAAGCTGTTAGTTAAACTAAAATAACAAGCTGCTCAAATGAAATAAGTAAAGCAATTTCAATCCTAAAAAGACTAAAATAACATAGTCATGAGAAAATAATGATCACTCACTATTAAAAAGATTGTGAAATATAAAATTTATAATTTATTTATCTTGTATTTTTGTTCTGTGGGCACAGAATAAGTGATGAGTTGAGTACGTCTACTCAGCTTATCTTAAAGTGGGGTCAACTACAAACACACACATTCCCCCTCAAAGGAATTATGTGGTCTATAGATATACCAATAGCCTTCCAAGACTTAATAATCATTGTACTAAAATCTACCAAATAAAACCCCTCAGAAATATATGCACAAAGTCTTAATGCATGATTTCAAGGAGTTAGTTTCAATGTGTTGTAGTGTAACAAGAAGTTTATCAACATAATGAAAGCCACATGATATCCATTATTTTCTATGTTTTAATGATTTAATATTAAGGATTGGGACTAGAAAAGCCCCTCTATTAACGTAGGTATCATAGATTCCTAAGTTATTTTGATTTAAAATAAAGCATCAAATTTTGGAAAATAATGAATTAATTAGGTATCTATATGGTAACAAAATAATTTATAAATATAATTAATTTGATTGTAAGATAAATTCTATGTTTGTGAAATGAAGTGTTAATCCTAAACTATTGATATTCTTAAGATCATGATTTATAATTCTCTAACAAATACATTAGCCTAAATTTCTTATTTAGCCTTTTGAATGACATCTATCTAGTAAAGCTCTCTCATGAAAAGGATTAATCTTAAAATTAATTGAACATTTCTATCATTAATCTACTATTATATTCATCTACATTAGCCTACAATTCCTTTACTCGTGGTTTTGAGATAATACAACCTAGTGGTATGATTCTATATAATCACATTATATGAATTAATAAACTCACTATTGTACATATAAGATTTTATTTTTATTTCTAAGGCTTAATTTTTTTATTATTACATAACACAAGATAAGTGAAAATTATTATAAGCTATAGTCTTAATGGAAACATTAAGACTTAAGTATTAGTCTAATGATGTGGTGAATTAATTATTTTCCCTAAACATACAATCTCAAGTATTTCAATCCATTTTAAGTTAGTTATCTTAAGATAAGGACTTGAATTTTACTATGTATCTTACTAAAGAATTTTATCAATATTTCATTCACTCTTAAAAACTTACAATTATCCTAATTCATTCTTATGATAAATTTAAGTATATAATTCTTCTAAAAGATATATTTTGGGGTAAGGATATTACTCTCATAATTTTTATTTTAATATTACTCAAGCTACCTTATTTCCAAGATATTTGGATCTATCTTTTATTTAATTATTATCAAAAAATTTAAATGATAAAATTCTAATATCATCTTAAAACAACTTATTATTTTAATAGTAAACTATTTCATCCTCTTAGTCTAACTAGGAATCCAAAAGCATTCTAACAATTATTAGAGGATATTAAGAATTCAATTTATAAAGTTATTAAAGAACTATATTCTAATTAATGAAGACATGATTTACTTAGAAGCATTTAGTCTATCTAAACATTATTAGCTTAAGATGATAGTTCAACCCTTATTATTAGGTTACATAATTAATTATGCTAATGCAATAAAGAGAAATATACTATATTTATTATTATTTTAATCTAAGTAATAATTCTATATTTGCAAGGTGTTATAATGATTCACTAAGTATTGATCCTATTAAAAGACGCATTAGATTATAAATGATTTATCTTGCATGTCTAAAATACTAAAGTGATTATATTAAATCTATATGATTTGGTGAAGGCTTATACAAACTGCAAATGATGGATGCAAATTAGTACATTAATTTCTATCTTAAATATTAAGTTATGCTTAATCTCATTATCCAATCTAAAAATTCAATTTGTATATTTAAAATGATAAGATATCCCAAACCAACATGTCTCTAAGGTTCAGCTAGGCATAATATGTTGTTGTCCAAAGTTTGGAAATGTGATATTTTGTAATTTTCAAATCATAAGGTTCCATAATAAAAAATATGAGGATTAAAATTTCATTTATTTCAAGATCATACCCAACTGATTTGCATCAAGTGTACATAACATTTATATAAAATCAGAAACATGTAGATAACAATCATGCTTTATTTGGGTAATAAATGGCCTAATCTAGGCTTACCCCAAGCTTAACTATTCTTAATGATCATCTAAAAGGTGATTAATGAATACAAATATCAAAATGCAATTTTAACCTCATATTAGCATTCTTGGGATTTTTCTGATTGATTTGATATATAATATTGATATTTTTGGATTTGCATTCCTTAAGTTATGATAGTTTGCTCTTCTATGGTTTAATTGGACTACTTAAATCATTTACTTAACCCTACATGCAAACACAATCCAATGGATTCAATGGGTGCACACCTGTCTTTAACTGAAGTGGGACCCATGCCTTTAATCACGTTAGTTGACTTTGTCTCACTCCACCCTGTACCGATGTTGCCTTCGCAGGGTCAACGGAAGGAGGCTTTAGGACAAGCACAAAATCACAACACAGAACCCCTTAGATCTCAAAAAATATATTAAATTAAAGCTCTTCATAAGATCATTCTGCCGATACCCTAAACCCTAATTCCATCATTAATGTTGAAAATAAAGATGCCCTAAATTGAACAAATGAGTTTTAATTACCATAAATTGAGCCTTTAGAAGGCTGCATCGAAACTTAGCACGACTCGATTACAATCAATGATTCATGAAATGAACATACAAAAATCGTTCGATTGATATAGCATATAATTTATGGATCCTATGCAATTACAAATGGCTCTGGCTATTGCACGATACTGTCGCAGCCCGAGCTATAATGAGGTTAATTAACTTGATGAGGGCTAATTGATCTCATTATTTGATTGCCAATTATTCAATCCCAAGAAAAAAGTTAAACAATCTGAACTTAAGGATCGATGGTATCTTAAATCCTGTGATTAGGGTACTTTGTGTCGCCTTCGCTTTGAAGCAAAATGGGTTTCCAATCCTTACTCAAATGGTTGAATGAGAAGATGAGGTTCATCTAGATAAGAAGGTAGATGAGATATGAGTTTAATTGTGGGTATTGAAGTCTTTGGCAATGCCACCCGCGAGCTGTAATTGGTGAAGCTTGTGGCGATTGCCACACATAACCTCACTGGGGAAGACGGGCTGGAAGCCGTCTGATCGAGCAGCTGATCGGATCAGATGGCGCAGATCAAACGCATCGTCTGATCATGACGATTAGGAAGATTAGTTAACGACGGGGGATGGCGTTGTTTGCATAATTAAAATAATATATATTACTTTAATTCTTACATGATTTATTTTATTAAAATTATTTAATTAAACGTATTCAAAAAAAAAATCTTAAGAATTCATCCTTAACTAAATCGAGGGCGAGAAACTTGAAAATGCAGTTAGAATTACAATCGGAGGTTATTTCAATTATTTGATTTTTTAGGATGTCAAAAATGCAATAAAATAAATAGGAAATTTTGATGATTTTCAAATGTTATCAAATTTTCACCACTAGCTAATTTGGGAGTGAGGAATTTAATGGCAGACTCCGATTTTGATTTGGAGGTCAATTTAATTATTATGATTTTTTTATTTAATAAAAAATATTAAAATATTCAAAATTGTTGATTGAGCTTGTATTTGATTTAAAATAACAGGGTTTGCCCTAAACACCAATTAGAGTCTAATGGAGGTGATTATGAAAAAATATGATTGTAAAATACTAATTAACAGCATTGGGTTATTATAGACTCTTCCTCCTAAAAAAGGTGTCGTCCTCAGCACCCAAATAGATTTAATTAAGAGTAACGAGGAGTTAAAAGAATGAAAAAGTTATAAGTTACATAATTAGGAATAGAGTTTTGGAAATTTCTTCTGTATATTTACCTCTCTTTCCCAAGTGGCTTCATTGATTAGTTGATTTTGCCATTGACCCTTGACCATAGCGATACTACGACTCCTTACTGCCTGAGATCTCTTTCAAGAATTTTAATAGGCTTAACTTCATATAAAAGTTCTGGTTGCAATTGAAGCTTTGAAGCTAAAATTTGCTGATATAAATTTTTTTAGCATGTTCTTAAAGAAGACACATGAAAAACATTATGAATCGCTGAAAAGTTATCAAATAGTTTTAAACGATATGTTGATATCCCGACGTTCACAATCACGTCAAATGGTCCCACGTATCTAGGACTTAATTTTCTAAAAATGCCAAATCATTGGTATCCTTTCATTGAATTTACTTTAAGATAGACTTTATCCCCATCCTGAAATTCAAGTGTCGATGACAAATATCATGATACTTTTTCTATCTATCTTGAGTAGTTAACATTCTTGCTTTGATTAACTGAATATTCTTGCTTGCTTCATCAACCAATTCAGATCCAAACAATTGTACATAACCTACTTCATCCCAAGCTAAAGGAGTTTTACATCTTCCGCCATAGAGTGCTTCATATGGTACCATACCAATACTAGCTTGAAAATTGTTATTGTCATAGGTGAATTCAATAATAGATAAGCGCTCTTTCCAACTTCCCCCAAGGTCTAAGATACAAATATGTAATAGACCTTCAAGTATTTGATTTATTCTTTCTGTTTGCCCATCTGTTTGCTGATGGAAAGCTGTGCTCATAGCCAAATTAGATCCCTTGTTAACCTGCTTGCCAAAGGCGAGAAGTAAATCTACTGTCTCGATCTAAAATAATTGAGATAGGTGTACCATGAAGGTGAATGATTTCTTTTATATACAATTAGGCTAACTTATCTACCAAATTTGTTTGTTGAATAGGTATAAAATGAGCTGATTTGGTTAACCTGTCGTGAACGACCCAAATAGCATTTGATCCAGATATGCACTATGGTAGACCCATAAAAAATCCATGAAAATGTCGAACTATTTCCATTCAAGAATTTTTAATGATTTCAAGAGTCCACCAGGCCTCTGATGCTCTGCTTTCACAAGACAACATGAATAGCATTTGGATACATACATTGCTATGTCCTTCTTCATGCCTAGCCACCAAAAAATTTTTTAGAGATCTTGATACATCTTACTATTTCCTGGATGAATGGTAAAACTATAATTATCAACTTCAGATAAAATTTCTAATTGAAAATTTTTAAGAATCCAAATTCTGTCTCCCTGAAAGATAGTTTCATTTTCTATCTTTAATTCAAGTTTCTTAGCACTTGCTATATCCATTTTTAATTTATCAAAATCCTTATCTTGCTTTTGAGCTTCTACAATTCTGCTCTTCAATGATGGCTCGGTATTAGACTTAGCTAACAAAGCTTTAAATTTTACCATTGTAGTAGGTTCAATACTTAATTTCTCAAAATCTTCTACTAGTGATTCACTAGATACTATGGAAGATAAAACTGCATTTCTAGTTAAAGCATCTGCCACCACATTTACTCTACCTAGGTGATAATAGATTTTGAAATCATAATTGCAGATGAATTCTAGCCACCTTCTCTGTCTACAATTTAACTCCTTTTGAGTAAAGACATACTTAAGGCTCTGGTGATCCATGAATTTCTCACACTTTACTCCATATAAGTAGTGTCTCTAGATTTTAAAAGCATGAACTACAACTACCATTTACAAATCATGGTCAGGGTAGTTCTTCTCATTTGGTTTCAATTACCTTGATTCAAAAGCTATAACTCTACCTTCCTGCATTAATACACATCCAAGTCCTGATTTTGAAGCAACATTATAGACTTGGAAGTTTTCTCCTTCTTGAGGTAAGACTAACACTGGTGTTGATGCTATTAAGTGTTTTAGTTTTTAAAAAGCTTCCCAATCAGAATTCTATATAAATCAAATATCTTTCTTAGTTATGTGAGCTATAGAAGAAACTATTAGAGAAAACCCTGGAACAAACTTTCTATGATAGCTGACAAGGCCTTAGAAACTTCTGATTTCAGTTATAGTTCGAGGTTGAACCCACTATTGAATAGCACTGATCTTTTTATGATCAACTTTTATTCCTTCAGCATCAATAACATGGCCCATAAATGCCACTAAATTTAACCAAAACTCACATTTCTTGAATTTGGCAAAGAGTTTATTATCCCAGTAACTATAAAATAGTACAAAGGTACCCTTCATGATCAGCTTTAGTTCTGGAATAAATTAAGATGTCATCAATAAATACAAAAACAAAATTAACAAGATAGGGTTTTAAAATGCACTGCATTAGGTCCATAAATATAGATGGGGCATTAATCAGCCCAAAAGATATGACTAAAAACTCGTAATGCCCATTATGGGTCTTAAATGAGGTTTTTGGAATATCATCATCCCTTACCCTGATCTGATAATATCCTATCCTTAAATTGATTTTGGAGAATACATTTGCTCCAATTAATTGGTCAAATAAGTCATCGATCCTTGGTAGATGATATTTATTCTTTATTGTTACTTTATTCAGTTCATGGTAATCAATGCACATTTGCATTGAACCACCCTTCTTTTTAACAAACAAAACTGGAGCTCCCCATAAAGACATACTAGGTAGGTCTAATAAAACCTTGCTCCTGTAGCTCTTGCAATTGCTTCCGTAGCTCCTGCAATTTCTTAGGAGCCATATGATAAGGTGCTTTTAGTTTTGGTTGTGTGTCTGGTACTAAATCAATTGAGAATTCAACTTCTCGAATTGGAGGTATACCTAGTATTCATCAAGAAATACATCCTGGAATTCTTTTACTATCTCCACATCTTCAGCTGGTGTTGGATCCTTCACTTCACCCATAAGTGTTATTAGGAAGGCTTCACATCCAGATTCAATTAATTTCTTGGCTTTTATTGCGCTGATTAAAAGCACTTATACCTAGTTTCCCAATAAAGGTTTTGGTCTTCTTCCCAATTTTTATAGTAACTTTCTTCTTAGGACAATTTATTACTGCATCAAACCTGCTTAACCAACTCATTCCAAGTATTATGTCAAAGTTAACTATTTGCATAAGTACGAGTTTGGCTTCAAAGGCTAGGCTACCAATCAGAATTTTCAATAAGCAAAATTATTAGCATGAATTTCTGCTCCAGATGGCATTTGCACTTTCATCAATTTTCCTAACTTAAATTATGGGAGGTTTAAACTTAGAGCACACTTTTTAAAAATAAGAGAATGACTTGTGTTAGAATCAAATAATATTTCACAAGCTTAATTTTCTATATATATAGTGCATGAAAGATAACATAGTATTTATGAATGGAAATTAAAAATGTAATAACCAATTTATGCAAAATTTTAAAGCTTACCTGATACAACATCATTGTTTTCTTGAGCAATGACAGGCATTAAGGAAAATACACTTGGTTGACTGGCAGTTTGTACGACTACTTTCCTTTTATGAGTATTTTTCTTATTCATTCGAGTATTATTTGGATTTCACCTCAGTTGATTTGAGGTTTGAGGATCTGCAGAAGGAGGTTTAATAGTTAGGTTCCTTATTGGAGCAGTATTATGTGGGTGATTAATTCTGACTCGATCTACTGTCCAATTAGCCTGGCACTCCCAGAAGCGATGCCCAATTTGGCCACAAATGAAGCATCTTAAGGGTGTGGTCTTCAGCATTCCTCTGAATGATGAACTTGATGAGAACGCTTCTGCTGCTACCGCTGATTATGCTACATATTGAAAACCTTAGGCTGGTTAGGCCTATTGCGTTTGAATACTTCTATCTTAGAGGGTCGAGGATAAAACTTATTTTGCTGCTCTTTCAGTGCAAGATGGTGCTCAATCAATCTTACTGCCTCTAGGTGGTCTACAAAATTGCTATGATGCTGAGACACCAATGATGCTTAATTGGATTTTGCAATCCTTTCAAAAAGCGGCTATACCTTATAGCTTCTGATCTGATTAAATCTGGAGTAAAGTGAGAAAGTCATCTAAATTCAACTTCATATTGAAGCACTGACTTATTGCCTTGGGTTAATATAACCAATTCATGTTCTAGGATCATTTGTGCTGAAAGAGAAACATATTATTTTCTGAATGTTTCCTCAAAATCATCCCATAAGATACCTTCAACTTCTTTTCTAGCAAAACGAGATCTTAATTTACCATCCCACTAGAATTTGGCTTCTTCTGACAGTAAATGTGTGACTAAGCAAATTACTTCACTTACTGGGCATTTTAAACTTGCCAAATTTTCTCCATTTCTCTCAGGCAATGTACTGCTTCTATGGGTGGCACTGACCCATTAAGAGAAAGAGGAATCAGATAAAAGAAGGCCTATAAAAATCCATCCATAGAAGAAGAGGACGGAACTTGAGGATTAACTTGAATGATAGAACAATTGATAGCCCTTTGTGCAGCCTAGGTTTGAGCTTCTACCATAATCTTGACTAACTCAATCAAAGTCTTCATCTCATCGAACTATGATGAGGAACTTGGTGGTACTATCCTTTTGATAGGAGTTGGAGGATTGGAGTCTGGATCCATTTTGAAATTATGAAGAATATTAACTACTTAAGATTAATGCTAGAATAATGTTTGGAACATGTATTTTCTATTTATCATAACATTAGTTTTGAGCTAGGTTGTTCAATTATGAGGATGCCTTAACATATTCTTTCATTGTAAATAATGAACATCTAATTATAAGGATACTTGAACTTCCTTTTTATTCCCCAAATCTACTCTCTGATACCAACTATAACGCCCTGTTATTAGATTTGACATATTAATCTAAGAATGGATGTTACGATAGTACTTAAAACTGCATTAGGGATTTCAAACCCAACATTAAATACTACCTTTAAAACATGCGGATCTATGGGTAGAAGGAAACTCAAAACATTTCAATCAAACATTCATCATTCATGATAATAAAATGTACTATAACAACCCTAGGTTGCTACTTAGCCTAATCCTAGCTTAATTGTATTATAATTATCATTCTAATAACTTTATCTAGTCATTAGAATCAATCTCCAAATATTAGGAATGATTTGGAGCTCAATTTAATATTTGGATTATTTTACTAATATTTAATTAATTAGAAATTTGAGATATTTAATTTGACCTTGAAATTAAAATCTGACTTCGCCATTGCGCTCGTCACCCATAAATTAGCGATGGGTGATGTTTTGAATGTGTTTAGAAGTCGTCAGATTTTCATGAATATTAAATCATAATTAAATATCTCAAAAAATAGGAAAAATTAAATACTCATTAGAAATAAAATATGACTTTGTCGTTGAATTCCTCACCCCCAAATTAGCTAGAGGTAAGTTTTTGCAATTTTTTGGAGCTTATTTATAAAATTTGATCTTATTACTTTAAATCTTTAGCTTATTTTACCTTTTCTTTTTCCCTGGTTAGACCCCACTCCCTCTTCGTCACCTGCATATGCCCCTCTGATCCATTCGACGCTCCATCACCTTGTGCACGAAAGACCACTCTCCTCACCATTTTCTCCACTCACCTCTTAGATCCCATAGCCCATGCCTTCCCTTGTTGAAGCTAAGATCTCCTTCTCCTATAAAAGAAAGCTCATCCCCTCCTCTTCCTCCATTTGCTCTCAAACTGAAGTCCCTTCTCCTCCTCCCAAACTTCTCCTCTTTCCTCCATTGCTGTGCTTGTTACTGAAGGAAAGCTCTCAAGCCCTCAAGCCCGAAAGATCCTTAGAGAAATTTCTCTTCGTAAGCGTACCTCCCTTCCCCCATTGGATGATACAATGGCTACTTTATTTTTATTCTCATGCTTATCTCATGTATCTAAGAATCTATGGTTGAGTATGAAAGCCATTAGAGCTCGTTAAAGTTTCAAATGAAGGGTAGAAGTTAAGTTATGCAAATAAGATTTCATGTGTACCTAAACTTTTAACCTCATTATTTGCATTATTAAAATAATCCTTTTATGCTAATTTTGGTATCAATGGAAAGGTCTCAAAAATACCTTTAAATCAGTATATGGCACCGCACAAGAGGTGCTATAAATTGAAAGTATTTGAGTGTGAAAGGAGACCCGTTACAGTTTTCGCGCAGGCAAAATCACCGTCAGGCGCTACAGCGCGTCGTAGCGCCCGAGTCTCAGGTTGAATCCATCATAGCGCCCCGTAGTGCACCAGAGGGCACCGTAGCGCATGGCTCTCAGCCAAGGTGTGCTATAGCACGTCGTAGCATCTAGCTCTCAGGAAATTGGGCATCGTAGCGCCTGAAAGTGCTGCAGCGCGTCACAGCATTGAAAATTGTCGTAGTTCCTAAAAGCACTACAACGCGCCATAGCACCCTCATCTTAGGTTTGCAACATCGTAGCATGCCATAGCATGTCATAGCGCACCGTAGCGCTTGGCTTTTGGCCAGAAGGCGCTATCGCGCACCGTAACACCCATAAATGTCTGAAAGTGCCCAGAACTATCCTGAATTGCCCAGATTTGTGATTTTTCACATTCTAATGATGTTAAGACCTTATGGGGCTAAAATATATCAATATCAAACCTAGTTTTAATAAAATTAAGTCTTGTATAAGATTATAGATGATTTTTGAATATGGAAAAATTATGTTTTGACCCTCGTTCATAAAAAAATAGAACTTTAACATTGAAATGCCCATAACTTATTCATTAGACGTTAGAATTTAGAGTTATTAGACTCTATGGAACTCTTAGACAATAAATAATAATAAACTAACTAAATTTTTAGACTTCACTAGGCAAAATTACTAAAATGCCCTTATAGGTTAAAATCCTTAAATGGGACCCATAAGACTTAATACTAATCCGAATTTGATGTACCTACTATCTATCTTCATGTTAGACAATAAAGAATCATTTAGCATCAACAAAATCCAATTTGGAGCCCTTAATCAAAAAGTAGTATTCTGGACTCTTAAGTAAGGGAAAAATAGTCATTTTGCTCAAAATTTAAGTTAAGAGCCCTTTACCTCCAAAACATCATTTAAATTAATAAAATTAGTAATAAAACTTATTTGGGATCAATTTATAACCCTTAACCATATAATCAAGTAATTTGATAAAAACCCCATTAAAAGCTTGAAAAATTCTAAGTGAAATTTGAGTTTCTAACTCAGTTTTTAATTCACATCCCTAACTTCCTTAGGTTAATTAGATCAACAAATAAAGATAAATTATAATAACTACCATAAACTCCTTAAATTGCCTAATTCCTTTAGTAGGAACTTCCTTAGGAACTTCAATTGCACCCTATGACTTTTTCCCTTAAGATTGGAAATATATTCTATATTAGAATTCATTCATTAAGTAAATGGGTTATTCAATAAATAAAACCTTAGTTTTTATTAATTTCTAGATTTTTATACTATAATTATTTTTATTTTATCTTTCAATTTTATATTAAGACTAGAAGATTCAACCTATTAAGCCTTGATTTTGCTTGATAGGATTTGTTGTAATCACTAGTTCACAATTTAGATTTAAACCATAGTCCTTAAGTATTACCTTGGGATTATGTGATTAACTCAAATTCATAGTGTTTAATTCAAAATCCCTAGCTTAGTAAATTTTGATCAGATCTTAGCTTAGAACATCTAAATTAATTAATTAGGATGTGATGATTTCTTATTTAACTTATAGTCATTATTGATTGAATTAAATTAAAACTTGATCAGTTCTAATTACTTTTAACTTATAAAGTCATGCTTCTAAGCTACACTTGATAGTAAGAATTAGAGATCTTGAACTTGTGTAACTTTGAATAGTTAGAATGGCTTAATAGATTACAACAGATATCACCTGTGTGTAGTAGAGTTCCTTGCTTACTATTGAATTATTATTGCTTTTGCATTCCTTCTACTTTATGCCTTTCCCTTCAACATGTCATATAAGAGCATTAATGCATGAAATGAAAACTTAGAAAAATTAGGATAATATTTTCATAGGGTTCAGTTACTTGTTGATTGTGCGCATTTTACCCTACTGGACAAGGGTAAGGAGAAATAAGGATTACCTAACATTACCCATTGAGGAGTGTTGTGTTAAGTTGGAACTCGCTCAGTCTTGCAAATGTGCTTGACTCCACAACTACTTCTGGATATATCCATAGAAGTAAAATAAATAACTAAAACATTACTGCATTTGAACTTACTCTTCTTCAGTTCAGTTTCTTCCTTATTACTTACCAGCTTAGCCTCATATGAGGCTAAGAATATACTTACCACAATAGTCTAGATTATCCCTCCTTCTGATATGGTAGTCTTTACATACCCATTTACTATTTACTATTTACTATTTAATGTTTACTGTTTACTATTTTACTATGGCATTTTACTTCAGTCAGCTTTACTTTACCTACTTACTTACTTATAGGATTCTAGTTTCTACTACTGCTTACTATACATATCACAGTTAGATTATTTATTTTTAACCTGCATATGTCATATGATTATCAGCATATTTAGGATGAGTCTTTTATTTCAATACTTTTCTTACTTTATTTATATATATGCTTAACCTTGTCACAGCTTAGTATTGAGGTATGTTATTTTGCCTCATATGTTGCTTAGTTATAAATGCTATATTTATAATTTTCCATATCCCTTTGTATGATTGTTGCACCCTTACACTTTTCATGTTTTATAGTCTAAGTAAAATTGTGATATCATAAAACTCATGAACTGAAACAACCTAAAATATACTTAGATAATATGTCTAACTAGATTTTCTTTTCTTTGGCTGAGGCCCTGCCATTGTGAAACTGATAATGGCAGGTTCTAAGCAATTTGAGGACCTTGTGCCTGAAGAGGATCCATTCTTGGAGGAGCATCAGGTCGGGGCAGAAGATCAGTATATTAGCTATCATTTCATTCCGCTTGTGAGGATGAGTGATTTATTTCATTTTAAACTTCTCTTAAAATTGATGTAATAATTCAAGTACGCATGTATGTTCTTTTAATATACTATTTTATATTGAGCTGTATGTTTACTTCTTATTAGTATTGTGGTGGATTAGATGTAGCATATTTTATTGTCTTTGCTTTCGCACTCTGATGAATGTATATACTTAGTGAATGATTCTACTGCATGATTTAGTGGATTGAGGAATTACATCTTAATCTAATGATAAGTGAAGGATTTGCTATAGTGGCACACCACTCCTTATTCTTAATTGCTGGTAGTTTAAGGGGCAGGGTGCCACATGTACAACAAGAAAGAATAGTTTAACATCACAAAAATATTTAATTTACAAGTTCTGAGAATGAAATCACTCATCCTCACATAAGCAAAAAGTATAAAGTTAATAAGGTCTTCAAACCAGCTATAGTTCAGGCTGCTCCTTGAGTACAACACCTGATCTATGCTCCTAATCTATTGTATTTGGTTTATAATATGGTAGGGCACAGCTAATAAAAGAAAAAATAATTAGACTTTTATAAGTCTAAGATCAATTTAAGGGTACATTAATTTTATACAGATATCATATTAGCCATTTACATATTTAATATAAGCAGAGCATTTTGCATGGAATGAATGAAAGGTAATAATAGCTAAAAGCTATAAAATAGAAAAAGGTTTCACATTATTCATTCCTACATCAAACATGTTAGTGAAGCAATTATAAAGTATGCATTTATATAATGGAAATATGAATATGTTCAATTGATTCTTATCCTAAGTAAGAGACAGTGTAGTTAATTTTTGCATGTGGTATAAAAGAAAACTACACTGCATAAGCTATAAGTAAAACTGAAATAATAAGCTGCTGAAATGAAATAAGTAAAGCAATTTTAATCTTAAGAAAACAAAAATAACATAGCATAAGACTATAATGATCACTCACTATCAATAAGATTGTGAGATATGAAATTTATAATTTATTTATCTTGTATTTTAGTTCGGTAGGTGCAGAACAAGTGAGGAGTTCAGTATGTCTACTCAACTTATCTAAAAGTGGGGTTAACTACAAACACACACATTTCCCATCAAATGAATTATGTGGTCTCAGGATACACCAATAGCATACCTAGGCTTAATAATAGTTGTACTTAAATCCACCAAATGAAATCCCTTAGAAGTATATATTAAATGTTTATTATAATGCACAAAGTCTTAATGCATGATTTCAAGGGATTAGTTTCAATGTGTTGCAGCGTAACATGAAGTTTATCAAAATAATATAAACTATGTGATATCCATTATTTTCTATTTTTAACAATTTATTATTAATGATTGGGACTAGCAAATCCCTTATATTTATTAAGGTATCATATATTCTTATGTTATTTTGATTTATAATAAAGCATCAAATTTTGAAAAATAAAGATATAATTAAATATTTATATGGTAACAAAAATAATTTATAGATATAATTGTTTTGATAGTACGATAAATTCTATGTTTGTGAAATGAAGTTTAATCCTAAACTATTGATATTCTTAAGATCATGTTTTATAATTCTCTAACAAATAAATTACCCTAAAGTTTCTTATTGAGGCTTTTGAATGACATCTATCTAATGAAGCTCTCTTATGAAAACAATTAATCTAAGAATTAATCGAACATTTCTATCATTAATCTACTATTATATTCTTCTACATTAGCCTACAATTCTTTTACTCATGGTTTTGAGATAATACAGCCTAGTGGTATGATTCTATATAATCATAATATATGAATAAATAAACTACTATTTTACATATAAGATTCTATTTTTATTTCTAAGGCTTAATTTTCTTATAATTACATAACTCATGATAAGTGAAAATTATTATAAGCTACAATATAAGGGAAATGATAAGACTTAAGTATTAGTCTAGTGATGTGGTGAATTAATACTTTTCCCTAAACATACAATCATATGTATGAATCCATTTTAAGTTAGTTAGCTTAAGGTATGGACTTGACTTTACTATGTATCTTACTAAATAATTTGATCAATAATTCATTCACTCTTAAGAACTTACAATTATCTTAATTCATTCTTAAGATAAATCTAACTATATCATTCTTCTAATTGATATATTTTGGGGTTAAGATATTACTCTCATGATTTTGAAATTAATATTACTTAAGCTACCTTATTTCCAAGCTATTTGGATCTATCTTTTATTTAATTATTATCAAAAAATTTAAATGATAAAATTCTAATATCATCTTAAAACTACTATTATTTTAATAGTAGACTATTTCATCCTCTTAGTCTAACTAGGAATCCAAAAGCATTCTAACAATTCTTAGAGGATATTAAGAATTAAATTTATAAAGTTATTAAAGAACTATATTCTAATTAATGAAGACATGATTTACTTAGAAAGCACTTGGTCTATCTAAACATTATTATCTTAAGATGATGGCTCAACTCTTATTATTATGTTACATAATTAATTAAGCTAATGCAGCAAAGAGAAATATACTATATTATTTATTATTATAATCTAAGTAACAGTTCTATATTTGCAAGGTGTTATAATGATACACTAAGTATTGGTCCTATTAAAACAAGTATTAGATTATAATTGATTTAACTTGCATATCTAAATTACTAAAGTGTTTATATTAAATCTATATGCTTTGGTGAAGGCTTATACAAACTACAAATGATGGAAGCAAGTTAGTACATTAATTTCAATCATAAATTTTAAGTTATGCTTAATCTCATAATCCAATCTTAAAATTCAATTTGTATATTTAAAATGACAAGATATCCCTAACTAATGTGTCTCTAAGGTTCAGCTTAGCGTAATATGTTGCTATCCAAATTTTGGAAAAGTGATATTTTTGCAATTTTCTAATCATAAGGTTCCATAATAACAAATATGAGGATTAAAATTTCATTTAATAGACCATACCCAAATGATGCGTATCAAGTGTACATAACATCTATATAAAATTTGAAAAATGATGATGATAATCATGCTTTATTTGGGTAATAAATGCATAATCAAAGCTTAACCAAAGCTCAACTATCCTTGATGATCTTCTAAATGGTGATTAACAAATACAATTATTAAAATGCAATTTTAATCTCATATTAGCATTCCTGGGATTTTTCTGCTCGATTTGATGTATAATATTAATATTTTTGGATTTATATTCTTTAAGTTATGATAGTTTGCTCTTTTATGGTTTAATTAGATTAATTAAATCATTTCCTTAACCCTACATGCGCACACAAGCTAATGGATTCAACGGGTGCACACTCGTCTTTAGCTGAAGTGGGACCCACACCTTCAATCGCGTGAGTCGACATCCTCTCGCTCCGCCTTGTACCGAAGCTACCTTCGCAGGGCCGACGGAAGGAGACTTTAGGGCAAGCACAAAATCACACCACATAATCCCTTTGATCTCAAAACGTATATTAAATTAAGGCTCTTTACTAGATCATTTTGTTGATACCCTAAACCCTAACTATTTCCATAATTAATGTCGACAACAAAGATGCCCTAAATCGAGAAAATGAGTTTTAATTACCAAAAATTGAGCTTTCTCAAGGCTGCATCGAACCTTAGCATGACTCAATTACGACCAATGATTCATGTAATGGACATACAAAAATCGTTCGATTGATATAGTGGATAATTTAATGAATCTATGTAATTATAAATGGCTCGGGCTATTGCATGATACCATCGTAGCCCGAGATGTAATGAGGTCAATTGGCTTGATGAGGGAAAATTGATCTCATTATTTGATTGCCAGTTATTTGAAACCAAGAAATGAATTAAACAATCTAAACTTAAGGATCGACAGTACCTCAAATCCTGCTATTAGGGTTCTTCTCGTCGCCTTCGTTTTGCATCAAAATGGGTTTCCAATCCTTACTCAAATGGTAGAATGAGAAGATGTGGTTCATCAATATAAAAAGGTAGATGAGATATGGGCTTAATTGTGTGGATTGAAGTCTTTGGTTGTGCCTTCCGCGAGCTATCATTGATGAAGCTTGCGGCGATTGCCACGCGTAGCCTCATAGAGGAAGATGGACTGGAAGCCGTCTGATTAGGTGGCTGATGGAATCAGACGATGCAAATCAAACGCGTCGTCTGATCATGACGATTAGGCAGACTGGTTAACGATGGGTGATGGCACCGTTTGCAAAATTAAAAGAATATTTGTTAATTTAATTCTTAAATGATATATTTAATTATAATTATACAATTAAATGTATTCAGAAAAAAATCTTAAAAATTCATCCTTAACTAAATCAAGGGCAAGGAACTTGAAAATGCAATTAGAATTTTAATCGGAGGTTGTTTCAATTATTTTATTTTTCAAGATGTCAAAAATGCAATAAAATAATTGAGAAATTTTGACGATCTCCAAAATTTACCAAATTTTAATCCTAGCCAATTTGGAGGTGAGGAGTTCAATGGTGGACTCCAATTTTGATTTGAAGGTCAATTTAATTATCATGATTTTCTAATTTGTTAAAAAACATTAAAATATTCAAAAATTTTAATTGAGCTCAAATTTTATTTAAAATAATAGGGTTTGCCCTAAACACCAATTGGAGTCTAATGGAGGTGATTATGAAGCAATATGATTGTTAAATACAGATTAACAACATTTGGTTGTTATAACCAGGGAAACAAATGCTTTAATTGCGGAAGAACAGGGCATCAATATTTGGAATGTCGTGAGAGGTAAACTGTGGACATAATAAAAATCAATCATCCACAAAATCCTGTTCCAGCTAAAACTTAGAAATTATGCCTCCTCCTATAGCTATTCAGGCACTCAATCAACTGAGGGCACCCCAAAATTCTCCTGAAGCAGCTCAGAGAAATGTTCAAAAAGGGAAGACATTTAATCATGCTACCAACTAACCAAGAGTGTTTGCTCTAACTCTTGTTGTTGCTCCTGAGGACAACAACGTCATATTAGGTATGCCTTAAAATTCTTTTGAATAAGCTTATTTCTTGCATTTTAATCTCTACAATAGTGTAATTATCTTAAAAATCTTGTCAGGCACACTTTATATAGAAACTCGACCTTACGACATGTTATTTGATACAAGCGCAAGTCATTCATTTATTTCTGAAAAGTGTGCACAAAATTTAAATCTTTACCAATCTAAGTTAAGCAAATTAAGTCATGTCCAAATGCCATTTGAAGTTGAATTATGTGCCAGTAAATTTTGCTTCTTGAAAATTCCAATTGATAATCAAAATTTTGAGGCCAAGCTAATAATTATGCAAATTGTCAATTTTGATATCATTTTGGGTATGAATTAGCTAAGTAAACATGATGTGGTGATAAATTGTCTTAAGATGAAAGTTACCTTTAGATCTAGGAAGAAATGTGAAACCTTTATTAGAAGACTAGGTGTATGTGCTTCACTGATTAATGCGATGAAAGCCAAGAAATTAATTGGATCAAAATGTGAAGCATACTTATTAACACTCATGGGTGAAACAAGAGATGCAACGCCAATTGAAGACATGGAAGTGGGAAAGGATTTTCAATTCAAATTTATTGATGAACTGCCAGGCTTAATCCCAATTAGAGAAGTTGAATTTTCAATTGATCTGGTGCCAACCACGCAACCTAAGTCGAAGGCGCCCTGTTGAATGGCTACCAAAGAATTTTAGGAGCTACATGAGCAATTGCAAGAACTTCTAGAGCAAGGTTTTATTAAATTTAGCATGTCCTTGTGCAGAGCTCTAGTGCTATTTATTAAGAAATAAGATGGTTCAATGCGAAGAATGTGTATAGACTATTGCGAATTGAACCAAGTAACAATAAAGAACAAGTATCCTTTACCAAGATTTAACAACTTATTTGATCAGTTATTTGGAGCAAAAGTATTCTACAAAATATATTTAAGATCTTGTTATTATAAGATTAAGGTTAATGATGATGACATCCCAAAAGTTGCATTCAGGACTCGCTATGGGCACTATGAATTCTTAGTCATGTCCTTTGGGATAACTAATGTCCCATATATATTTATGGACCTGATGCAACATATTTTAAAGCCCTATCTTAATTATTTCATCATCATATTTATTGACAACATCTTAATATATTTCAGAATTAAAGTTGAACATGAGAATCACCTCCGTACCATTTTAAAGTTACTGAGGGAGAATAAACTTTTTCTTAGGTTCACGAAATGTGAGTTTTAGTTAAACTCAGTGGCATTTTTGGGCCATATTATTGATGCTGAAGGAATAAAAGTTGAGCAGAAAAATATCAGTGATGTTCAATAGTGGGTACAACCTTGATCTATGACTATGATCAGAAGTTTCCTGGGCCTAGCTGATTATTAGAGAAGGTTTATACCATGATTCTATAAAATTGCTTCACCATTAACTCATTTAACCAAAAAAAATACTCCATTTATCTGGAGTTCAGATTGTGAAGATGACTTCTATACCTATTAACATCTGCACCAATTTTAGTTTTACCCCAAGAATGGAAAGACTTACAGGTTTATACTATTGCTTCAAAAGTAGGACTTGGATGTTTATTAATGTAGAAAAGAAAAGTTATAGCTTTCCCCTCAAGATAGTTAAAACCTAACGAAAAGAACTACCCTATTTATGATATGGAGATGGCAGTCGTAGTTTTTTGCCTTGAAATCTTGGAGACATTATTTATATGGGGTGAAGTGTGAAATATACATTGATCACCAAAGCCTTTAATATATTCTTACTCAAAAAGAGCTAAACTGTATGAAAAGAAGGTGGTTAGAGTTTATTTGCAATTATGATTTGAAAATTCTCTATCACCCCGGAATGGTGTATGTAGTGGATGATGCCTTAAGCAAAAAAGTAGTCCTATCTTCTTTAGTAATTAGTAAGTCTTTAGTAGAAGACTTTGAAAGGCTGAGTATTGAACCTATTGATCGAGATAGTAGATTTACCTCTCGCTACTGGCAAGTAGTCCAACAAGATCTAAGAACTAACTTGTCCTTGAGCATCGCCTTCCATCCTCAAATTGATGGACAAATGAAGAGAGTAAATCAAACTTTTGAAGTTCTGTTGCATGTTTCAGTATTAAACCCTGGTAAAAGCTGGGAAGAGCATTTACCTCTCATTAAATTTTCCTACAGCAATAGTTTTCAAGCTTGTATAGGCATGGCACCTTATGAAGCACTGTATGGAAGACGGTGTAATACTTTGTTATCTTGGGCTGAAGTTGGAGATGTTTAGATATTTGGGTTCGAGTTAATTAAAGTGGGTAAAAAAAAGGTTTTATTTATTAAATTAAAGATGTTGGTAGCTAAAGACAAAAAATAAAAATATCATGATATTCACCATCATCCCTCAATTTTCAAATCGAATATAAAATCTATCTTAAAGTGAGCCCAATGAGAGGAATCCAGTGATTCTATGTTTTATGAAAATTGAGTCCAACATATGTAGGACTGTTTGAAGTAATTATTGACATCAGCATGTCATCTAAAAATACCTAACAATTTTGTGGTAGTTCATAATGTTTTTCATGTATTAGCATTAAGGAAATGCTTGTGAAATTTAAATCAACAAATCCAAATATCAGAAATAGAGCTATAGCTAAATTTAACCTAAGTGGTAAATCCTACTAGGATTTTGGTAAAGGACCTAAAATAGTTGAGGAATCACTACATCCCTATGATTAAAGTCTAGTGGCAGAATCAAAAAGTCAATAAAACCACATGGGAAAAAGAATAGGATATTGCAGAAGAGATTTCCAGAACTCTTATCCTAATCAGGTAGCTTATAAGTTAATAAATTCAACTCCTTGTCTATTCATAATCTAATTCATTTGAATGTCGAGGATGACATCTCTTTTAAGAGGGAGAGTCTGGACCAACCCCATATTTTTAATTAATAATCAATAACCAAATTAGTTTATAATTATCACCATTAATCTCCAAATGGTGTTTAAAGCAAACCCTGAAAATTTGGAACGATTCAAAGCTCAATTGAATATTTGGATTAATTTAATGTATTTATTTAAATAAAAGTTAAGATAATTAATTTGATTCTCCAAATCAAAATCTGAATTCACCATTGAATTTCTCACCCCCAAATTAGCAAGAGGTTAAATTTAGGGAATTTCTAGAAGTCGTCAAATTTTCCTGAACATTTTATTATATTTAAATACACAAAAAATTAAAATAATTAAATATCTTTGATTAAAATTCTAACTTCATTTTTGATTTCCTCACCCCCAAATTTGTTATGGGTCAATTTTTGAGATTTTTTAGAGCTCATTTGATAGCCTAATTTTAATTATTTAAATAGTGGGGCCCGCCACCTCTAATCGATTCAGGCCTATTGGATCAGGCAGCTCAATTCATGCCATTTGATCGAGCCTGCCTTCATCCAATGGCCCGGGTATGTCTTCTCCATGCGAATGGTCGTGTGTGCTGCATGGATCTGATTGCCACACACGTTGGCGAATAAGAGGGCTTTGCACAACCTTATCCACTGAATCAAGCCCATAACATCAACCTCTTCTTATATAGACTTCTTGAAAATCTCAATGGCATCGAGCAAAAATTAGGAATTTTGACCTAGAAATCCCTATTGTCCTCATTCCGATCGAACGAAGCTCCTTCCCATCGAATCCTAAAGTTAATTCACATCTGCTAATTTTAATTCAAAACACTATTCTTAATTATTGCAATTAGTATCAAATTGCAATTAGGCCCGATCAAGCCGGATTGCAAATCGAACATAAGCTCGTAGCTATAGTCGTCAACAATGACAATCAGCAGTAGGTAATTAGGGCATCATTGTTTGTGACATTAGAGTGGTCCATTCTTATTGATTTAGGTACCAATGGAAAGGTGTTAAAGAGACCTTTCGATCAATATATGGCACGACCCATGAGGTTCCCTAAATTGGATGAATTTTGATGCCCTAAGGAGGATCTCTCGGGTCTCGCTGCGATAATATTGTGTGGGTCGGACCCAGCTAGCTCGAGCCCAACCCGCTCGTTACCCGCATGCGAACGCTTTGGCTCCTAGGCACACAACTTGTAACAACCCAAGCTGTTACTCAAGCCAATTAGGACTAATATAAGTCTTAATTGTGATCTTTGTGCACTAATTAAGTCATTAGGAGTTCACCACCAAGACCTAGTCCAAATTAGGGGTCAAAAGGATCAAACCCTGATTTTGGGAAATCCAAAAACCCTGGAATTTGACCTAATGGTTTTGACCTCAGATCAAAAATTAGACTTCGCCATTGCCCTCATTGCCCCAAAATTAGCTAGGAGTGATATTTTGGTGGCAATCAGAAGTCATCAAAATTTCGTCGAATATTTTAATAATATTTAAATATTACAAAAATTATGAAAAATAAAATACTCATCAAAACAAAAACCCGACATCGTCGTTGCGTTCCTCACCCCTTCATTAGCTAGGGGTGAATAGTTGGAAAATTTTGGAAGTCCACAGTCCATTTATACATAGAGCCAAAATATATATGAAAATTTACAGTCTATCTTTTACAAAATAAAATATTTACATTCTCTTGCTTCTGTATTTCTTCTCCTTTTTAACTTGCCAGATCTTTTAGATTTTTAATTATCAAAACCTGAAAATTTCAATTTACCAGTTAGGTAGGAGTACGCAAATTATTCTTATAAGAATAAATCTCGCATCCTATAATAGGCATGAATCAAGTATGAAAATGACTGAAAATCTGCACAGAAAATAAAGCAATTTCCAAATTCAATTTCTGCCCTGCAAATTAGTTGTGAAAATCAATATATATGAAATAAATTCTATCAAAAGCATTTGTAACAATAAGTCGAGTCCGTAGACTCCTGAGCCCAAATGGGTAAACCCATAGGCATAACCTGTAGGAAACTTATCTCACCACCCGTCGGTAGCTTACTCAAAATAGGAACTGATGGTGTGTCTTTCCTCTGGATTTGCCTACTTCCTATAAGAGGCTAAATCCCTCCATATAACTCCCAGGGGCTGCTAGCTGGCCCAATCTGTACAGATTCCAGTGTTGCGTTCCACCCTCCAAAGACATACACCACAAAATATATATATACTGTGTTTCATTCTTTTTGTTACATGCTATTTAATATAAATCTTTTACAGATTAAAAATATGGTAAGCAGTGTAAATAATACTCAAATAGAAAATGGCTCAAATAAGAATACTAAAATAAAACTTATAAGTAAATTTGCGTACCTGACTATTTTTTCAAAATCAACCAATTCAATTTCTTTGATCTGCCAAAATAATTTAATTCATTAATTTAATATTTTGTGTTTGTAATATTAGTTTTCCTAAAATGACAATTAGATGAATATTTGAATTATTTTGATTTATTTAATTAAGCTATTTAATTTTTTTTATACCTTATAAGGTCAAATTGAGAATTTGACCTTATAAGGGCATTTTAGTAATTTTATCCTTAATAAAATATAAAATTTTTGTTATTTTATTGAAGATTATGTCCTAAGGTTTTTATAGAGTCTGAAATTATTCAATTCTAATATGAATTGGCTAAGTTATAGCTAATCTAATTTCTATGGTTAATAATTTGGATTAAATGTGATTAGTGAGTGATTAGTGAATTAGTCACACAATTATTAAAATAATTATACATTTAGGTTCTAATTTACTTTATGAGTTATTTAAAATTGAAATCACTTAATTTGGATTATTAGATTTGCATTTTACTGTAAATTAGGATTTTTTGATCTAAATAGATATTTGGATCACTTAATTTGGAGCTAAATTGACTTACTTATGGCAATTTGAAGTTTTTAGGGTTTAAAGCTTAATTAGGGTTAGGTCCTAATTATGATTAGTTTAATTTTAATTCAAATGGCAACATTAATACTACTAAAATATTCTTTATAATTTTTTGAGTATTTTAAGATCTATATTGGGTATATTTGGAGTAGTGTGTGTAAAGTTATGGATTAATGAAAATTTGAAATAATTTAGATTTATTTAAATATTCTAAAATATCACAATATTAAATATTAATCCTACTGAAATTTGAATGTCACTAAAATAATCCTTGATTTTTGCTGATTAATTTGATATATTTAATTGTATAATTTGGCTAAATATTTTAAGAGTTATGTATGTTTTAAAGTTTTGATATTAATTGAAATAAATTTATTAATATTACTGTTTGAATTAATTAATATATCTGATTATTAATCTATTTACTTTATTGATTTTCATTTTCTATTTATATGTATATATATAAGACTATATATATACATATATAACTTAAAGTGTATCATGAATTATTAATTATATTATTATTTTATTTTTATCTATTTTTATGTATAAATATATATGTATATATGTATATAAATATACCAATATACATATATTTAAGTAAATTAATAGTTGTATATATATTTTATTTAAAAGTATATTTAATTATTAAGATTATTATTTTTTTTATTTTGTTTTGACTGCAGGTGGGGTCCACCAGTTACACGTGGCGATCAAGGACATGCCAGTCAAACGGGTGGGGCCCACATCTGCCTCAATTGGGATTGATTTGAGCGGCTAATTAATCGATGGGTCCCACCATAGAAACTCCACTGAAATCGCGCCATATGTCCTCTGCAAAAATTTCGAAACGCACTGGAATTTGGGTCTTCGCGGGTCGCGTATGGCCCGGCCCAGCCCCGAATGGGTCGGCGTCCTCCTCGGTAGACCGACGTAGAGCTAGTTTTAGGGCACGATTACAGCCGATGATTTAGTCGACGGTTGAAACGATCTCACACGGCAATTGATCGGACTAATTGAGACCTATCTACCTGTGGTGGAATCAAGACTTACAGATTTCCAGAGCTTAAGTAAAACGCAACCCTAATAAGTTCTATCGCAGACGACAAGAATTTTAGACAGACGATCAGTAATTGGAAAAGTTGATTTGCGATAATACAATATTGATTTTTAAAATTGAACAATCAAATTCTAGTTATGATTAAAAGGAATGAGGAGGCGTGCAGTACCTGATAGAGCTTACGGTTAAACCTAGGAAGTGAGGAAGTTGTTTCTACTTAACTTTACTGTAAAAAAATTTCGATACTCAGGAGGAAAGGAAGATTAAATGGAGGTTTGATGGGCTCTTGAGCGGCGGCTTCCACCTGTATCGAGCGAATGCCATCTGCGATCGAAGGATTCTTGACGCGTGCGTAGGGTTTTGCCACGCGTTGTTCCGTGGAGAAGAAAATGGAGGACCGTCAGATCCTCTTTTGGATGGATCAAAAGATCCGTTCCATCAAACGGCCGGCTTTAACAAATTGATGACGTCGTTACTTAAATACGGACGGCGCCGTTAAATGTAATTTAATAAATAATTATTTAATTTAATTTAGTCAATTTAATTAATTAAACTTAACTTAATAATTATATTCCAAAAATTTTAAAAATATCATTCCTAGCTAATTGAGGGCTTCTGAACACAACGGTGCGCTCGGATTTTTGATCCAACGAGTATTTAATTACTCGAATTTTCAGGTATTTAAATAATATTAAAATATTTGACGAAAATTTGACGACTTCCAAATGCGTTCAAAACTTCACTCCTAATTAATTTGGGAGTGGTGAACGTAATGGCGAAGTCAGATTTTCAATCTGAGGTTAAAATTATTTAAATATTAATAAACAATTAGGAACAATATTTTGGTATTTTACATTACCCAAGCCAATTAGGACTAATCTAAGTCCTAATTGTGATTTTAGTGCACTAAAAAAGTCATTAGGAGTTCACCACTAAGACCTAGTCTAAATCAGGGGTCAAAAGGATCAAACCCTAATTTTGGGAATCCAGAAACCCTGGAATTTGATCTAATTATTTTAACCTCAAATCAAAAATTGGGCTTCACCATTTTGCTCATTGCCCCCAAATTAGCTAGGAGTGATGTTTTGGTAGCAATAGAAGTTATCAAAATTCCATTGAATATTTTAATAATATTGAAATATCCCAAAAATTAGGAAAAATAAAATACTCATGGAAATGAAAATTTGACCTTGTTGTTGCATTCCTCACTCCTTAATTAGCTAGGAGTGAATATTTGGAAATTTTTGGAAGTCACTTAATTAATTAATTTTAAAATAATGAAATAAGAATTTAAATTTATTAATTAACCAAATTATTAATTAATTTATTATTTAAAAGTCTCGCGCAGCCGTCATCCAAAAACCAGCACACCGTTAGATGGCTGTTCCTAGCATCTGATAAGATGGATGTTCCTAACCGTCTGATCTGAGATAAGACGGCGCAGGATCATCTCCCTCCTCGAGCTCTCCACTCGTACTCCATGCGGCGGCCCGTTGCGCCTCTGCCCAACTGGGGTCCTCCCGACCTCGGCAAGTTCGCTTGGTTAGCCATAAGGCCTCTATCGCCCCTAGTGTATCGATCCTTTGTGCGATTGAAGTCGACAGCAATCACCTAAGCGAGCTCGAACCCACTAAGGATCTCGTCTGTTCATCAGGTACATCTCTGATCTCACCCTTTCCGTTAGACAATAACTTAAGATCAATCTCGCGTTGCTATTTCATTTCCTATATTGTCTAAATCTAATGTCGTATTATTGATTCATCGGCTCGATCCTCCGAAACGACAAACCCTAAATTCTTTTTTTTTGTATCAAAACCCTAAACCCGCGTCTGCGCACCGACTCCTCTCCGCAGTTGCGTTTGTGGGCCTCACGCTGTCAGGATGCTGAAGGCAAGGTGGACCCACCGTCTTGTCTCTGCAAAGCCGTCTCTTAGTCCATCGCCATCTGTCGGGATTGTGGGTCCCACATCCCTATCAGAATCAGTTAAATTAAGGGTTAATTAAATCTGAATAAATTATTTAAATTAATTAAATTGCAAATATTCAACCCTACATAACTTTGATTCCGCTCACCCAAATATAATATATATATATGTCATTTTGATCAGCAAAATATCAGGATCCTTATGGCACTATTAATTTTTTGTTTGGAGGTACATTTCACATAGTGACATTTAGGACCCCTCATTTGACCTAAATGCCCCTAAACTTTAAACATTCATATCTTTGCACACACTGATCCAAACATAGATAATATGGATCTCATTTTAATTAGGAGAATGTCTAGATAAATCTGGTAGTATCCATTTTGTTGTTTGGTGTAGGATTTGACTAATCATTTTTAGGATATTCCCTAATTACCCCTTAATGACTTAGAAATTGATTTAACCATAACTTAGTCAATTGAACTCCAAATTAGGTCATTCAATATATCATTTAGATTAGAAAATCATAACCTACAGTAAACTGAAATAAAATTAGGGTTTTCACCACTAAAAAACCATAAATTTCCCTAATTATCCCTAACCCTAATTTGGTCACATCTTGACCCATTGAGGTTCAATTTGGGTCAACTCTTAATTAAAGTACTCAGTATGATATAGGGAAGCTATAACTACTGAGTTTGCTAAATTTAGATCTCAAATGTAAAAGTTAAGTTTTGGACCCTTCCTTAAACCTTAAAATTACCATTTTGCCCTTAGAACTAAATCGGCCATAACTAATCCAATAAATGTCAGATTTCGGATGTTCTTGGACTCTACAGATTCCTTGAACAGCAAGCAATAATAAACTGAATAAATTTTTAGACTTCACTAGGTGAAATTACTAAATTGCCCCCTTAGATCAAAATCCTTAGTTTGATCCTATATGACTCAAATCTTATCCAAATTGAGTGTAGTTATCATCTATCTTCATGTTAGATAGTAAGGAATCATTTGGTATCAATAAAATCCAATTTGGAACCATAAATTAAAAAGTAACTTTTTGGACCCTTAAGTAGGGGCAAAATTGTCATTTTACCCAAAATTTAGGTTAAGTGCCCTAAACCTCTAAAATACCTTTTAGATCAGTTAAATCAGTAATAAAATTAGATTTGAATCAATTTAAGTCCTAAATCTCTCAATTTAAATAAATTTGATAAAAATCCTAATTTATGCTTAAAATTTTTCTAAGAATAATATACCTTTATTAAAATCAATCATTAACTCTTTTAATTGAACAAAAATAGTAAATGAAATTAAATTGAAATAAATTCAATCAATTCTCTAAATTTTCCTTAAGTCATTCCCTTAAGAGCTCATTGAGAATCTTCACCTCACTTTAGAATCTTTTCCTTAGGCATAAGGATAAAAACTAGGTTATATTTTATTCATTTAATAAAGTGGGTTATTCAATGAATAAAACCTTAGTTTTATTAGTTTCTAGATTTTATAATTTAATTCTGATTATTTTATCTTTTAGCCTCAGATTAAGAATAGGAGAATTGTCCTATTAAGCTTGATTTTGCTTAATAGGATTTGCCTTAATTATTAGTTCATTATTAGAATTAAAACCCTAAGTCCTTAGGCTTTTCCTTTAGATTCTGTGATTAACTCCAATTTATTATGTTTAATTCATAATCCTTAGCTTTAGTAGATTATGATCAGATCTTAGCTTATAACGTCTAAAGTCATCAATTAGGATGTGATGATTTATTATTTAACTTATAGTAGATTTTGATTGAACTAAATTAGGACCTAGATAGTCCTAATTATTTGTAATTTATAAGGCCGTATATCCAAGTTACACTTGATAGTAGGAATTGGAGATTCTGAACATGTGTATCTTAGACTAGTTAGAATGGTTATTTAGATAATAATAGTGTCACCATATGTAGTAGAGTCCCTTGCTCACTATTGATTACTTATGCTTACATATTCCTTGTATTTATGCCTTAAACCTTGAACATGACATATAAAATAACATTGTTGCATAAAATAAAAACTTAGAATAATTATGATAACATTTGCATTGGGTTCAGTATTCAAGTTGATTCTGGTGCACGTTTACCCTAATGGACAGTAGTAAGGAGAAATAAGGGATAACTTAGCATTACTCATTGAGGAGTGTTGTGTTAAGTTTGAAACATGTATAGTCTTGCAGACGTGCTTAGCTCCTCGGCTACTTTTGGACGTATCCACAGGAGCAAAGTAAATTAACTAAAATTTATTGCATTTGTATTTACTGCCTCCTCAGTCCCGCGTGTTCAGTTTTGTTCTACCCTAACTTAGAAAGGCTTTGAGAAGATTATTATGGCCCAATTGGCCAATTTCTGAAATGGTAGTTTGTACATACCTATTTTTTATTTACTATTTTACTGATGCATATTACTTCAGTCAGCTTTGCTTTACTTTACCTGCTTACTCGTATATTATAGAATGCTAGATTTTTTTGTTGCTTACTATATGTATTACAGTCAGATTGCTTATTTTCAGCCTGTATATGTTATATGATCATCAGTATGTTTAGGTGTAGTCTTTCCTTTTAGTACTTTTGTTACTTTATTCTTACATTATGCCTAGCCTTATTTTAGCTTATTTTGAGGTATGTCTTTTGCCTCATTCTTGCTTAGTTATAAATACTTTATTTATAACTTATCATTTCCATTATATGTCAGTTGCTCCTATACTAATTAGGTTTTGTATTGTTAAGTAAATTGTGACATTAATAATTCATGAAATAATATATCAGCCTAAAATGTACTTAGAGAATTATCTAATAAGATTTTTCTTTTCTTGGCGAGGGCCCTAGCATTGTGAACCTGACAATGTCTGAATCGGATTATTTTTTGAGGAGCTCATGCCTAAAGAGTAGCCATTCTTAGAGGAGAAGCTGTCGGGTCAAGCAGAAGCCGCTTAATTCTTTTTACTGCTTTATTATGAGGATGAGAGATTTTCTATTTCCTTTCATTAAACTATTTAAAATACTATAATAATACAGGTACCTTTAAAATGTATGTTTTTCCTTACTTTACTATTTGTTCTAAATTGTATGTTGCACTTTCCTTACTTATTATTGTAAATTGAATGTACTATTTACATATTTTTCTTCCGCACTCTGAGTTTGTGTTTACTTAGTGATTGATTCATATTGTATATATTTTGAGCATATCTCTCCCTTATTAGTGGATTGTAGATTATACTTAATCCAATGATAAGTGAGGGATTTGCCAGAGTGGCATACCTCCCCTTGGCTTAATCTTGTGGATTGAGGGGAGGGGCACCACACTACTGAAGGCTGGCCCGCATGCAAATCACCCATACGCACGTAATGTTCATATGAATAGTAATTTCAACAATTTTAAAAATTTATTTTAAAATTACAATTTCTTTAAAACTTCATATCTTGTTAATTATAACTCTAAATATATTAATGTTATATCTCAAAATACTTTGAAAAATGCAAAGAATGTTATTATTGATAAACTGTGAAATACACGTCTGCGCTCGCACGCAAGTGTACGTGGTCTGAAGTAATAATTTGGAATGTGAGTTTCGAGATTTATCATCCTCAAGGAATGGGGTATTTTGTTACTAAGGTATATTTAATTTCAATAATATTTAAATGTTATGAATTCAGTTTGATTTGGTTCCATTGTCCAGGTAATAATTCAGATCTAAGAAACTAATTAAAGTAGAGAGGAGAGTTTGGCTTATTCCATGTGAAATGATGGGAGCCTCAAGTTGTATTACTTCTCAAGCACAATTCATTCTTTTTTATTAAGCTAATTAATCAAGTGCACATTGCATTCCTTAGAGTTATCCTGTAAATCCTTCAAGTGCAAATCTTTTGTGAGAGATGAACCCACTAGGATTCAATTTCTGCACAAAGATTCCCATGAGATCACAAGCAGAGCACTTTAGTTTTCTAATGTCTAGGTTGCCAAATTTACAATTTTAATTAGCCGATCTCAAGAGCATTGATTCCACTAATGAGCATCCCGTGTATCATGCGCAGTTCAGATAAGGATGTGATTTCATTTGGGCTCCATGAACTATGTCACGTCATTCATGAGCTCTCAAAGAATCTACTCCCTCCTTCCATGTAAGCTGAGCAACGGAGCTCTAATTAATGGGTCTTAGCTCACACGCTTCAACTCCTTGGTTGAACATAAAAAATGGTGCAAGAAGGCTCAAGAACTTCTCACTTAGTTCTAAGCACCTCTTTCACACATACCCCGTTCTTAACTAAGAAATGAGCCATGGAGCATAAGACTTTCATTTTGTTTATTAGTATTTATAGTTATATTTTCATAACATAAGATTTTCATTTGTTACACAACTTGTTCTTAAGATGATTTCATTGAGTCATTCAAAAATAGATTTTCTTTAGATCAATGCTTGAGGAAGTTCTACATCATTCATTGAGTCCTTTATATTTTACAATGAGCTTAGCCCAACCCTCCCCAAGGGAGTTTAGCCTTCCATTACAGTGGAGAAAAGAAGAAAAATATACAAGGATGAAGACCCTTTCATGATCCACTAAAAGAAAAGTAAAAGAAAGATTAAAGCTTACTAGGAACATCCTTTAATGGGGTTCTCCATATTTCTCTTCTTCTTCCTCTTCTCCTCTTCTTTAGCTCCCTAGTGAAGCCTCCAGTTCTTTCTCTTCTAGCAATGGTTCTTTCCACTTCCCTTGGAGAGGCCTCCTTCTTCCTCTATGCATGTGGTTCCCTGCCCTGATCCCACAGGATTAGACCCTAGGAGTGGTGTGCCACTCTGGCAAATCCCTCACTTATCATTGGATTAGGTAAGATCCACAATCCACCAATAAGAGAAGGATGTGCACAGAATGAATATATGAATCAGTCACTAAGTCTATCATACATACAAAGTGCGGAAGCGAAAAAGAATAAAACATTACATCCATTCACTTTACATTAAATAAGAAAATTGAAGTATAGCTTAGCAAATAATAAAGTGCAGAAAGTAAACACAATCACACAACCTATATTATTTTAAGTAAAGTTAATAAAAGGCTGAAAATGGAAATATCACTTGTCCTCACAATGAAGAAAAATACAGCTAATTATCCTCTGCTCCAAGCTGTTGTGCCTACTATAAGTAAGGCTCCTCCTCAAGTATAGGATCCTCAAGCTGCTCAATATCTGACATTGTCAGTTTCACAATGCCAGGGCCCCAGCCAATAAAGAAAAATCTTATTAGACGAAATGTCTAAGTACATTTTAGGAAAGTAATTTATTAAGTATTTATTAATATCACCATTTTACTCTAAACAAATGAAACATCTATCTAGCATGGGAGCAAGTAAGCATAAAAGGGAATGAGGATAAGTTATAAATATGATATTTATAACTAAGCAAGAATTGAGGCAAAAGCACACCTCAAGTAAACTAAATAAGATAGGGCATACATATGTAATATAGTAGGTAAAAGTACTGAAAGAAAAGTCTAAACCTAAACATGTTGATGATCATATGACATGCTAATTTAAAATATAAATCTAAAAATTGTACATATAATAAGTAATAAAATCTAGCATCATATATATGCACCTACTCAAGTAAGCCAATAAAATAGGAAAAAGACAACTAACTGAAATAAAATGCATCAACAACATAGAAAACAGTAAGCTGAACTAAAAGGAACATATAACTGCCATATCAGAAAGAATCGGCCAATTCGGCCTAGTAATATTCCCATAGCCTTTATAGGCTAGGACAGACATAATATAATAAAATAGTATAGTTTGACTGAATAGACAAATAATACTATGCAAATATCTTTTAGTTATTTTACTTTTATTTTTTTAGATAATTTCAGAAACAGCTAAGAAGTTAAGCACATCTGCAAGACTAAACGGGTCCTAAGCTTAGCACACTCTCCTCAATGAGTGATGTTAATTATCCTGATCTCTCCTTACTCCTGTCCATTGGAGTAATGTGCACCATAATCTACCATGAACTGAACCTAAATATAAATATTTTCCTAATATTCTATGTTTTCATTTTCATGCAATAATGTTTTTCTTATACAGCGTGTTCAAGGAAAAATGAGCACAAGATTCAAAGAATGCGTAGCACAACAACAAATAGAAAGCAAAGGACTCTACTAAGCATGGTGATATCATTGGTTATCTAATTTAACTTTTCTAACTATTCTAAGTTACACAAGTTCAGGATCTCCAATTCTTACTATCAAGTATAACTTAGAAGCACGACCTTATAACTTAAAAAAGATTAGAACTGATCAGGTTCTAATCTAATTCAATCAAGTATGACTACAGGTTAAGAAACAAATCATAATGTCCTAATTAGATGAATTTAGATGTTCTATCTAAGATCTGATCAAGATCTACTAGACAATAGATTATGGATTAAACACTACGAGATTTAGCTTAATCACATAATCCAAAGGATAAGACATAAGATCTAGGCTTTAGTCTAAAAGTGATCATTTATTAAGGTAAATCCTTCTAAGCAAATCAAACTTAATAGGATGAATCTCATGTCCTGAATCTAAGGTTAAAAGACCAAATAATCAAAATAAGTTGAAAAATCTAGAAACTAATAAAACTAAGGATTCATTCATTTTAGTTCATAAATAAAATCTAACTTATGATCTAGTCCTAGTCTTAGGAATAGCCCTAATGTGAGGTGTTGAATTCTTAAGAAAAGATTTAGATGAATTTTAGAGATTTTATCAAATTTGATTAAAAAGCTAATTTTTATCACTTAGAAGATCCTAATACAGTTTTAATGCTGGTTTTAGTGATTTACTAAATAAATTAGGAGTTAAAGACGTTTAACCTAAATTTTGGGCAAAATGACCATTTTGCCCCTACTTTAGGGTCCAAAATGCTACTTTTTGAATTAGAGTTCCAAAGTAGAATTTCTAACTGCCAAATAATTTCTTACTATCTAACATGAAGATAAATAGTAAATACACTCAATTTGGATAAGAAATGGGTCTTATAGGTCCAAACTAAGAATTTTGACCTAAGGGGTATATTAGTAATTAACACTTATTAAGATCTAAATTTTTATGCAGTTTACAATTGGTTACTATTCAAGGATTCCATAAAGTCTATGAACACTGCATTCTGAGGTCAAATGGCTAAGTTATGGCTATTTCAATTTCTAAGGACAATTCGATAATTTTGTCGGTCAACAGGAGAAAAACTGAACTTTTCCATTTGAGGTCCAATTTCAGCAAACTCAGTTTCTATAGCTTCCCTATAATATACTAAGTGTGTTGACAGAGAGTAAACTCAATTTGAACTTCAAATGGTCAAGTTATGGCCTAACTAAGGTTAGGAGTATTTTGGTCATTTCTAATTTTTTAGGTTTTAGATCCTAAATATTATTTTAGTTTATTGATGACACTAAAATTCTAAGCTTGTTAGCACTTTGAATTTTTGAATTTGGAGTTGAATTGACCAAGTTATTGTCAATTGAAGACTTTGGGCATTTAGGTCATTTTTAAGGTAGGGTCCTAAATGTTACTTTTTAAACTAAGCTCCAGATGTGAAAACTAATACTTCTATAGTGTTGAGGCTATTCTTTTGAGCATTTTAAAATCTATATTGACTATGTTTGGATCAGTATGTTAAAATTTGTGATGGTTTGATTATGTCCTAAAATGACACTACTTTATACGTACCCTGAAATGAATTTTTTGAATTATATCATTTGATTCATTTTATATTTCTGAGTAAAATGAGACATATATTTGCTATATTTGGATCATTGCATAAAAAGTTATTAAACTTTAAGGTTTTGAATTAAATAAATTAAATTAAATACATTTTTACTATTTATTTATTCAAATTATATTATTTTACTATGCATTTCTAAAGTTAAAAATGACTTTACTGTATTTATGAATTACTTAATTAGTTATTATTAATCTATTTCCTTACTTAATTAATTATATATTACTTTATTATTTGTATTAATTAATATTATATTAATTTAATTAAATAAAACTAATTACTATTTTCTATTTACTTAATTCTAATTATTTAATTAATATTAATTAGTTTAATTCACTAAGCCACTATTTAATCCAATTAATTATTATATGATATAATTAATTAATTTAGTAGTTATCTATTTAATCCAAGCTTATTGTTAATTAACTTTAACTATTTAACGATTAATTAATTCCTTAACTAAATATTTAACTGCTGCGAATTGACTTAATTTAATATCTATAAATTTAAATAATTAATTTTACTATTTACATTTATATATATATATATATATATTAGTTTACTATTAAATATTAATTAAACTGTCCATAAATTAATTAATTATCATTAGTACATATTTCATTATTATAACTAACTAATTATAATTATTAATACTAGGCTCTAACTTAATCTTGACCAATCCTAAAGTTTTGTTTTCAACATATATATATGTTGTACTGCATTATTTTCCTAAGGTTCTAAGCTTGTAAATGCATAAAACAAAAGCATACACATCCTAAAGTTCTCTACACACAATCATATAGGTATGAAATTATATATATATATACATATATATATAAGCTTACATATAATATATATATAATATTTATAATTATATTTTAATCTAATGATTTCTGCAGGATCATCATGACGGCGGGACCCACGGGTTGCCACGTGGCATCCCCTGAACTATGTCACGTCATTCATGAGCTCTCAAAGAATCAACTCCCTCCTTTCATGTATGCTGAGCAATGGAGTTCTAATTAATGGGTCTTAGCTCACAAGCTTCGACTCCTTGGTTGAGCGTAAAATATGGTGCAAGAAGGCTCAAGAACTTCTCACTTAGTTCTAAGAACCTCTTTCACACATACCTTGCTCTTAACTAAGAAATGAGCCATGGAGCATAAGACTTTCATTTTGTTTATTAGTATTTATAATTATATTTTCATTACATAAGATTTTCATTTATTACACAACTTGTTCTTAAGATGATTTCATTGAGTCATTCAAAAATAGATTTTCTTTAGATCAATGCTTGAGGAAGTTCTACATCATTCATTGAGTCCTTTACATTTTACATTGGGCTTAGCCCAACCCTCCCCAAGAGAGTTTAGCCTTCCATTACAATGAAGAAAAGAAGAAAAGCATACAGGTATGAAGACCCTTTCATGATCCACTAAAATAAAAGTAAAATCAAGATTATAGTTTATTAGGAACAGCCCTTAATGGGGTTCTCCAGATTTCTCTTCTTCTTCCTCTTCTCCTCTCCTTTAGCTTCCTAGTGCAGCCTCCGGTTCTTTCTCCTCTAGCAATGGTTTTTTCCACTTCCCTTGGAGAAGTCTCCTTCTTCCTCTATGCAGCCCTCTAAAAATTGAACTTGTTAAAAGAAAATTGGAAACCCTTCTTAAGTGAAGAAAAGCTTCATTTATAGAGGGGTCAATCCTCTTCATTGCCCTTCAAATTCTACATCTTCCCTCCAAAATTTTGCAGTAATGAGTGTCTATCTCACTTGAGGCATGATAAGATAATCTCTTTTCCGTTCTTTAATCGCCACATCATTTCAAAAATTTATTTTTTCTTCTAAAATTATTCTGCTGCAGAAGAAATGATGGCTGGGAGACAAGGAGCAGGTTGGGGGTTTTATCCTAGCCGTAATCAATGCCTTGAATAGACAAAAATTTGGCGCATTGCTGCAGCGCGCTGTAGTGGTCAACTTTCAGAAACTCTTCCGCTGTAGCGCGCTGTATCGATCAAGTTTTGTAAACTCTCCTGCTGCAATGCACTGTAGCGGTTGAGTTTCGCAAACTCTCCCGCTATGGCGCGCTGTAGCGGTTGAGTTTTGCAAACTCTCCCGCTGTGGCACGCTGTAGCAATTGAGTTTCGCAAACTCTCCCGCTGTAGCGCGCTGTAGCAATTGAGTTTCGCAAACTCACCCGCAGCAGCGCGCTAGGGCGCGCTGTGGTGCACCATAGCAATAACGCTTTATAATTCAGTAATGTCCTTGTTAAGAGTCTTCTATATGCAAGTAGTTGTGGCGCATCGTCACGTGCTGCAGCGCACTGTAGCGATTTTCTTCCAGAAAATGCAAAAATATTCCAGAATTTGATGGGCTCGCTTTTTACCTGAAAATAAGTAGAATTAAATAAGGAAATGAATGAGCATTTTTCTTTATTTAGGATATAAATTATAGATTCATCACACCCGACACATAGATTTTTGCTCGACCTCGAGTAAGCTGAAAAAATGATTTTTTTTTGTATTTCTAAGGTATAAGAGTCTATAAGTAATGTCAATGTGAGTTTGATTGTAGTTCAAAGATCATGCTTGACTGAAATGATAAGAACATTTGGCTTCATTTAAATTTTTTTAACTTTGGTTATGAACCAAGGTTGATAAACTAGTCTCCAATTTTAAGTTTGTAACATTTGGTGCTAAGTAATGGGGGTGGTTCCTTGAAATTATTAAACTAAAATAATAGTGAGTAATCAAGAGTTTTGTGCTATATGTACTCCTTATAAATCACAAAGATCTTTAAAAATTTTAGGAGAGATATCTTTCATCATTATATTTCAATTTATTTTTTCTTGGGAGAGATATTTTTCTTCATCCCTATTTTTGCTTTCTTTTTCATCTTTTAAAGAGAGATATTTTTCTTCATCACACTTCCAAATTTTTGTGAACATGAAGTTCTATAGGAACCTAGCACACTCTTTTGCTTACTCAATATTCATCACTAGTTTTGATTTCTAAGCCTTCCCCTACACTCAGTCCTTAGCATCGATTTAAACTTTTGGAGACTAGATTCAACCTAGAATCATTCCCTTGTTTAGATGATTTAATGGTATTAATGAGTTTAGTCTTTTTTTTTGTTAAACAAACTTTGGTTTATAATTAATTTCTACTTTGATATTCTTGTAACTTTTAATATCTTGAAGAATTCAGAAAAAATATATTGTTTACAATCTTAGAAAGAATTTGGAACTATGATAATCTATAATTTATTTCCTTAAACAAAAATAAAAACATACAAAAAAAAAGTACAAAAACTAGAAATGCAAATAAGAAAAAATACAACCAAATTTAGTCATCCTCCTCGCTTTCTTCAGCCTCCTCCTCATCCATCTCCTAATAGGAATAGTCACATGGCCAACGGGTGTCTGGAATAGGGTCGTCGATAGGTGGTTGTGGTAGAAAGGAGCCATCCGGCCCTCCATGCAAGCTCCAATCTTGGAACATCATTCCAAGAGCTTCATGGAATTCTGATTTGAACCCCCGCTGCCGAGCGATTTTCTTCTTGCAAAACAGCATGTTGGTGGCCCTAGCCCTACCCAAATCAATTTATTGAGTGTAAATTTGCCCCAACAATTTTTCTGAGTAAGAGGGCTGGTGGAAGTTGAAGCTTCTCCTCCTTCTCCCCTCCTCTTCTTAACCTGCTTCCGCACTTTGGAGCGGGCATTTAAATTTGTTAATTCAAGGGGGGCACTAGGAGGGATGACAGTGTCAGAGGAAAGGATCTTAATCCCCTGGGCCAGATAGATGCCTGAGATTAATGACCCGAATGCCAGCGCAGCGCAGTACCCCTTCAAGGCGTTCCAATTTGCACATAAATGATGCCAGAGAGACGAATTTCCTCGGGCTGTTGGAGCGCACACATGAGCAGCACCCTTAAACCGATCACTTCACTAAGGTGACTCGAAGGCATGATGAAGCTAGAGATGAAAACCAGCCACGCATTACTCGAGTCCGTGATCAGGGCTCAAGGAATGTTGGTCAAATTTCCTCTCCAATTTGCATTATTGCAAGCAAGTTCACTAGCGAGAGCAGCCAGGTCATAGCTAAGCTCAATGAGGGTCAAGTATGAGCAGTCATCGACCACCCTCAACCCGTATAATTGCATGATTTGCTCATGCCCGAAAACAACTCCCTTTCCCCGAACGATGATTCTACACCCCGATGCGTTAAGAACATTGGCGTAGACTTCTTGGACAAGGTTCGGGTATGAGACGGCAGGAGTGGTCGTCATAGGCATCCATCCCTGGGGGTCCACTTGCTTGGATGGAAATGGCAAGAGCCACCCGAAACACTTCTCTGGGATGAGCTTTCTCTGGGAAGTGGCCACCGTGAACCTGTGAAGACCCACTTAAGTAGTAATAAGTAAAATTCTTAAATATCGAGGCGCCTCTTCAAATAATGGTGGAGTTCCTGATAAGAACTCCAAAGTTAAGCGTGCTCATGTAAGAGCACTCCCAGGATGGGTGACCTACTGGGAAGTTATCTTCTAAGGGCAAAACTGTGAAGTCTTTCTGGCCAAAACGGATAATACCTTAGTGCTTAAGAGTTTGGGCTGTTACAAATGGTATCAGAGCAAACCATAGGGTGTCAGATAGGAGCTAAGTACCATACAGGGCAAAGTACCACTCATGTGAGCAGCCTCTTAAACCCATGATGGTTAAGGTGCTACATGGTTGTGGGTACCTCTTGAGCCTGTAGTGGTTACCTCTAGTTCTATCTACTCAATGGATGGTTCTTGGATCTGTGTGTGGATACTGACGAGGACGTCAGTTACTTAAGTTGGGGAGATTGTGAAGACCCATTTAAGTAGTAATAAGTGAAATTCTTAAATATCGAGGTGCCATTTCAGATAATGGTGGAGTTCCTGATAAGACTCCAAAGTTAAGCGTGCTCATGTGAGAGCACTCCTAGGATGGGTGACCTACTGGGAAGTTATCTTCTGAGGGCAAAATCGTGTGAGGCCTTTCTGGCCAAAATGGACAATACCTTGGTGCTTAAGAGTTTGGGCTGTTACAGAACCACTTCTCGGCCTCCTCGGAGGAGAACCTCTTCTTGTTGAAGGCTCCACTATATGTGGAGGCCTCGGGCTCTCTCCTTGGGATAGAGTTCTTCCACGATGACATGCTGAAGGTTTCAAAGAGAGCATAATTTCTCATTGAAGGATGAGGAAGGGAGTGATTCTGAAGCAAAAGCAGAAGGTGCAAAGATTCACCCCCCTTACCTCCCCTTAAATAACCACAAAAGTCAAAGGCAAAAAAAATTTGGTCAAAGGGTCTTCCCCATGCCATAAATTTGACAAGCATTCATTGGAAAAGAGAGGAGGGGTCAGCATCAGCAACAAACCTTTTTGACTGCTTGGGAAACCAAAATAATTTAACTTTTTGACTGCATTGATTCCCAAGGTAGACAAAACTGTCATAGCTGGAACAAATTGCTGTAGCGCACTGCAGCGATCAAGTTGCGTAAACTCTTCCGCTGCAGTACGCTGTAGCGATTGAGTTTTGAATACTCTTCCACTACAGCACGCTGGAGAGACAGAGTTATAATAACTGTGTCGCTGCAGCGCGCTATGGTGCGCCACGCAACAAATAAAAACACTTCTTTTTTTTTTTGGCTTGGGCTGCCTTTCAAGAAGCGCTTAGTTTTAAGTCGTTAGCTTGACTCGTTTTGATCTTCTTGTTGCTTAAAAAGGTTATGAGGTATCTTTTTCCAGACTTTTGAGGTATTTGGATGGGCACTAACATGCAGTGTGCTCGAACCCTCACCCTTGGCGTACCCTTCACATCCTACACTTTCGGTTTTGGAGAAAACTTTCTTTTTTCTCTTTCCCCTCCTTGTTTTCCTCTTTCTTACCTTATCTTTTGTGGCGCCCCGCCCCCAGGCCTAGAATCATTGGACTAAGGGCGGTGCCACTCTTGCAAATCCCTCACTTATTATTGGATTAAGTATAATCCACAATCCACTAATAAGGGAAGGATATACTCATGATATAAGCAAAGAAGATCAATCACTAAGTAAATAACATCTCAGAGTGTGAAAGCAAGAAAGGTAAAATAATACATCCAATTCTATCATAATATAGATATGACATTAGACTCATAATAAAATAATACTATAAAAGAAAATACAATATCTGGATTATTACATTCATATTAAATAAACTTAAATGAAAGAATAATATCGCTCATCCTTACTTAAGGAAAAGACAAAACTAAGGCTCTTCAACTCTGGACTGAAGTCCCTTCTGAAGTGGCTCTAGTGCAGGTACTGGATGTCCAAACTACTCAAATTCTGCCATTATCGATTTCATAATGCCAGGACCCCAGCCAATAAAAGAAAATCTTATTAGATAATTATCTAAGTATATTTTATACTTAATATTTTAGATGAATTATTAATGTCACCACTTATACTTAAACACAACAAAAAGTGAACTAAGAGCATAGGAGCAGTAAGTGTACAAGGAACAGATAAGTTTAAAATATAATATTTATAACTAAACAGAAAGTGAGGCAAAAACACACCTCACTAAGCAAGGAATGGACATATACATATATATAATGCAGTAAGTACTGAAAGTAAAGTCTACTCCTAAGCATGCTGATGATCTTGACATATGCTGATTAAGAATAGTAAGTCTAAACATGGTACATATAATAAGCAGTAAAATTTAGCATCCTATAAATATGTATAAGTGAGCAGGTAAGTAAGGAAATACAACTGATTGAATAACATGCATCAATAATATAGTAAAGTAGTAAACTGAAACTGAACAGGTATGTAAGAACTGCCATATCAAAAAATTGGCCAATCGGGCCCAGACAGAAATTCCCATAGCCTTTCAGGGCTAGGGCAGACAGAACAGAATAGCAGAACTGAGGAGGCAGTAAATACAAATGCAGAATATTTTTAGTTATTTTACTTTTATTTCTGTGGACACATCCAGAAACAGCTGAGGAGTCAAGAACGTCTGCAAGACTATACAGATTCTAAGCTTAATACACACTCCTCAATGAGTAATGTTAAGCATCAATTACTCCTTAGCCATGTCCATTAGGGTAAATGTGCACCATAACCTACCAGAATATACTGAACCCAAGGAAACTGTTGTCCTAATTATTCTAAGTTTTCATTTTATGCACAAAGTTTTCTTATATGACATGTCCAAGGAATTAAGCACAAAATACAATGAATGTATAGCACAAATAAATTAAGTAAGCAAGGGACTCTACTATACATAGTGATATTATTGTTGTGTAATTAAACCATTCTAACTATTCTAAGTTACACATGTTCAGGATCTCCAATTCCTACTATCGAGTGTAACTTAGAAGTATGTCCTTATAAGTTATAAAATATTAGGACTAGCTAGGTCCTAATATGATTAATCAATGTCGACTATATAAGTTAAATCAAAAATCAGCACGACCTAATTATTGATTTTAGAAGTTCTAAACTATAAGATAACTAAAACCTACTAAGCTAGAGATTATAGATTAACATCATGAACTTGGGCTTAATCACATAATTCCAAAGGTAAGACATAAGATCTAAGTTTTAATCTAGATGTGATCTAATGATTAAGGTAGATCATATTAAGCAAAGTCAAACTTAATAGGATGATTCTCCTATCTTGAATCTAAGATTGAAAGACAAAATAATCAAAATTAAATTGTAAAATCTAGAAACTATTAAAATTAAGAATTTATATATTGAATAACCCATTTACTCAATCTAACCTAAGTTCTAATCCTAATTCATAGGGGAAGGAGATCTTAAGCAACTAAGATGAACACTCAAGCACGAACCTTGACTAATCTTGATTTAGAATCTTAATTGAATGATTAGGAGATTTTAAGGAAGGCACGATGTGAAATGAATCTTACATCAAGAAGCTTAATACTTAATTTCTATTGCATAAAAGAAAATCTACTAATCAACTTGCAAATTTACTATTATTCATTTCGCTGATTACAATTTATTTTGCTCATTACTATTTATTTTGCTAATAACTATTCAATCCGCTATTTTTACTATTCAATCCGCTATTTTTACTATTCAATCCGTTGTTTATTTTTCAATCCGCTGTTTTTACTATTTATTTCGCTGTTTTCATTTCGCTGCTTTGCTACTTTTCATAAGCTTGAGGCAATTTAAATCTAGCACTATGTGAACTCTCTATTTAAAGTTTGATCTTACAAAACTCAACATATATTAGATATGGCTACAACATATATTATATGCACTACCGTATATACTTTGGTCATATTCATTGTGCAAATAAATAATTAACATGACTTCAAAACTTCAACTTTTCGAATAATAGTTAGGTTGGCATTCAATTGTACATTTAGCAAAATAAGTTACAAAGGCAAACAAAGATTTTCAGTTTTAAAAGTCTTTTGTCTTAAAGAATAACTCGCACTACTTAAAGAAAGCAATTTTCCTTGACCCTACAAACAAACCGTTTTGTGTAATACCTTCAAACAACAACCCTCTTTTGAAAGCTGGGCTCTTCAACTAACAGGCCATGAAACAGTCTGCTCATGGTTTTTGCTTGAGAAGCAAACAACAAGTCATCTCTTTAGTAAAGAATTCAAAAAGTGCACTATTCCTCCATTTGTTATTTGCATACGTTTGGCACATTAAAAGAAGAAGAACTTTAATATTCCACACTTATTTACTTTCATGTAAGTAAGGTTTTAAGAGGTTTACATCAAATGCTTGAGCTTGTGCTTATGTTATTTTTGTGATAAAAATCTGATTCGTGACATTAATATGTATTTCTTACCAAATTTCTAAATATCCCTGCAAAACGCTAAGTTAATGGTTATGGGAGCCAATTTGTCATTAAGCATTGAGCCTTTAACGATTAGTAGTGGAAGGGCGATAAGAAGATATCTAAGACAAGTTGCTAGAGCATTATGTGTAAGAGTAGCATAGTGCGTTGAGGGACGGCTCATAAAAATACTTCTCAAAGATTTACACATGAAACTATAATTAATTTATAGCTATAAGGCCTAAATCTCATTTCAACATTTTAGAGATTTAGAATCAAAAATATAATAAAAATTACAAGAATACATTACTGATTTAGAAAGATAACAACCCTAATAAACAAGTAAATATCATTGGATACTCAATCAGCAGTGACAAAGAATGATGATTCACTATCACAGTATCTATAATGTTTGTAGTTTTATATATTTATAATATACATAACCCAAATCTTTCTATTTGTGCCAAACATTGTAACTCATTCAATGTTCAAGATTATTAAATGGAATTGCGCTTTATACATGGGTAACGATAATCACAGTTAAAAGGTGCTACAATACCAAGAAAGAACATCACAAATCTTGCTGTGTTCAAAGCTCAGAAAGTATAAAAAAAAATATCTAAAATCTTCATTCTCAATTCATTCTTTTTGTATCAAAATCTTCTTAAATTTATTTGAATCATTTCTTCTTCATTCAAAATTTATCTGTTTGGATTTCATATGTATCAAGTTATAGCTTGCAAATAATAATCTAATGATTTTAGTGGGTGTTTTTCTTAAATAATTTGGTTATTAGCATTGGGTAAATCAAAATCCTCTTCTATAGCATTTCACTTAAAGTTTTTAAATTTCTCATCAAATTTGTATAAGGTTTAGAGAACATCCAAAAAGATCAAATTTTGTTTTAAATTGGGAGAACCATCCAGCCCCATATCTTTTAATTTGGCAATTTTAATAGAATCTATAATATCCATTTCCTCATGGCTATAGCCAAAAATAACATTTTCATAGTGAATATTAGTAATAAGATAAGACTTGCAAGTATATGCATTGTGGATTGAACAATTAACAAAGGCAGGTATGATTTTGGCAAGTAACAAAGAAGACTAATCATGGGAAACAATAACATTAAGTTCACGGATACGTTTGAGGTAATATTGATGATGATTATTTGGTTGGCTAACAAATTTATGTTAAGGGATGCCAAAACAAAATAAAAAATAAAAAATAAAAAAATCCTTGTTGAAGGATGAGAGGCAGAGGGACGAGGAGAGGGCAACACAATATTTTTAATGAATAAGAAATTTGTAACTTGAGAGGAAAATGAGGTGTAGGAGAGATATATATGCCATTGGTTATATTACAAGTGTTAAGAGGTTCTTTGGTTGTATGTTAGGAGCTATATTATTATGATAAAATGCTGTTCAGATAACAATGCATTTCAAATAGTAGTGTGACATTATCCATCATTAGAAAATGAGTTAATAATGGTAGAGAAATGAAAACTAATTTTTTTTTTTTTATAAATTAACAATAGCATGAAATGATAATGTCAAGCTTCCTAAAATATGAAAGGCTATGCAGAACCAAAGTTAAATGTAAATAGAAGTCTAGTTGAGAAATGAACTACATATTTGATTATACAAAATAAGTCCCACTGAAGGTCCTATCCCTAGCGATATAAATGTCTCGACCAACTCAAACAACTGATTCTTAATACAAAGATTGAAATCAATAAAACAACTATAACCTCACTAAATAGAACAAAAGCCTTACAAACAAAAAAAGAAAGAAGCGGCAGCAATGTTCAATTCTTGCTTGAATCTCTCTGAATCAAATCAAACCATACACTTAAACATAAGTAAATTTTGGACATGAAATTCGCAATGAAGCGATCCACAGCAGATAACAAGAACAATCCTAAGCAAGAGAATAAAATCTGAAGTGAAGTGAGTAAGAATCTGAGAATGAAATTTGAAAATAAGGAATCAATGGTTGAAGTGAAGTACCTAGAGCATACGAACGAAAGAGAAGGAGGCGTAGGGAGGACGATCGGCGGATGGTTGGACTCGGCGAGCTGCAGACTTCAATCGCCTAAACGATCGGGGCCTTGAGCGCGTATGGAGCCTTATGGCCATCTAGGGCAGAGCCTACGAGACGGAGAGGCACGTCGATAGGCCAGATGCGCGGCGACGGAGGCTCCTAGGAGAGGACACGTGTCGTGCCGAGGGGGAAGAGGCGCGCTGTCGCAAGAGGGAGGAGGGGGAGTCGGCCGAATGCGTGCGTGAGAGATTTAGGGTATGCGTGAGTTTTGGGGAAAAATAAAGAGAAAGAAAAGGTTTTTATTTAAATTAAATTTATTATTTAATAAACTTTATTCAAATTTTCTCAATTAAAATTACATAGTTTAAGTTATCCCAAAAATTTCCGAAAAATCACCCCAAGCTAATTGAGGGGTGAGGAAGATAAATGCGAAGTCGGATTTCGATTACGACGAGTATTTAATTTTCCCAATTTTTTGGATATTTAAATATTAATAAAATATTCGACAAAATTTTGACGACTTTCGATTGCCAACAAAACTTCACCCCTAGCTAATTTGGGGGCAATGAGCGTGATGGCGAAGTCTTATTTTTTATTTGAGGTCAATTTAGACAGGTCAATCTCTAGGGTTTTTAGATATCCCAAAAATCATGATTTGATCCATTTGACTCCTGATTTAGACTAGGTCTTGGTGGATGACTCATAATAGCTTGATTATCACTTAAGATCAAGATTATGACTGAGATTAGTCCTAATGACTAGGATAATAACTTAGGTTGTTACATCTTTACTCTCATCTTCGGAAGAAGTGCATGGGTTAGCCTCGGAGTCACTTAGATTTAAATTTGACAAGTCAAGTGCTTCATGAACTCTTTCCTCCCTAGCCTTGCGATTTATTTCTAGTTCCATAGCTTGTTGTTTGAAAAGGGTAGGCCTTAGATCTATTATTTCAGATCTACCATGGATCCATATGCTCATGACCCCCTACTCACATCTGTGATAGCCTTCGAGCTCATGAGGAAAGGTCTTCCGAAGATAATGGTGGAATTTGCATTCAACCTATCCCATTCACAAACAACAAAATTAGTGGGGACAATGAAGCTTCCTATTCCTACAGGAACATTTCTTACAATGCCTAATAGGGTTAATGATTCAAAGTTGGCGAATTCTAGAATTATGGAGGTGTACTCCTGTAACAACCTTAGTGTTATTACCCATTAATTAGTGACCTATTTGACTATAATCCTTTTTTATTAGTCTTATAATAGTATTAGGAGTCTTCATTTTAAATTTCATGTAATTTGGAGATCATTTGACAATTTCCAGCATTTCCTAGTTTTCTAATAATTTTGAGAATGCTTAATTTATTTAAACCTCAGAATCAAAAATGGAGTCTACCATTGGACTCACCATACCCAAATTAGCTATGGGCGGTATTTTGGAAGTATTTGAAAGTTATCGAATTTTCCACGAATATTTTAATAATATTTAAATACCTAGAAAAACTAAGATAATTAAATTGACCTCCGATCAAAAATCCAATAGCATTTTTGAGTTCCCCACACATCAATTAGGTAAGGGTGAATTTTTGGGATTTTTCGGAGCACGTTTGGTTGATTAATTTTGATTATTAAAATGTGTGAAATTAATTAATTAAATAAAGTATTTAAATTAATATATAATATATTAAATATATTTATTTTCAGCTATTTATTTTATTCCCACGAGGATCCCATGAATAGCCCCAAACATGGAACAGCTAGATCAGGAGATCACGGCCGTTCCGTATAAAAAAGTTTGATCCAACGGCGCTTAATCGATTCAATCAGATCTGACCGTCGGATCAGCCCTTCGATCCGATGGCCACAATCTTTCCCCTGTACGTCTCCCTCCCGCATGATCCCTGACAACAGGCGAGGACTGTCCGAAGGTTCCAGCTGGACAGCCGAGCCCTTTAATCCCTAGCAACTCTCTTCTGCCTCCTTTATTTGCTTCTTGATTCATTCCTGAGAGCTTAGGAGGGCTGCGGGAGACGCGGAAGGAAAAGATCGGGAGAGCGGAACCTGAGAGTGATCGACGTATTACCCAGCTTCGTGGATTCAGGTATACCCTAAACCCTCTTCAATCAATCCTATATTTGCTTCCAATGATTTAATTAATTTGTTTAAGATATTGTCTTTCTAATTAATGAGTTGAATTGAACACCATTTAACCTAATCAATCGGCTAGGCATTTTCTGCAAATCGTTTGCCTTGAGCTATCTAGGGCATCATCCAATTTGCATATAAGTCGACCCTACGTGATAGATCAAGGTCCCTAAGATAGGTCTTGACGAGACCTCTACGTCGGTGTGAGGATCTCGCAATGAAACCTAAGGAGTCGACTACTTATGGAAACCCTAATTTGAACGCCTCCGATTCTTCCATATTTGGGGACGAAACGGTTCAGCGCTCGATTCGTTCTCTGTCGCTGAACCGGGTCGACCATTCCCGGTTCGACCGTGCCTTCTTAAATTGGCGGCGTGCCCTTTGAGAGCGACACGCGCTGACTCATATGAGCGACACGTGTCTTTCTAAAATCCCGTGTCGCCGTTGTTCCAGGTTCTGCACCCGAAGGCCGTCATTTTCTCCTAAATTTCGTGTCAATCCCGTTTTCTGCACCGTATGGTTTTAAGTGCTGATTAATCAGTAAATAATTATTATTGTTTATTTAACGTTAATTTAATATCAAGTCTTATTTTGATCATAATTATACTTTTACTTAACCAAATAATACATTATTATATACCATTTTGATCAAAAAAATGAGTAGATTAATAGTATAAAATTTCATTTCTATTTTGATAACATTTTAATGGATCAATATTTAAGATTAATTAATTAATTACAAAATTATTTTATCATTTCATGTGACCTAATTTGATCATTTAATGTCCAAATTAAATGATCAAATAGTCCATTTCACTCACAAAAATGTGAGGGACAATAACATAAAATTAAATTTAACATTTATACCCTAATTTTTGTAATCACTTTTTAACCCTAATTAGGAGTCATTAAAACCCTAATTTTCCAAAATTGTCCAAAATTGACATACTTAGTGTCACTTTTCTCCTTATGATATAAGGATTTTATTTATATATAAATCATTTCCATTGGACAATAATTTAGATTTTAAGTTTTTGACTCTTACTTAATATTATTGTGATTATCCTAAATTTCTAGATAGTATGTTTTAGGTTTTATAAAACCCTGGAATAGCTAATATGTCACATTTATTATCTCCTTTATCAAATTAGATTGCATTTAATATGAGCTTAGTTCTCCATTTTTTAATTATGTGAATTAACTACCAAGTGCTTGATTCACCTTTCAACTATAAGATAGAAACCCTATGATTGAATTATAATAGATCCCTAAATCTATTTAGTTACACCCATTGAGTGTAGATAAATTCAATACTTTTGTAAAGGTAGATTAGTCAATCAACTAGATTTAGTTTAGTGACTAGATTAGAACTTAATTTATTCACCCTAATCCTTAAAACCTCCTCTTGAATATTTTAAGAGCTAGTATTAGAAATCCTAAGTCACTTAAATTTGTTTAGAAATCCTATTAAATTCCTTAAACATCAATTATTAGAATACTTAGAACTTATAGTTCTTAAGTCCTATCAATTACTTATCTTAAGCCTTTCATTTACTTATAATTTAGCTAGATTAATACTTGATTATTTAGACCCTTCAAACTATAACCTAGCTAGTGAACTTTAGTGAATTTACCTTAACTCTAATTTCATAAGTTATACATTTTCTTTATCTTGATCTCTTCTTACTAGATACCTAAACCTTGATTTAATTATTGCAATTGAATCTTATAGTTTAGGATGTGATTAAGACATAGTTTATAATAGTATCAATTATACTTATAAATTATTTTATCACATCATAGTAATGGAATTGAAACTACTACTTTTAAAACCCCAACTACTACTATACTTACAATTAAGTTGAGATCAATATCTCAAAGTTAATTGAGAGCTCAATTAGCTCCAATCATTAAGTAGATCACTAAAATTAGATAACTGTGGAAATCACTTAGTTGCAATTATTGAATTTCCCTTGAATGCTTGCTTAGCTTTGAACCTTACTCACTTAAATCAATCATATAATACATTGTGTATGAATAAAACTTTCGCATTAAAATTACTAGGGGTTTACATGGCAGATTAGTATAGGGCAGGCTGAAAATGGAGTAATAAGGAGACATCGCATTCTCAGAGAATGAATGTTAATATTTTAAGATTTGACCCGCTTTTCTTTAGTTGTTAAACAGACATATTTAACTTCTCATTTCATTCTGAATATGCCCACAGAATGAGCATAGATTAAAATAACTTCAATTAATTAATATGTGATATCTCTTTTAATTTTATAGATTGTTAAGACTCACCATAGCTTTTAGCTATGTTACTTTCCAGATTTCTAGACTATGTGAATCTTAGACTAATAGTCTAAGATCTTCCTTCAAATTTCCTTACTATGTATTTTTTATAATTTAGAACTATACTTTACTTGTTTACAGTTTACTTAGATTACAGTAAATGTTATAAAATTATATTTAAATGCTTCACTGTTTCTTTTTCTTACTTAGCATAAGTTTATTTGAACATATATATGCTTTACTTCATTTATTTTCATATGCACACTAGTTTACTTCTAGTCTATTTAGGATGCTTTTACCTTTATTCTAATTGTAGGCTAGGATGTTTACTTAAGTGAGTATTTTAACTCACTTTGTTTTTCTTAATACTTGTCCTCACTTGTATGCTTACTATATTGCACCCATGCTTGTGCTTATTTTTGTAACTAGTAAATGATATCCAATTATAACAATAACATGTTTAGCCAATCTTAAATTATACTTAGACTGTTTAGTCTAACCAGATTTTCTATTTCTTAGTTTTTTCCTATCACATTTAAATACCAAAATATGATATATTATGTGCATTTGGAGGCTAGTGGAGCTGGATCAAGTGCTAAAAATTAATTGCTTCTGCCTATCATATTCTAAATTATATAGCTTATTATAAATTTCAAATGAGCTTTCAATTTCTTTCTTTCCCTTGAGGTTATTGTTGGTTTGTAATAAATGTTATTTACTTTACTCTTACTACACTTTGTTGGAGCTTAGTTTATATTTAAATGCTTGTGATAAATAAATGGATGACTGCATTGAATGGATTAATGGTTATAAATGTATAAAAATGAATATTAATTAAGTCCTTAATTGTATATCTACCTAGGATGATAAATGGAATTAGTTGTATTTTCAATTATTTATAGAATTGGAAACTAGTTTCTTATTTAAGTAATAATCTTTTTATATCTACATGTGAGCATTAAATGTTGTGATGAAGCAAGCCTTATGTTAGACAATTGTTACACATGTGATTTTCTCCCTTTAAAACTTTTAGAATTTTAAATGAGCAATCCTATGAAATGGATTGAACTCTATTTTAGAATTGAAAATGAGCAATCATATGAAAAAGATTGAACTATATTTTAGAATTAGAAATGAGCAATCCTATATAATGGATTGATTGCATGTTAGCTTAAGTTGTTTTTCTTTCAAATTATAACTTCCATTGGAATGGAAGTCTTGCATGTCTACCTTGCAGGTGTTTTCTTAGCCATTTACAAAGGAGACTCTGCCAAAATTTTTAAAAATTTTTGGACTTAGAGATTTGTTGAAAAATATATACTTATAACTCACATGCTAAATATTCACTAAATATCTAGAATTTCATGTTTAAGATTGCAAGTGTTCATTTCAATTATTTTAAAGTACATTCTCATGTCTTCTTACACATATCACATGCTTAATTATATTTTCATCCTCACTAATAAATTCATGTATTGTATCTTCATGTACAAACTACTTAATACCATTCATAACTTCCATTCCATTTCGACTTAAGACCCTCTTCTAAATCCTTGGCCAAACACAATATCTAATGATTTATATTAGCTTTCTTATAATCTAATATTAGGTATTATTATGATGTATCAATGTTGAGTTAAGTGATTCTCAATATTGGGGTCGTCACAACTCTATCCCTCCTACCTTGAGATGTTCATAGATATGGTAGGGCATTATATTGACTGAAGCACCAAGATCACATAAGGGATCTAAAAGTACTACATTCCTTATCGCATGATGAATGCATAACCTTTCAGGGTCTTCACATTTAGGAGCAGAGAGCTTTACACACTCAGTTCCTCTCACCCTTTCTCTAGCCTTTAGTTCCCCTTCAATAGCATTATAAACTTTAGTTTTATACTCTCCATCCATCCCTTCAGAATGAATTACACTTACCAACTCCCAAGGATTCACTTTAGTAGAACTAGGTAGAGCTCCTTGCTACCGAGTGGTCAACTGCTTGGAAATCTGCCCCAGTTGTACTTCAATATTTCTTAGAAATGCCTCTATCCCTTGGATGGAGGCATCATAGCGGATAATAGTAGCTTCAGTGTGGCGCATGAATTGAATTGTTTCTACCTTAAAGGTGTTAAAGGCTCCTTCCAAATTTGAATGATGATGATTAAGATTATTCCAGTTATTAAAGCCTTGTTGACTTGATAAACCCCCCCATTATAGTTTCCATTATTATTATTGTACTCCAAGAGAAATTTGGGTAATTTTTCCACCCAGGGTTATAAGTATTGGAGTAAGGCTTACTCATGTTGTTGTTGTTTCTTAAGTAGTTAACTTGTTCAGTATTCGATTGCACGAAAGGATTATTTAAGTTGTAGTTTTCACTAGCGTGTCTTCCCCCGCACAACTCACATTGAGTTTCTTGAACAACATTAACATTCATCTTCTCAATTCGTTCGTTTAAGGCATGGATTTTATTTTGCAGATCCGTTATTTGATTTGATTCATTCATTTTAATTGATTCCTTTTTAAGCCGTTCAAAAGGCCATTGGTACGCATTGTTTGTCATTTCTTCTAAGAGGTCCTAAGTGTAACAACCCAAGGTTGTTACCCAATTTAATTTTAGCCTATTTGTATCATAATTATCATTTCACTAAGTTCATCTAGTCATTAGAACCAAACCCTGAAGGTTTGGAGCAATTCAGAAATCAAATAATTATTTTGGAATATTTTAATATTTAATTAATTAGAAAATTGAGGTATTTATTTTGACCTTGAAATCAAAATATGACTTCGCCATTAGATTCCTCACCCCCAAATTAGCTAGGGGTGATGTTCTGGATGCATTTGGAAGTCGTCGGATTTTCGCGAATATTTTAATGTTATTAAATGCGCCAGAAAAAAATGGAATAATTAAATAATCGTCGGAATTGAAATCCGACTTTGCCATTGAATTCCTCACCCCCAAATTAGCTAAGAGTGAATTTTTGGGATTTTTTAGAGCGCATTTCCAAAACCTGAATTTTTTTTTTATTAATTAAAGGAGTAAATATTCATTTATTCCTAAATTCATTTTTTAAATGTCATTTTCTCTCTCCTAGCTGGCCAAAAAATTGACTGACCCCTCTCCCCTCATTCTCTTTTTTTTGGCTGAGCTCTCTTCCTCCCATTAATTTCAAGACTTGATGGCTTGAGGCCATTCTTCCCCTCACCTCCTAGCTCTATAGCCAATGATGGAGCCTCCTCTTACTCTCCTCCTTTAAAGGATAAGCTTAGCCCTTCCCTCTTCCCTTGTTGTAAGGATAACTCTCTAGAGCTCTCTTCCTCCCCCACCATTGCTGCACCCCGGAGAAGAAGAAGAAGAAGAAAACAGAGGTTCCTTCTTCCCCTTTTCAAGGATCTAAGGTACCCATTTTGCTACTCTCCTTGAATCTATTTGTTCCTCTAGTAAGCTTGAATGTATGGTTAGAAGCTCATAAGCATGTATGAAGCCATTAAGGCTCTTAAAAGCTTCACAAAAGTCTGATCTATTTTCGTCTATTTTGCACACCCTATCATTCATCCATATTTTTGGTATAGTTATGATGCTCCGTTTGTGCCTATTTTGGTGTCAATGAAAAGGTATCGGAAATACATTTCCATTGATATATAACACCGCTCATGGGACTCTTTGGATTGAGAGTAATTGAGCTTGAAAATACGCCTTACAAGTTTCGTGCATGCGAAAATGCCGTCTGGCGCTGCAGCGCCCGGTTTTGCAAATTAGGCCATTACAGCGCTCAGTAGCACGCTGCAGCAGGCTGCAGCGGAATTTTTGCAGAAATATATATAAATATATACTAAAGTAATTAAACTGAAAATTTTCAAAATAGACCGCTACAGCTATTTAGGAAAATTTAGGAAATATGAAAATGAATTAATTAAATAGTGATTTTGCAAATTGAACTGCTACCGTGCGCCATAGCACGCCGCAGCGGGCCACAGCGCCCCCAGCGCCAAAAGCGCTGCCACACGAAAAGTGCTCCAGCACGCTGCAGCGCCCAATCTTGCAAAATTCATAGAATTTTCTAATAAGTGCCCAATTTTGGCTAAAATTGCGAAAACTTCATTGTTTTAGTATTTTTAAGGTCCCTAGGATACTAGTGGGGCTAATTATATCAAATTTGAACCTATTTTAGCTAAAATTGAACATTGCATAAAATTTTATATGAAAATTAAATTTGAAACTTGTCACTTTTAAATTAGCCCTCATATCTACTATGGATCTTAAATATGTGTTATGCCAAACAATAGGTATTAGAATCTTAATTTCTTATATCAATTAGGTATAGTTTAACAATCAAATAGCATGAACCTTAAGTCTTTTGGAATTGTGATTAAGTGCTAATCTCTTTGGGTTGATTTTAGAATTTGATTAGCCTTAATTACCTTCTATTTTATGCATTTATGATTCATTAGGATATATATTAGAGAACTTTAACATTTAAATGGGACATCTTATTATGTAAATTAAACTCGAGCATAACAATCTTGATAACTTGATTAAGTAGATAATACTTAATCCAAACCTAAAATGTGACGTCAATAATATACTAATAATATATTGATTTGTCATTGACCTTAAAATTAACATTGATCTTAATGATAGAAAGGCTAGGGGTTAAACCTTAGCTTGTCTTGACTAAGATATAAACCTTAATCACTAAATTAATTAACTTGATTATAAGATAATTCAATTGACATTATTCCAATAATGCATATGATTTGATATTGATCTTAAATCATCAAATAAGAAGTGCTAAGGATAATATTGAATATGTGTGATTGAATCATCTGAATCTAAACTTTAGATCTTTGATTTTCTCTTATATAAGACTACTAGCATAAGATAGATAATAAAATTTCAATAATTTATGAAATGATCTAACTCTAATAAGATATTTGAATTTATCCCATAATTATAGAATAGAAAGGGGATCAGATGAATTTTCATAATCTGACTTAACCACTTTAACCTAAGTCTAATAAGTAAATCTTAAGGAGTACAAAAATGAGATCTTAAGGGTCTTGCTATAAAATAATTGCTAAAATATTTAAAGACCTTAATTATTGATATATTGAGGTAGGAATGACTTTTGAAACTTACTGAGGTAGGAAACTTAGATGATCATTCATAACTTTAGAAGTTGAACTTGATACCTTATGGTAGAAGTCACCTAAAGTACTTAGAATTTGGCTCATTCCTTGTGGTAGCAGCCTATGTTGAGTGATCCTTTGATCACATCCTCAGAGCCTTATGTAGGATACACCTACTTAGAGTAAGAATTAATAGATTTGATAAATCATTGTTGATTAAATAGAACCTTCTGAACTCAGATTATTGGTTGGGTATAGTAGGGTATACCCATATTATTGGATTATTTTAGTAGTATTCAGGATTGGTTGATTCACTCCAATGTTGACTTATGACCAGGTGCTATCCTACAGGATTAGCCGAATACAGTCCTGTTAGAATAAATCTTCCAAGACTAAGAGTGTTACAATTAGTGAACAAGATCCTAAGTTTGAGATGTAAACTGCGACCGAGTTCTGCCTCCTATCGTAGTGCGCTTCAATAAGTGCAATTTAATTGGGGCATTTAACGACTTAGCTTGAGATGTAAACTGTGACCGGGTTCTGCCTCCTATCGTGGTGTACTTTCATAAGTGCAGTTTAAACAAGCTAAGGGTTAAATCTACCTTTCTTGCAAATATGCTAAATATGTGTATGCAATCTCCCCAGTTAATGATTTTTAAGTAAACTCTCGACTTTAACTAATTATCGAGATTAGAATTTAGGAGTCAGAATCCTTTTAGCAGGATTTTGCACAATGGAGACTTTGGATTCATTATCAGATTTTAAAACATTTTCTGGATTTATCTCATGCAGTTTAGAAGCATGAGCATGAGCATAAGCATGATGTGTGAGTATCAGAATGATGTGTGAGTATTCGAATGATATATAAGTATTAGTGATGATTTATGAGTTACAGAATGTTGCATATATTGTCTGGGGAATTTCAAGATGCATCGACATCATCAGTAAACAGTATTCCCAACTAGATGTATGTATACATTGGACCGTACTACTCATAAAAGTTCAGTGATATTTTTGTGGCATATCAGTAGTATGTGGTGTTGTGGCATCTTCAAGTGCACAGTTTCAGTGACATACATCATAGTTGTACATATGATTATTCAGTTTCAGATTCAGTACTGTTTTGATTTATTTTCAGTATTCAGTTACAGTTCAGCTTTACTTTACATTACTTCAGTTTTGTACAGTTTTGGACAGTTTTGTACTTTTAGTTTACTTTACAGTTTTTCTGCAGATTTAATTACATTATATAAATATTAAATGAATAATTAGAACTGTTATATTAGTTTCGATGTGTTAGACTTATTGTCTAACACGGGGTAGTTTTGGGATCCGACAATTTGCTAGATCCTAAGCAGTATATTGAGCCGGGTCAGGAGGACACCCAGGAGATTCAAGAGGAGCCCATGGAGCACTAATGGACTCTCCTCCAATTTTAGTTTTTGCTTAGTATTTTCAGTTCAGTATTTAATTTTATGTCTATTTCAGTAAACTGTTTGTACTAATTCTGGATGTATTTTCTTTTCTTTTTTGAGACGAATGTTTCCATACAACTTCTGTGATGAATGTTTTTGGATGTTTGCTTTAAGCTTCCGCACTCTGTTATATACTACTTATACTTAGTATTGTGATGTGATCAGCATACTGGAAGTGCTAATATCTTATATATAAATTGGATTCCTATTGTATTCTAAATCTAATGTATGTATTTATCTAATACTTATGATAAGGATACTACTCTCATCTTAAGTATTAGCTCACAACCCTCCTTGAGGTTGAGTCAACATCCCTTCAGATGGGCTTAGTTTTCAGCTATTTGGGGAAATAGGTTATTTCTCCCTGAGTGGCGCACTGCTCCACTGCCAATATGATTGTACTTAATTCTTTTGCGTGCGGCTACGAGGTGGGGCGCTACAGTTGGTATCAGAGAAGTATCATAAAGTGTCAAATAATGAAATGTTCCTATCTACTTTATGATACATTCTCTGCAGCAGATATGATCACAATTACTAAGTGTAAGAAAAGAAGCATCCATAGTTCATCTTACTAAAATCTCAGAAATGAAATTAAGAATATATGGAAATAACACCTTAGGAATTAAACGAACCATAAACGAGTAAAATATGATTAAATGTTAAAAGCAAGTAACACATGACATCTTAGGATCTGAACGGACTTTAAAGAAGCAACATATACAAATTTAACGCTTATAACTGAAATAACTGGAAAACTAGAACTAATAATTGAATGAAATTTTAGGGATAGAATATCAGCAATTCGATTTCTTCTACTACCTTAGATTATTCGACGAGTATTGGGCAGATGATTTCCAAGATGGCAAGATCTATAGAAGTATCGTAAAAGGAGTATCTCCTCGTGGAGTAGAAGTGCTAGATAAGATTTTAGTTAGTCCGGCCTTCAGAGGAACTAGTCTCCCTGTTCTTGCCAAAGAATGGTTGAACCGTATGACCATTGCATTTCAAGAGACAGCTTGCCCTGACGACTATTGCCTCCAGATTTTGGGGTTTATGCTTGGTGGTTCTACTGATAGATGGTGGTACTGGACAGAAAGAAGATTATTTAGGAAGCATCAATTAGTAACATTCGATGATATTTGTGCTGCTTTTATGGCAGAGTATTGTAGCTAATATCCTTAGGTTTCATATCATATCTTGCCTTCGCATTAGTTTATCCTTTTGTCCACTTATGTAACTTCTCTTTTGAGAAAGTGATGATTGAGAAAGATAGTGGATCCTTATTTCATTTGCTAAATTCATGCTTTGTTGCAGTCATGAATCCAGGATCTCCTTCAGCTCCTACCCCGATTAAGAATGCAGTATCATCGTCTGGCGGACCCAAAGAATCAAACGCAATGGTGAGTCTAATGAAAGCCCTAATAGAAAGCAATGTGCAACAAGCGCAAGAAACACATGCTCTAATTCTCTCTGTCAGGCAACAATCTTCACCGCCATTAGGGTTCTCATCCTATTCACATTATACTGGTGATGTAATCCTACACAGTTTCCTTCACCTTAGAACTCCTACGTTCAATGGAGCACTAAATCCAATGGACATGATAAATTGGCTTAAGATGGCAGAAAATAACTTGACTAGTATCAAGTGCCCTAATTTTGAAGCTATTCGCTTAATAACTCATCTATTCCAAGAAGAAGCCGAATATTGGTGGGAGAATGAGCGGGCCAACAAATTCGCTGATTATGAAATAGAAGATATCTCCTGGGATATGTTTTAGAAGCATTTCGTGAGGCGTTCATACCGGCATCATCTCAAGCAATCCTGGAGGATGAGCTCCTCCACCTCACTCAAGGCAATAACTCAGTATTTGAATATGAACAAGAATTCCGAAGGTTGTCCCATTTCGTTCCAGATCTGGTTAGAACGGAATCATCTAAATGCCATCGTTTTCTGAAGGGTCTGAGAGACTATAAAAACTCACCTAGTGTCCCGCCAAATCAAAACTCTGGTAGAATTAATTGAGGCGGCTTGCCTCCAGGAAGGATTTCAAGGTCAGATGGACCGTAAGCGTAAGGCTGCATTTGTGCAGCCAAGGAAGGAGCAGTTTGGTCACTGCAGGATGGCTAAAGTTTATAACATCGAAGCTGAACAATCCCAACCCCAGAACCCTGAATGTAAGAAATACCATCCGTATGGGAAATGCTACCACTTTGATGGTGTGTGTTTTGCATGTGGTCGAAAGGGCCACCATTATTTCGAATGCAGTTCTAAGACAACAATTGACGGAGTGCTCATCGATCACTCCCGTCATAAACAAGTATTCCATGCACAACCAAGGAATAGCCAAGAACCTGCCTCAGCTATAATGCCATCCCCCGCTTCAAATTCTAAGGCAACTATACATGTGCAAAAGTCGGCCTATAATCATCAACGCCAGCGGCCCCAGGGCAAACAACCTACAGCCCCTGTGAGGGTGTACATGCTAACACCCATCTCTGCACCTGAAGACAATGATGTCGTTTCAGGTATGTCTTAAAATTTTTATTTAGTTCCTACTATTTCAGTATTCAGTCATTATTGTTGCAGTATTTTCAAATGTTGAGTAGCAATTCTTATTATATTATTATAATCATAGGCACCTTATCAATAAATGATAAACTTTGTAATATCCTTTTTGATACTGGAGCAAGTCATTCCTTCATATCAAAAAGCTGGGTGAAGGCTCTTAAGCTACCAACATATCAATCAACAAACTCGTTGAGCATCAGGTTACCTTCCGGAGCCCGTATGCAATCTTAGCAATTCTGTAACATAAATATTCCTATCGGTGAACAAAAATATGGAGCTAAATTAATTATATTTCCAATCGCAAACTTTGATATAATCCTAGGCATGAATTGGTTAAGTGAACATGGTGCTTCCATAAATTGCCAAAAGAAGAAAATCATTTTGGGTAGCGGAAGCCAATCAAAAACCTTCATTGGGAGATTTAGCACTCAAGCATCGTTAATCAATGCCATGAAAGCAGAAAAGCTAGTCATGAAAGGGTGCGATGCGTATCTCGTAACAATGCTGGGAGAAAAGAAAGAAGTCGTGCCTATTTCGGAGAACCGAATAGTTTGTGAATTTTTCGATATTTTTCCTGAAGACCTACCCGATCTTCCTCCAATTAGAGAAGTAAAATTTGTTATAGAATTAATTCTGGGAACCCACCCATTATCCAAAGTCCAGTTTCGTATAACGCCTAAGGAGTTGCAAGAATTGAACAAGCAACTGGAAGAGCTACTAGAAAAAGGTCTTATTTAGCCGAGTTCGTCTAATTGGGGAGCGCCAGTTTTATTCATGAAGAAGAAAGATGGATCGATGAGAATGTGCATCGGTTATAGAGAATTGAACAAAGTAACTATCAAGAACAAATACCCATTGCCACGAATCAATGATCTATTTGATCAATTATCGGGAGCTAATATATTTTCCAAGATCGATCTGCGATCTGGTTACCATCAGCAAAGAGTTAAAGATGCAGATATAGAAAAGACAGCATTCAGAACCCGCTATGGGCATTATGAGTTTTTGGTAATGTTATTTGGATTAACTAATGTGTCATCCATCTTTATGGACTTAATGCAGCGAGTACTAAAAGCAGACTTAGATAAATTCGTCATCGTCTTCATTGATGATATCCTGATTTATTCAAAGAATAATGCTGATCATGAGAAGCACTTAAGATTAGTTCTACAAGAACTCCGAAACCATGAGCTTTATGCAAAATACTCCAAGTGCGAGTTTTGGCTTGACTCAGTCGCTTTTCTGGGCCACGTCATAGATGCGCAAGGAATTAAAGTAGATCAAAATAAAGTTAGCGTCGTTCAGGATTGGTCACAGCCAAAGTCTGTGACTGATATCAGAAGCTTTTTGGGTCTGGCAGGATATTATAGAAAATTTGTCAAAGGCTTTTCACAGATAGCTTCTCCTCTCACAAAGTTGGATCAGAATGCAGTGCCATTTATTTGGAGTCCAGAATGTGAGAAGGCCTTTCAATCATTAAAAGATGCTCTTTCTTCTGCCCCAGTTCTCTTCTTACCTAAAGAAGGTTTGAACTACCAAGTATATACTGATGCATCTGGGATAGGTTTGGGTTGTGTGCTGATGCAGGAAGGAAAAGTTATTGCTTATGCATCCTGTCAGTTGAAACCACATGAGAAGAATTATCCCGTTCATGATCTCGAATTAGCTGCCGTAGTCTTTACCTTGAAAATTTGGCGTCACTATCTTTATGGCATCCAATGTTCCATATTTACCAATCATCAGAGCTTAAAATATATTTTCACTCAGCGCGAACTCAACTGACGTCAGTGAAGATGGCTTGAGTTAATAAGTGATTATGATTTATCGATCCAATATCATCTGGGGAAAGCGAATATTGTAGCTGATGCACTCAGTCATCATGTTACACTCTCCTCCTTAATAGCTTTAAGCCCTTTAGAGGAAGAATTCAGAAGGCTTGATATCAGGCCAGTTCGTGGTGCTGTGCTAAGTAAATTAATATCTATGAGTACCGTAGTACCAACGTTTCACCGTGATGTCTCCATCTCCCAAACAAAGGATGACGATTACTTGAAATTCAAAAGGGAGATCGAAAGTGGTCATCGATTCGACCTGTAGTTGCAAGGAAATGTAATATATCAAGAAGATCGCTTGTGGATTCCCAAATCCATGCAACAAGAAATTTTAGTGGAAGGCCACAATTCTGGTTACCAAGTATATCCTGGTAGTACTAAAATGTATCAAGATCTGAAGAAGTCATTCTGGTGGCCTAGAATGAAGAAAAGTGAGATAGAATTCGTATCGAAGTGTCATGCCTGTAATCTAGTCAAGGCTGAACATCAGAAGCCTGGAGGACTTCTCCATCCTCTAGCAAATCCTGAATGGAAGTGGCTTGATATTTCTATGGACTTCGTAATGGGTTTATCCAAATCAAGATCTGATGCTGCTTCAATTTGGGTCATTATCGATCGACTGACCAAATCGGCGCATTTCATTCCAATGCATCAAACCGAATCTGTAGAGAAATTGGCGAAGGTGTATATTAAGGAGATCGTCAGACTTCATGGGATTCTGAGGTCTATTGTATCTGATCATGCTAGTTGATTCACTTCTAAATTCTGGCAAGCTGTGCATCAAGACTTGGGAACCACCCTAGCCATGAGCACTGCCTTTCATCCTCAAACAAATGGTCAAATAGAGTGAGTTAATCAAGTTCTTAAATATCTTCTTCATCTCTGTACTCAGGATTTCAGAGGTTTCTATGAAGATCATATTCCCTTAGTTGAATTCGCTTATAACGGTTTCCAATCAAGTATCGGCATGGCTCCGTATGAAGCCTCGTACGGCAGAAAATGCAGTACGCCCTTAGCGTATTTAAAACAGGCAGTGTTCAACTGTATGGTTCAGATTTAGTTGAAGAAACAAATAAGAAAGTGCAAAAGATCCAGCAGAGGATTAAAACAGCTCAAGATCGCCAGAGTAAATATCACGATACCCATCATCGTTCTCTGGAATTTAATGTTGGAGATTTTGTGTATCTCAAAGTTAGCCCAATGAAAGGCGTATTTCGTTTCGGTGTAGCCGGGAAGCTCAGTCCTCGCTACGTCGAACCATTTGAAGTAATGGAGAAAATTGGTTCTGCAATGTATAGATTAAAACTTCCTGAATATTTTTCTGCAGTTCATAATGTGTTCCATATCTCCTCTCTGCGGAGGTGTCTTCATGATCCTTCTCACCTAATCCAACTTCCATCGGTATCTCTTCAGCCGAATCTTTCTTATAAGGAAGAGCCTATCAGAGTCTTAGCTCGTGATCAAAGGCAGCTAAGAAATCATTCCATCCCCATGGTAAAGGTTCAGTTGAGTAATCGCTCTGTTGAAGAATCTACTTGGGAAAAAGAGGCGATATGCGATAGAAATATCTAAGCCTCTTCGATAATTCAGGTAGCTTTACATACTAAATTTCAATTCTTAATCATATGCATTTTCTTTTCCCTTCTTAGTGATGATGTCAAGGACGATATCGTTTTTAAGTGGGGGAGTGTGTAACAACCCAATGTTGTTACCCAGCTTAATTTTAGCTTAATTATTTTGTAATTATCATTTCACTAAGTTCATCTAGTCATTAGAACCAAACCCTGAAGGTTTGGAGCAATTCGAAAATCAAATGATTATTTTGAAATATTTTAATATTTAATTAATTAGAAAATTGAGGTATTTATTTTGACCTCAAAATCAAAATCCGACTTCGTCGTTGCAATCGTCATCCCCAAATTAGCTAAGGGTGATGTTCTAGACGCATTTGGAAGTCGCCGAATTTTTGCGAATATTTTAATGTTATTAAATGCGCCGGAAAAATGGAATAATTAAACAATCGTCGGAATCAAAATCCATCTTCGCCATTGGATTCCTCACCCCCAAATTAATTGGGGGTGAATTTTTGGGATTTTTCGGAGCGCATTTCCAAAACCTGAATTTTTTTTTATTAATTAAAGGAGTAAATATTCATTTATTCCTAAATTCATTTCTTAAATGTCATTTTCTCTCTCCTAGCTAGCCGAAAAATCAGCTGACCCCTCTCCCCCCATTCTCTATTTTTTGGCTGAGCTCTCCTCCTCCCATTAATTTCAAGACTTGATGGCTTGAGGCCATTCTTCCCCTTACCTCCTAGCTCTATAACCAATGATGGAGCCTCCTCTTACTCTCCTCCTTTAAAGAAGAAGCTTAGCCCTTCCCTCTTCCCTTGCGGTCAAGATAAATCTCTAGAGCTCTCTTCCTCCCCCACCATTGTTGTACCCCGGAGAAGAAGAAGAAGAAGAAAACAGAGGCTCCTTCTTCCCCTTTTCAAGGATCTAAGGTACCCATTTTGCTACTCTCCTTGAATCTATTTATTCCTCTAGCAATCTTGAATGTATGGTTAGAAGCTCATAAGCATGTTTAAAGCAATTAAGGCTCTTAAAAGCTTCACAAAAAGCTGCTCTGTTTTCATCTATTTTGCACACCCTATCATTCATCCATATTTTTCATATAGTTAGGATGCTCCTTTTGTGCTGATTTTGGCATCAATAGAAAGGTATCGGAAATACCTTTCCATTGATATATGGCACCGCTAATGGGACTCTCTAGATTGAGAGTAATTGAGCTCGAAAACAGGCCTTAAAGGTTTCGTCCAGGCGAAAATGTCGTCTGGCGCTGCAGCGCGCTGCAGCACCCGGTTCTGCAAATTAGGCCGCTGCAGTGCGCCGTAGCTCGCTCCAGCGGGCTGCAGTGGAATTTTGGCAGAAATATATATAAATATATACTAAAGTAATTAAACTGAAAATTTGCAAAATAGACCGCTACAGCGCGCTATAACGGGCTGCAGCGGAAATATTTAGAAAACTTTAGGAAATATGAAAATGAATTAATTAAACAGTGATTTTGCAAATTGAACCGCTGCGCGCGCCATAGCGCACCACAGCGGGCCGCAGCGAGCCGTAGCACACCCAGTGCTAAAAGCGCTACCGCGCGAAAAGCGTTACGGCACGAAAAGTGCTACAGCGCGCTGCAACGCTCAATCTTGCAAAATTCCAAGAATTTTCTAGTAAGTGCCCAGTTTTGGCTGAAATTGTTAAAACTTCACTGTTTTGGTATTTTAAGGTCCCTAGGACCCTAGTGTGGCTAAGTTATATTAAATTTGAACCTATTTTAGCTAAAATTGAACATTGCATAAAATTTTATATGAAAGTTAAATTTGAAACTTGTCACTTTTAAATTAGTCCTCATATCTACTATGGATTTTAAATATGTGTTATGCTAAAGAATAAGTATTAGAATCTTAATTGCTTGTATCCATTAGGTATAGTTTAACAACCAAATGGCATGAAACTTAAGTCTTTTAGAATTATAATTAAGTGTTAATCTCTTTGGGTTGATTTTAGAATTTGATTAGCCTTAATTACCTTCTATTTTATGCTTTTATGATTCTTTAGGATATATGTTAGAGAACTATAATATTTAAATGGGACATCTTGTTATGTAAATTAAACTCGAGCATAACAATCTTGATAACTTGATTAAGTAGATAATACTTAATCCAAACCTAAAGTGTAACATCAATAATATACTAATAATACATTGATTTGTTATTGACCTTTAAATTAACATTGCTCTTAATGATAGAAATGTTAGGGGTTAAACCCTAAGTTATCTTGATTAAGATCTAAACCTTAATCACTTAATTAATTAACTTGATTGTAAGATAATTCAATTGACATTATTCTAATAATGCATATGATTTGATCTTGATCATAAATTATCAAATTAGAAGTGCTAAGGATAATATTGAATATGTGTAATTGAATCATCTGAATCTAAAATTTAGATTTTTAATTTTCTCTTATATAAGACTACTAGCATAAGATGGATAATAAAATTTCAATGATTTATAAAATGATCTAACTCTAATAAGATCTTTAATTTTATCCCATAATTATAGAATAGAAAGAGGATTAGATGAATTTTAATCATCTGACCTAACCACTTTAACCTAAGTCTAATAAGTAAACCTTAAGGAGTAAAAAAATGAGATCTTAAGAGTCATGTTATAGGATTATTGCTAAAATATTTAAAGACCTTAATTATTGATATATTGAGATAGGAATGACTTTTGAAACTTACTGAGGTAGGAAACTTAGATGATCCTTCATAACTTTAGAAGTTGAACTTGATACCTTATGGTAGAAGTCACCTAAAGTACTTAGAATTTGGCTCATTCCTTGTGGTAGCAGCCTATGTTGAGTGATCCTTTGATCACATCCTCGGAGCCTTATGTAGGATACACCTACTTAGAGTAAGAATTAATAGATTTGATAAATCATTGTTGATTAAATAGAACCTTCTGAACTCAGATTATTGGTTGGGTATAGTAGGGTATACCCATATTATTGGATTATTTTAGTAGTATTCAGGATTGGTTGATTCACTCCAATGTTGACTTATGACCAGGTGCTATCTTGCAGGATTAGCCGAATACAGTCCTGTTAGAATAAATCTTCCAAGACTAAGAGTGTTACAATTAGTGAACAAGATCCTTAGTTTGAGATGTAAACTGCGACCGGGTTCTGCCTCCTATCGTAGTGCGCTTCAATAAGTGCAATTTAAGCAAACTAAGTATCTTAAGTCAATTTGCATAGACCACTAAGTGTGCTTGTAATTGGGGCATTTAACGACTTAGCTTGAGATGTAAACTGTGACCGGGTTCTGCCTCCTATCGTGGTGCACTTTCATAAGTGCAGTTTAAACAAGCTAAGGGTTAAATCTATCTTTCTTGCAAATATGCTAAATATGTGTATGTAATCTCCCCAGCTAATGAATTTTAAGTAAACTCTCGACTTTAACTAATTATCAAGATTAGAATTTAGGAGTCATAATCCTTTTAGCAGGATTCTGCACAATGGAGACTTTGGATTCATTATCAAATTTTAAAGCATTTTCTGAATTTATCTCATGTAGTTTAGAAGCATGAGCATGAGCATAAGTATGATGTGTGAGTATCAGAATGATGTGTGAGTATTCGAATGATATATAAGTATCAGTGATGATTTATGAGTTACGAAATATTGCATACATTGTCTGGGGAATTTCAAGATGCATCGACATCATCAGTAAACAGTATTCCCAACTGGATGTATGTATACGTTGGACCGTACTACTCATAACAGTTCCGTGATATTTCTGTGGTATATCAGTAGTATGCGGTGTTGTGGCATATTCAGATGCACAGTTTCAGTGACATACAGTATAGTTGTACATATGATTACTCAGTTTCAGATTCAGTACTGTTTTCATTTATTTTCAGTATTTAGTTACAGTTCAGCTTTAGTTTACATTGCATCAGTTTTGTACAGTTTTGAATAGTTTTGTACTTTTAGTTACCTTTACAGTTTTCTGCAGATTAAATTACATTATGTAAATGTTAAATGAATAATTAGAACTGTTAGATTAGTTTCAATATGTTAGACTTATTGTCTAATACGGGGTAGTTTTGGGATCCGACAATTTGATAGATCCTGAGTAGTATATTGAGCCAGGTTAGGAGGACACCCAGGAGATTTCGGAGGAGCCCGTGGAGCACTAGTGGACTCTCCTCCAGTTTTATTTTCTGCTTAATTTTTTCAATTCAGTATTTAATTTTATGTCTGTTTCAGTAAACTGTTTGTAATAATTCTATATGTATTTTTTTTCTTTTCTGAGACAAATATTTTCATACAACTTCTGTGATAAATGTTTCTGGATGTTTGCTTTAAGCTTCTGCACTCTATTATATACTACTTATATTTAGTATTGTGATGTGATCAGCATACTGGAAATGCTGATATCTTATATATACATATATATATATTGGATTCCTATTGTATTTTAAATCTAATATATGTATTTATCTAATACTTAGGATAAGGATACTACTCTTATCTTAAATATTAGCTCTCAACCCTCCTTGAGGTTGAGTCAGCAGCCCTTCAGATGGGCTTAGTTTTCAGCCCGAGTGGTGTATCGCTCCACCGCTGATATGATTGTACTTAATTCTTTTACGCGTGGCGACGGGGCGGGGCGCTACAATAAGCCTCTTCTTGGGTTTTGCTACTTATTGAGCCTCCGACGTTCGCATAAATGAGAGTCATTGTTGGAGTGTTCAAACCATTGTAAAAGGTTTGAACTTGCATCCATAAAAGAAACCCATGATGTAGGCATCGTCTTAAGCACTCCTTAAAATGATCCCAACCATCGTACAATGTATTCCTTTCAAACTGGTTAAAGTTAGTTATCTCAATTCTCAAGCGAGCAATTTTCACCGGAAGGAAATATTTGGCTAAGAATTTCTTAGCAAGATCATCTCAAGTACGAATTGAATTGCTCAAGAGAGAACTGAGCCAACATTTGGCTCTATCTCTTTAGGAAAATGGAAAAAGTATCAGTTTAACTGCATCTTCAGAGACACCATTAAACCTAAAGGTGTCACAAGTTTCAAGAAAGGTTGAAATATGTGAGTTACGATCTTCTGTGGCTAATCCACCGAACTGGATATTTTGAACCATACTTAATGTGGAAGATTTGATTTCAAAATTGTTTGCTTAGATGTTAGGCCTAACAATTGCAAGGGGGATTCCCCTAATAATGGGCAGTGCATAATCTCTAAGTTCTCTTCCCCTCGATTCTCCTAAAGTCTCTATAGGATTTTCATTAAAGTTTTTCATAACAGCTTATTGATTAAGTAGAATGTTTTATTCTCTTCTATCTTGCAAATAGGTTCTCTCAATTTCTAAATCAAAAAGATATTCAGTGCAAATTCTTTTGCTCATTCAAGACAGAAATTAAGCTATCAAGAACAATATAGCAATAGCATTCAATGATTTAGCAAATAAAAATAAATGAAAGAAAAAAAAATGGTTAGCACAAATAATTACAAAGAACAAAAATTAAAACTATATGCAAATGATTTGCTTAAATCACTATTTACTAATAGATTCTCCTTAATACGAAACAATTATCATTCCCCGGTAACAACGCCAAAAACTTGACAGATAGTGAAATACACGTCTGCGCTCTCACGCAAGTGTATGTGGTATGAAGTAATAATTTGGAAGGTGAGTTCCGAGATTTATCATCCTCAGAGAATGGAGTGTTTTGTTACTAAGGTATATCTAATTTCAATAATATTTAAACGGTATGAATTCAGTTTGATTTGATGCTATTGTCCAGGCAATAATTCAGATCTAAGAAACTAATTAAAGTAGAGAGGAGAGTTGGGCTTATTCTATGTGAAATGATGGGGGCCTCAAGTTGTATTACTTTTCAAGCATATTTCATTCTTTTTATTAAGCTAATTAATCAAGTGCACATTGTATTCCTTAGAGTTATTCTGTAAATCCTTCAAGTGCAAATCTTGTGTGAGAGATGAACACACTAGGGTTCAATTTCTGCACAAAGATTCCCATGAGATCGCAAGAAGAGCACTTTAGTTTTCCTACGTCTAGGTTGCCAAAATTTATAGTTTTAATTAGCCGATCTCAAGATCATTGATTTCACTAATGAGCATCCCGCGCGTCATGCGCAATTCAGATAAGGAAGTGATTTCATTTGGGCTCCATGAACTATGTCACGTCATTCATGAGCTCTCAAAGAATCCACTCCCTCCTTTCACGTATGCTGAGCAACGAAGTTCTAATTAATGGGTCTTAGCTCACACGCTTCGACTCCTTGGTTGAGCGTAAAATATGGTGCAAGAAGGCTCAAGAACTTCTCACTTAGTTCTAAGCACCTCTTTCACACATACCCCGCTCTTAACTAAGAAATGAGCCATGGAGCACAAGACTTTCATTTTGTTTATTAGTATTTATTGTTATATTTTCATAACATAAGATTTTCATTTGTTACACAACTTGTTCTTAAGATGATTTCATTGAGTCATTCAAAAACAAATTTTCTTTAGATCAATACTTGATGAAGTTCTACATCATTCATCGAGTCCTTTACATTTTACATTGAGCTTAGCCCAACCTTCCCCAAGGGCGTTTAGCCTTCCATTTCAACGGAAAAAAGAAGAAAAATATACAAGGATGAAGACCCTTTCATGATCCACTAAAAGAAAAGTAAAATCAAGATTATAATTTACTAGGAACAGCCCTTAATGGGATTCTTTGAATTTATTTTCTTCTTCCTCTTCTCCTCTCCTTTAGCTCCCTAATGCAGCCTCCGGTTCTTTCTCCTCTAGCAATGGTTCTTTCCACTTCCCTTGGAGAGGTCTCCTTCTTCCTCTATGTAGCCCCCTAAAAACTGAACTTGTTGGATGAAAATTGGGAATCCTTCTTAAGTGTAGAAGAGCTGCATTTATAAAGGGGTCAATCCTCTTCCTTGACCTTCAAATTCTGCATCTTCCCTCCAAAATTCTACAGCAATGAGTGCTTATCCCACTTGAGGCATGATAAGACAATCTATTTTCCATTCTTTAATCTCCACATCACTTCAAAAATTTATTTTTTCTTTTAAAAACTATTCTGTTATATAAGAAATGATGGCTGGGAGACAAGGAGCAGGTTGGGGGTCTTGTCCCAGTAGCAATAAATGCCTTAAACAGACAGAAATTCAGCGCGTCGCTGCAGCGCGCTGTAGCGCATCATAGTGCGCTGTAGCGATCGAGTTTCAGAAATTCTTTCGCTACAGCGTGCTGTAGCGCGTTGCAAGGCGCTGTAGCGATTGAGTTTCAGAAACTCTCCCGCTGCAGTGCGCTGTAATGATTGAGTTGCGCAAACTCACCCGCTGCAGCGCGCTAGGGCGCGCTGTGGTGCGCCGTAGCGATAACGCTCGAGAATTCAGTAATGTCCTCAATAAGAGTCTTCTATATGCAAGTAGCTGCGACGCGTTGCAGTGATTTTCTTCCAAAAAATGCAAAAACACTCCAAAAATTTTCAAAATTTGCTGAGCTCGCTTTTTACTTGAAAATAAGCAGAAATTGATCAAGAGGGTTGTTTAAAATAAGAAAATGAATGAGCATTTTCCTTTACTTAGGATATAAATTATGGATTCATCAATTATGCCATTAAATTTTTTGTTTGGTGATCAGTTTTACAAATCACCTTTTTAGTTAATTAATCACTTAAACTTCAAACCCTCAAAACTTCTTAACAACAAGTCCAAACATATTTATGATGTATCTCAAAGTGCTTAGAAAATTGCAAGGATTAGTATTATACCATTATTTTTGTTGTTTGGGGATTAGTTTCACTAATCACCTTTTTGACAAATTAACCACTTAATCTTAAATTTTAATAATGCCACAATTTAATCATATCACATCCAAATGCAGTGATCCAATATACCATTTTACTCAAAAAAATGCAAGGAACGCTAATCTACAAAAATATTTAGATTTCCATCATTAGTTTTTTAATCATGCTTAATCACTAAAAAATGGATTAGTGGATATTAAGCTCAATCATTAGCCAAATTTCAATTTTTAGGTCCCTGATCACTCACTAAATAGAGGACAACATGATTGTGAAGTTAAAATTATTTTTTTGTAATTGATTTTACTACTTACTCACTAATCACACTAAATTATGATTAGGGCTTAGATTAATTAATTAAAGTTCAAATTTAGCTACTTATTGTCATTACACTCAATATGCTATAGGGAACTCATAGCCAATGATTTTGCTTGATTTGAACATCAATTAGTGAAAATAAAATTTTGACCCCTTCCTTAATTACCCATTTTAGGGCTTTTTCTTAATTAGCTCATAACTAAATTATTTGACCTCATAATTTAGCAAACTTAGTATTTATGAACTCCTTAGAGTAAAGAGAGCCTAAGTATAATATAAAATTTAGATTTCTCTGATTAATTTTGATAATCACATTTTTAATGATCATTAAGGGTGATTAAGCCTTGCTTTAAGTTATTTAACATCCAAAATGGGCATGTTTATTGTCATTTTAATTCTTTGACATAAGGATTACTTAGTTGCTTACATTTGTGTCATTTAAATGTTAATTAGCAAAATTTCATTTTTGGCATCATTCATGTATTAATGAAAATCATGAGTATTGGATAAATGTAATATTTGTTTTCGAAAACCTAGGACAACAAGGTTAAATATTTAATTTGACACTTAGTTGAACCTTAAAAGGAGAAATCATGTGATAGCACCCCTTGTGTTACTTTAAGTTAATCACATACCTTAGGAATGATAATAAATATTTTCATGTGAACTTAGGAATAGAATATAATGATCAAATTCAACCTATCATATATAACTTGAGCTGAATATAAATCCTATTAAGTTACACTAAACTCTAATATAGTATCTTAAGATATTAGGAAATTAACATAATAGATCAAATCTATCCTTTAGATATAAAGAATAATTCCATCATTTAGCCATATGAATTATCATTAGTTATCAGTCAGTAAGATAACTTCAGAAACTAGAATACACATTTATCCGGAATTCCCAAAATATTTGGAATGAAAAGATATTTGCTTTAGTAAAATCCCTACATATGAGCCTTCATTAGAATTATTAATGTGCAGATTCTTAAGAGAAAGAAATACTTAACTTTAAGATTTCTAATAAGCTTGCAGCTTAGTGAAAACCTAAGATAAGAAGTCTCTAATTAGATTTTAAGCCTTTAATTAAAATGATAGTAATTATTGAATAGTTTAATAAAATAAATCATAGTGCATGCCTCATATTAGCATACCAAAGCAAACATAGGCGAATTATTAAGTAAATAAGTTGTGAAGCGATCAAATGCCAAGTTCTTAAACTCTCATTTAAAAATTATATTTATAAATTATTTTGACACTATATAAAGCCAAATTAAATCACTATTTTTTCATAAACTTATCTTATTATGTTATTATATTTCAATTAATTTAGAGATCCTTAAGGTCTAAATTATTGGGGGACTAATTAGTCTCATTCATTAAGATAGATAACTAATAGCATAAAATATTGTATATCACATGGTTTATAATAATTTGATAATTCTTGAAATATTGCAACACATTGAGATTAAAACCTTAAAATCATACAGTAAAATGTTGTGCATAAAAAAAATAATAAATATACCTCTAAGGAATTTTTATATGATAGATTATAGTACAACTATCATTTAGCCTAGGCAAGTTATTGGTATATCAGGAGACTACATAATTCTTATATGGGAGAATGTATGTCATTCAACCTGGGCAGGCTATTAGTATATTAGGAGATCACATGATTTCTATGTGGAGGAATATGTGTGTTTGCAGTTGACCCCACTTACTTATAATTGAATAGGCAAACTCAACTCCTCACTTATTCTACATTCACAGAACAAAATTGCAAGATAAATATATCATAAATTACTATCTCACAATCTTATTAATTGTGAATGTTTATAGTCTTATGACTATACCCTTATGATTATTTAATATTTTAATATTGAATTTGCATTACTTATTATACTACAATAGTACACTAATTCAGTACTTGTGCAATGTAGTTTCTCATTTGTCATTAACATAATTATCTACACTGTCTTCCACATATTCATATTTCCTTTATTTAATTAAATGCATATTTCATAAAATGGCTTACTAATCTATTTGATGCAAGAATGAATAAGTTAATTGAGCTATGTGAGCCTTACTTATTTACAGCATGGTAATTATTTACCTTTTTATTCATTCAATGCAAAATGCTCTACTTATATTAAATTGTAAATAGCTAACGTGATATTCACTCAATAAAAGTAATGTATTTAATAACCCTTAAAATTGGTTGTGCCCTACAGTATAATCAACCAAATACAATAGATCATGAGCATGGATCAAGGGTTGCACCTAAGGACGAACTCAAGTTGTAGCATTATGTTGAAGATTTCATTTGTTGTCTTTTATTTTAAATGTGAGAATGAGTGTTTATTTTCTCAAGATTGTAAATGATTTATCTATGATGGCTAGACTATTCTTTCATGTTATATGCTTTTATATTATGAATGATGAATGTTTAATTTGAATATTTGAATTTCTATCTACCCATAGTTCCGCTAAATAAAGGTAATGTTTAATAATATATTATAATACAATAATCCAGTATTAAGTACTACCGTAACACTTATTATTATGTACAATCATCTAATCTAATAATATGGCGTTACACATGTAAAACCAACATGCCAAATCTAGAGCTGTTCGTGGAGCCTACTTCAGGTGGGAAGTAGAAATGAGAGGATAATCCTGCTGTAACTATTTAGTTTTAGTTTGTATTTTATCTACAAGAGAGTGAACTTTAGTATTCATTCTCTTTATTTTCCTTAATTTTTGGCATGCAATATTATTTCAAAACTAGTATATTTTCTTCATAGTACTTTTATTATGAGTTGAATGTATTTTCTTTCTCTTATTACTGTCTGGATGCAAATATATATATGTTGTCTATTTTGCTTCCGTACTCTGTGATGTTACACTTAGTATTTGCTCAGTTTACTTTGATTAGTACCCCCAAATTACTATCATTATTTGTAAGTAAGAATTCTGGGCACTATTGTTTACACAGTTCAGTGACGACCATTTCCTATGCTTAGTGGAGTTAATGATAATACAATAGCGGCTAAAGAACAACTCACTTATTAGTACCCCGTATGTCCTATCAGAACATGCACGGCACTACAACACATTTGCTCACAAGTTGTTGATACACATCACAAGGTGAAGATTTCAAATACTCTAAGTAGGCAAACCAAAACTATTCAAAATTTCAAAATATTTGAGAGTTTGTGAAAGTTGGCATTACATAGTCTTTTATGCCATTGCTAATGGGCTGATATCATTTTTAAGAGATTTTACACTAGAATTAAGAAGCAAAGTAAGATTTAATTGATGCATACTATCTACTCTAATTCCTTTTATTAAAATTTATTATCTTTCTTAATAAGAACAAATTTACGATGAAATTCAATAAGAAAATCAACATCACAATTGGATAATATTAAGAAGATTATGCTTATGGGCATCAACATAAAGAACATTTTCTACATCATTATCTTACATACCTATTTTGCTGACACTTTTGATTTTCATTTTGGTGTTATCTCTTAAATTAACTTTTCCTTTTTAGGTTCTAGATTGCTAAACTTTATCTCGTCTCCAATCATGTGCTTGGAGCATCTGTTAGGACATACCTATAACCAGAAGATCAAATGCTAATGGGTTAAACCCGCCTAACGTTGGGTCCATTTTTATTTTTATTTCAAGTAGCCCTACCAAATTCCTAGAATTACTAATTATGAAATTAACTTTTGTAAAGATACACTCTAATACTACTTATTGCTAAGAAAATCTCTAGCAAGAGTGAATTGGGTTTTGATTTTAAACTTAGAAAATAAAATTGCAGAATATTATTTAAAAAATAAATATTTAATGATTATAAAATAAAATGCAAAAAGATAAAAGAAATTATAGCACACAAATAAAAGTAAAACAAAAAGAACAAACAAAGACAACTTCATAGAGATTCAAGTTCTCCTGGCTAAGTCTAATCTTCATATTAGCCTCTTCTGAGGTTCCACTCAATTAAATGCTCCTTTGCAGTTGGAGAAGCATTCACTCTTTCACAAAAAACTTGCCTACAGAGCAGCGAAACAAACCCTCCATCCCAAATCTAGAGATATGTCGGGCACATATACATGCATTTGGGTTCATATAATTTATATTGAATCAACTTTGTTTTCCTATTGGGTCAAGCCCGCCCCAAAAATAGGTTGTGTCTGAGACACATGGATAAATTTGTGTGTGTAGGCTCAATGCATCACTTTGGATTAACAAACTATGCACTTGGACACATGGATAAATTTAAAAAAAAAGAATTAGGCTGTTTTATATTCTCCTTGAGTTAATCTAAAGCTTAACAACATTAAAAAATATTCAAACCTAAATTTAAGTTTAAGTAGAAAATTTAAAATAAAAGTTTTTTAATTCGATTGTTGAAACAAGCTGCTTGATTCTTACTGCGCATCTGCTGCCTTCCTAAAATCTCTAAATTTTTGAAAGAACACTAATTTAAATAAATATTGTTAGTTGTCAAAAGTTATTATTTAAATGGTTTCTTATCATCATCAAAAGAAAAACATTCATTTTACCTAATGAAAGATTATAAGACTCAGTGGCTGAAAATTCAAAGAAATTATAGCCCATTCATTCTAAGGGATTGCTAAACAATGTAATTGTCCAATGTACCCTTTGAATGCTTTTGGACACTTAGGGATAAACAAAATATTCAGCCCGTTTGGGTTGTTCAATGTGCAATCATTGAACTTTGTTGGGGCCATTACTAATTGATTCTCCCAAAACTCTGAACCTTTAAGTTAAAACCATTCACAAGAGGAGCATGCATCTTCTCAAAAACCTAATCACATGTATCTAATTTTAAAGAATAAAAGGCTTGTAACATATATAAAATGAGATTTATTATAAAATAGAAAAAAAAAACATAAATTATATCTTATAAATCCCTAAATAAATCTATTTAGAAGATCTTATGCAGATCTACACAAATTAGCATATAACTGAAAAATATTGAGACTTACTCTAGTCCTTTTGCTTAATAGAGGCATTGTGTTGGGGAGAAAGCTCGAGTAGTACTTGTTTCATCTGAATAGAAATTTAGATCAAAAAGTTCTAAAAAGCATAACATAATAAATACACTCATGCCCTAACTTGAAATTGAATATACAATTATTGTCGTGCCTAAAGTTCATGTTTCCAACTTAATGAAAAACTTACAATAACATTTTGAAAGTACTCATATTTCACATTTAAATGAATAACATTATGATTTTCCTTATCACAATTAATTATAAAAAACTTAGTCTCTAGGGTGTTCACATAACAAGTTAAATGACTTTCATTCAATAAAGAGAGCTTGACAAATAAAAACAATTCCATTAGGTAAAAGTGCTTGAATGAATCATAAAAAAAAAGCATGTTTATTTGGTTCAAATGAGCTACTTAAATTTATCCTTTAAATAGAAATTCCAAGAAAATTGGGTTTAGAAAAAATACACAATTAATTGATTTGCTTAATGAGAGTATCATTTCATTCATTCATTCATTCATTTTTTTGCTTTCGCACAAGTTTTACAATACAAAAAATTGGATTCCAAATGATACATTTCCATTCACAACATATTGAGATCATCGTGATAATTTTAGACATTATTAATAGAATATACGACCATGAAAGCAAGAAAACAAACATTTAAATATTATTCTCTTAACCTAAATTCTTCTACCAGTTTTTCAAAAACTCAATTAAAATACAGAAGTTCCTCAAATGCAAATCTAATATTACAAAATCATGATCACAAAATGGTTGAACCAAAGAATTCACATGTGTTAATTTCATGTCTAATAAAATATGTTGTAGCATATGCAACAAAAAGAAATTTTGAGATTATATTTATGCAACATAGATTCACAAGTAATAAAGCTAGATTTAAAATTATCTAAATTTAAACATCATAATGAACAAAGAAAAATAACTAAAGAGCTACGGATGATATGATCGACCTTTACTTATATATATATGAGCATTCAAAACTAAAAGAAATCTTTAATCCCAAAACTTCTACATCCAAAATGAATCACAACTCAAAGGGAAGAAGATTAACCTCTAACAAGAGAGAAGATCTCCTAATAATAGTAGACATGATAAAGGGAGAAGATAGCATAATATGAATAACTTTAGGTGGCTATAGAGACAATAGAATAGGTGTAAAGTTAGAATTACAAACCAACAATTAAAAAAATTTCAAATTCTATTGATAATCGAGCATTGATTAAACTCATATTGAGAATAACTTAGTAAACTTTAAAATTCAAAATATTACCAAAAATATACTTTTGGAACATGTACTTTATCAAAAGACATTTGTATAATGAAGTTCATTACACAAAATTTAACTCAATTAACGAGCATTCCAGAATTCAAAAATCCAGGGTGTTATAAATTTGGTGCAGGAAGCCAAAAAAGCTACATCTCCAAAAACTACTAGAGAAGCTTAAATTGTAACTAATAGAATATCCAATGCCCTATTCATTGTGTTGGATTCAAGAAATGCTGAGAAGAAAATCACTTGGCAGTGTTGACCCAAATTTACCATCACTAAGGGCTTACATAGACGAAGTTGCGTGCACATATATTGCCATTGAATATCTTCAGAGTGATACTTGGGAGCTCATATTCATGGGATAGAGAAGTATTCATAAAAAGAAGGCAGCAGTATAAAGTGGTGAAGGATAAGTAGGCATTTAATCTTTCTTGTGAAAAACCTACTTGGAGTTCATGATGGTTTAATCAAGAGAGATTAAGAGATCTATTCTTGCTATACAATATATCATTTCGATATTCATTTGAGAAGTTGAAGAACAGCCAACTCAAGGAAAATGAAAAAGCCCCCAAAATAGTATACTCAATTATTTCCCTGACTCAAGGTACTTGACTTGGCAGATTAATTGAGAAGATGTTGAGGTCTTTGAGAATTTGAATGAAGGGTTATTGATCATAAAGTTCAACTCCACTCAAAAGCAAATTTACTTAACTTGGGTATATGCAGACACTCAATGTTAGAGAATGAAGAGATAAGCAAATAAGTTGTCAACTTACTGGAGCAAGGATTAATTAGATGTGTGTTTCTCTGTGTAGATCATCGATAGTTCTCATCCCTAAAAAAGATAGAAGATAAAGGATGTTCAAAGACTACTAAATTCTCAACTTTATTACCATGAAGAACAAATATCCTTTGCCAAGGATTGAAGATTTCATATATCAACTCAAAGAAGCAATGTTCTTCTCAAGATGGTGAATAGATAATCAAGTAAGAACTTAATCTAAACAACATCTCTTAAGATTTGACGCGATCTTTATGAATAGATGATACTGCTATTTAAATTGCACAATGAGCCAAGAATCTTCTTGAGATTGATAAATGCAGTGTTGAGATCAAATCAGGATAAGTTTATACTTGTACACTTCGATGACATTCTAGTTAGTATACAGCAAGTTAGAAGAAGAACACAGTGAAAACTTGGAGAAGGTGATGAAATCCTTTAAAATCAGTCAGGAACCAATGTGCTTGCACTACCTAACTTATAGAAACCCTATGAAATCGAGGTGGGTGCTTTGAATAATTTATCAGGATTTGTACTAGGGATACCAACTTGCTGTTTTGAGCTTATTATAAGGTGAACAATTGAGTTGTTCAGCTTATGACAATGAACCGCTAGCAATACATCAACATGTGAAACACTTGCGCCATTATAAAATGAGGACACAATTGCACATTTTGATCATCAGTCATTACAATAGTTAAAAATACAAAGCAAACCAAACAAGCCTAAAACATGAAGTGGTTGTCCTTGTTACAAAAATTCAATTTGGTGATCACTTATAAAAAAACTGAAAATAAGATGGCTGATATGCTACTAAGGCAATCTATGATTTTGATGACTTTAATTAAAGTTGGGATGTTTACAACAAAAAAATATTGTGACAAATATCAATGAGAATGAAGATATTCTGGGAATCTGAGAAGATTTCCAACTCAAGCAATTCACTCCTGATTCAAATGGGGGTAAAAATGCCATGATAAGTTACTGAACCAAAATGTCAAGCTATGCTTTCAAATAAGTTGATAAAATCCAATGGTTGATGGAAGCTCATTCATCAAAAACAATAAGATGTTTTGAAGTTGGGAAGACTCTAATAAGCTAATAAAGACATCTTTTGATCAAGAATAAAAGAACACATGATGAAATTCATACAAGGTTGTGTGTTATATAGCATCTTTAAGCGCAGGCAAGAATTTTACAATACTTTACTGATTATATGTCAACTATGGGAATCTTCAATGGATTTCATTGCAGGACTATCCACAACAAGGATAGGCAATATCTGTCTTTGCCATTCTAAGCAGTTTTTAAAGATAATACTCATCACGTGCTGCAAGATTCTAACGAGTGATGAAGATTATCTTCAACGTTGCCATTGTAGATGGAATGCAATTTTCAATAATACTTAATATTATCAAGCTTGTGAGAAAAGCACATACATTCATTTAAACAGTAAAAAGACTAGCAATTATGCTTTAACAAATGTATACATAAATTATAAATATTTAATATGTAAAAAAGTAAAAATTGAGGGACACATGTCCCCTATCCCAAGCGCATTGCACAGTGCACACTGCATTTATAATTTTATAGGATATGGCACATTACTGTCATTTAAAAAAAATCACTTCTTTTAAATAACTAAATCAAAGTAGAAACCAAAAAAGACAAAAGAAAATTACAAAGTATATTTTGAGGTTAAACAGTATTATGATAAACTAAATGATTCCTGCCTCATTGAGATCAATCTTACTTGGAATTCCTTGACCTATGCACATGTCAACCAAGTGAGCTTCCATCCTCTACGGATTCTGACGAGCTGGGATCATGTGCTCAACTCCAAATGTTCCAACAGTCTGCCATTCCATATTAATTAGGCCAAAGAGAAAGAGACCTATTCCCATGCTCAAACTAAAAAAACTCAGAATATTAGTAACTTAGAGGAGGTTATCCAACTAAAAGGGCTGCATCCTACATTACTATTTCCCAGGGGATTTATAACGGAATTGAGCATATAGTGAAACTCCCTGGTACCATATAGCCCAAAACAAAGTTAAAAGACTGTTATTCTGACAAAAGATCAGTCAATTTATCCATGTCAAGATAAAATATAAATCACCGCCAGATATATCTCCAGCCAGTTGTCACATAGTACGAGTGAAAATGGACCCCAAAAAAACCATCCAAGGACTAATGAATACAAAATCTACAATCAAAACAGCAAAGCAGAATCACATAATGACCCAACTTACAATGGGCTAGATTCAAATGCAACTAATCTATATATATATATGTGTGTGTGTGTGTGCATATATTTGTAAATAAATGCATTATTTGACATAAATAAATTTTTACATCAAACATGAAAAGCTAAATATTCTGAGCTCAAAACCATGTTTGTTGGGCAGGCTCCAAATCAAGCCAGTTTGATTGAAGCCTGTTCCAAATTGAGTTAGTTTGAGCTACGATCTGACTTAAATACAACAGAATTGTGAAAGTAAAATTCATTACATAGACAAAGTAGAAATCCTTACAGTGTCAGACAAAGCTGCATTTTTTCCTTCAATCCTGTCACCCCAGTTGATTGGAATTCAAGTTTTGATCATCTCTCAACATAAAGTTAGAGCTTCCTGAGCCCGGGAAGCAGAATGGACCTTCAGAGACATCGAAAGCCTGCTGAGCAAGCTCACCAATGCCTCCAAAGCAATATGAATCAAATTCTATAGGAGAAAAGAGGCTACGGCCCTCTTCCAAGCTCCTTGCACCAAGTTTGCAAGCCACATCACCAGCATCAACAGCTTTATCTACACCGTCTAATCCTTCCGAAGCTTTGCACACCTCCAAGTGATAGAGCATGGGCGCATGGCCCTGAAAAAGAGCGACATGCCCAAACAGCTTATCCTTCCTTGAGAAGGTCGTCCCGCATGAGCAAAGCCAATTGTCGCGGCCGCAGTGCTTCTCATGAGTCTTCAGATCAGCGAGAACAGAAAATTTTTTACTATGACATCTGCTGCATGTATACCTCTTGTCACAATGGCTCCTTTTGTAATGGTTCTTCACACAGAGAATTGTCTTCAGAGGCAGAAATTTCTTGTGATCCTTATTCCGCTTGCACCCGGAAAATGGGCATGAGTACCTCATGTTAGGCTTAAGCCCAGAGCTTAACTCCTTTGCTGGTGGTTTTGCGAGAGATGCGGGGCTCTTGTACTCATTCCCATGGCCTCTCATGTGCATCCTCAGGTTAGCATCCCTTTTGAATCCCTTACCACATATCATACAAAAGTGAGTGTGAAATGCCAAAATCTCATCTATCTCTAGTTGAAGAACTTCATACGATCCATCGTGGGCATCTTTCAGATCACCCTCTTCAAAAAGAGAATTCTCCACCGCTTCACTTTTGCCATTCTGCAAGCTTTTGATCAACACATCTCCTTCGGTTCGGCAATCAATCGTGCCTTTGATAATTTCTTCGAGCTCGGACAGCTTCTTAGCCTGCAGCATGCTGCCTCCCGATGCCTCAGTTGTAGCATTAGACGATACCGGTAAGCTCTTTGTGGAAGGAAGAAGAGTGCCCGCAGTTGTGATAAGTTGAATAATTATGCAAGTGAGATCAGCTGTTACAAGCTGCTGCTGGGCTACTATCTTATTTGCTTGGTTAGAGAACTGATCACCATGATTGGCAATGGAATGCACTATGCCCTGAACTTGATGAATCTTTTGTTCAAGAACAGAGAGGCTGTTCAACATTGCCCTCGGATCCCAATCCAGAATTTGGCTTCTAACACAGGAGCTTGGTTCTGATTCATCTCTGCTGAGATTTACTACAGAATTATCACCCATGATTTGAGGAGAAGTTGAAGAAGATTCTGCAACTACCTTGTGCTTGAGATTCATGCCCGTTCTAACTATAAAAGGATTTTAGTTGGTATTTTAAGTGACTTCCTAAGCTTTACTTACAAAGTATAAGCAATCTTTAGGTTCTGAGCATTTGATTTTGAGGAAGGATCTCAACTCATTTCATACGACCAAGTGATTCAGAAAAATAATCGTAATCGAACCCCACAGAGCTGGGATTTACCCATAATTCTTCTTTTTCTCAGAGATTTTTCTTGGAATCCAAAGATTAGTTCCAACTCAACAAAAATAAAACCTGAAATAGGAAAGAGGGAGAATAACTGAGAGAAATAAAGTCCATGACAGTTCTCACGCCTCAAACAGATGTAACCCTAACCCAAAAAGGCATCTAACAACTATCAAACCTTTAGAATCAAATGGGAACTATATAAACGAGGAAAACCCTCGGCAAAAAACAGCTTACAAAATCTATCACAAAGCTTGGCGTTCACAAATGGTTTGCACACAATCAATAAACGAAAAGACAAAAAATAAGAAAATCTCAGCTAAAAGGAGAAAGCAGAAAATAGTGAAAATCGTTACTCTGTGAGAACTGAAATAATAAAATAAAATACAAATTATGATACCTTTTGCACATTCATCTGCTAAAATCGATATCTTCTGAATCGCCTTTCGTTTAATCTCCACTTTCCTTGGTTTCCAACTTGACAAATGCAGGCATGCTAGAATTGCGAAGGAGAAAGAGAAATATTATTTATATTTGAAAAATTGAATAATATAATTTGATTATCATTTCAATATAAATATTAAAAATAATATTTAAATTATTTTAATTTAAATAAATAAATATTAATATCTTATTGAATAGATTATTGAATAGATTTTTCTAAATACTATATGAACAAATCTAAATAGTATTTTTTCAAAATAAAAATGACTTTATAAAAAACAAGATTAATTTTAAATATATAACATTTTTCATAAATGTATTCCCTTTTTTGTTTTATTTTTGATTTTTAATTATCACTTTATTTTTTAAATATTACCTTAAAAAGCCTAATCTTTTAAATTTGTCAATACAAAAAAAAAACTTTGTTATATTTATTTAGTTAATTACCTTTAGATTTACAGAAATTCTTTTTTTATTAATGGCATAAAAATAAGAATATGGTAAAACTAGGTTTTAATACTTATTTTCATTAATTGATGCATGTTAAGCAATGAGTTAACTGATAAGCTCATTTAGTTTCTTTAGCTAAATCAAGAGTGAGCTATGGAGCTCAGAGACTATTAATATTTCCTATGGCTCAAATGATTAAGTACTTGTCAAAGATTGTGCGTTGGCTATATTCGCACTGTGAATATTGTCACAGTCATTCATGGTGTTAAAGCTCATGCATGCACAGCCTTATAACTAGGCGATAATTTAGCTCTATGTGGTTTATATAATGAAAATATAAATTAATAAATGTATGCAAGGAATCCATATTTTCCAATCATTCATAACATTAAAATATTCAAAATTTAATTAACATTTCGTTGAGTCGAAGAATATAAACTTTACATCATGTATTTTTACATGTTCATTGCCCAACACTCCCTAAAGGGAGTTTAGGGTGTCATTAAAATGAAAGTACAAAGAAAACAACAAGAAAAACTAAGCCACTACATGAATTTTACAAGAAAACACAAGATGATAAGTTAGAGTACAATACGAGGGAAAACATGTCGCATTTGCCTTGATCTCTCATTGCTTGAATTTTCTTGGCTCCTTGTTCTCTGTGTTTCTCCTCTCCCTTAGCTACAACCTTCTCCTCCTTAAAATGAAAGTATATGTGAGTCATTAGTGGAATCAAGTTCATGTGATATTCAACCTAAGAAACAGATTTTTTTCACATGAACATAAAGAACGAACTCATAAGCTAATTATCACATGAAGTTGAGAAGAATAATATTTGCATGAACCTATGTTGTTAGCATGTTTAATCTCAACTCTCTCAATTTCCAAAAATAGTTTCAATCCCAATAAACTTTGAAATTTCAATATAGGACCATTACCAAAATTTATTTGATACTTAAACAAATTCTATCAAGGTGAAGTACAATAGAATGTGTAACAAATAATGATAAATGTGTAATACAAATTATATATCTTCATTCATTCATCTAGAAAAGAAAAAAAATATATATTCATCTCTGAAAATAAAAAATATATATATCTAGACTTAATATTTAATATATACTAAATACGTGAAAATGTAAAGTTCTCTCTCACATAAATAAAATAAAAACAATAGTTGAAGTAGAGGCTAAGGAGTTGGATGCTCCTTGTGCACCGAATCCTCATCGAATGTCAGCTTGTCAAACAACTCTAAATTTGGCATGTCAGTTTCACATACCAGGGCCCTAGTTAAGAAAAAAAAATCTTGTGTTTAACAATTATCTAAGTACTTTAGGCTGCTAATGAACCCAATAAATATAGTCAATTTAGTGTTAAGACTTTTGTTTTTTATATGATTAATTGTGCTTTAATGTTTGTTTTTGTAGTATTTTAGGTAGAAGAGCTCCATTTTTGTTAAGGGAGAAAAATGAGTAAAGAATGGCACTATAGAGGGCCACAATGTGCCACAATGCTCCATGGAAAAAATAGCCCTAGAACCAGGTGCTACAACGTGTTTTGGCAGCCAAAAACTCGGGAGTTCGGCGATACTGCGCGTCGTGGCGGACACTACCCAAGAGCCAGGCACCTCAGTGCATTACAACAGATTGAATTCGATAGATAGGGCCTACAGCGTGCCGTAGCGGATCTTAACCCAAGAGCTAGGTGCTACAGCATGCCGTAGCGGATGCCAGCCCAAGAGCTCGGCTCTACAGCACGCCACAACAATCTACAGTGCACCATGGTGGATACAAGTCGAGATCTATGCATCGCAGTGTGCCATGGCGGACCTAACCTGAGAGCTGGGTGCTGCAGCGTGCCATAGCGCCAGATGGGCTAAAAGCCTGTTGCCATAGTGCATCGTAGTGCTCGCTTCTTTTTTGCTTAAGAATAGCTTCATTGTCAACATTGGGAAAGTCAATAGACTTAAATCTTTTCACTTCTCACGGCACAAATTGATTGCATGCATTTAAAACTCCTTCATTACCAAAGAGAATAAATAAATTAAACTTAAATACAAATTCAACTTTCAAGAAGAAGAATAGCTGGCTAAGTTAAATGCAAGCAGGCTGATTGAAGGGCTATAAAAGAGAAAATTAAAGACTTGAGAATATTCCAAATTTTAGTTTTGAGTTCTTGATCCTAAAGGCTACTATAGAAAAATTGAGAAGAGTCCCATACCCCAAAGGAGGAGAAGGGTGCGGCTAAGGAAGAGGAGAGACACAAAGAGCAAGGAACCAAGAAGATCAATGAAAGAAGAGGTTAAGGAAAACGTGATAATTATTTTCTAGTGTTGTATTCTAACTTATTCTCTTGTATTATTCTTGTAAGATCCATGCAAGGGCTCTGCATTTCTGTAGCTTTCCTTATTCTTTCATTTTAATGGCAACCTAAGCCCATCTTGGGGAGGGTTGGGCATGAGCATGTAAAAACACATGGATGTAATGTTTGCACTCTTTAATTCAATGAAATGTTAATTAAATCTTGAATGTTTGTATGTTATGTGAATGAATTATTAGAAAACATATATTCTTTATGTAATTTTAAAAACACGTATTTTCATTTTATAAATCTCATAGGGCTCATTGATTGCCTTGTCCTAAGGTTGTGCATGCATGAGCATTAACATCGTGAATGACCGTGACAACATTCGTCATGCAAAAACAACCCATGCACAACCTTGGACAAGTGCTTGATCATTCAAGCCATGCAAAAAATTAGCATTCTTAGAGCTTCGTAGCTCACTCTTGATTTATGTGAGGTAATTGATCCACGTTAAGCTTTGAGCTATGTGACAAGTTCATTTAGCTTCGTAGCACCTTACCTTTACTAAATCAAGAGTAGATGCATCTGATATGAGAACATCAGTTGAGTTCCATAGCTCACCCTAGGTTTATGCAAGGTTATAGAGTGTTAGGGGTGATGTGACATAAGCTATTTATCCTAGTAGCTCACTTTCTTAGCTAAATCAAGAGTTGATACATTTGAGCCATTGGTGGAATCAAGTTCATGTGATATTTAACATAAAATATAGATTTTATTACTTAGACACAATAGATGAACTCATATGTTAATGATCACATGAATGTCTATATGCCAAAATTGAACCTTCTAGTGTTCATTTCAGAGCACTATACAAAATTTGGTACATTTGGTAAGGTTTACTAAATAAAACTAAATCTCTTGATTATGAAATAATAAATTAATCCAATTAACTTAATATGAAGCTGATAAGAAGAATACTTGCATGAACTCATATTATTTTGCATATTTAATCTCAACTCTCCCTAATTTTCCAAAAGTAATTTCAAATCAAAGAAACTCTGAAATTATAATTTTGGACCAAATTCAAAACCAATTTGATACCTAAATATTACTGAAATTAAGTATACTCTAGTAATGAAACTAAACATCATTCTCAGAGGATGATAAATCTCAGGATCTTACCATCCCATATTACTTTAGACCACGTACACTTACATGTAAGCATAGACTACATATTTTTGGTCTGTCAAGTTTTTGGCGCCATTGCCGAGGAACGATCTATTTGATTTGTATTAGAGATAACTTAATAGTAGATAGTGATTTAAGATTTTGTTGCATATATTTTTCAATTTATGTAATACGTGTATTTGATTTTTGTATTTATTGTCTTACTTTCCCTTACACATTTCTTATCCTTGAGTTGTTCTTGAAAATTCTACTTAATTTAAGTTGTGCAGGCGTAGAAGAAATTGTTCCAGTTATTTATTCAATCCTGAAATTGAGCAAACCCTATTAAGAGTAAGAAGAACACAACTTATAATGGCACAAAATTAGCAATCGATGGAAAACTTAGGAGATAACTTAGGTGAGGTTCATAAGCAAAATAAAGGTAGAGCCTTAAGAGATTATGCAGTGCCAATGGTTAAGGGGATTCCACATATTATGGTGAGACCTAATGTAGAGGCCAACAACTCTTAGATAAAATCATTAACCCTAGAAATGGTTCAAAATAACCAATTTAGTGAGTGATCAATATTATACTTTCGCTCTTAGGACATTTTATACTTCCCAAGAGTTTCTCTACTGCACCAAACCAATTGGTCGCCTCCATAGGTGAGGCTTGGACATTAAAAGTAGGGGGTTAAAGCGTAGGAAGGCTAGGAGAAAAGAATCTACTATTGGGCCTGGGGTAGGTGGTAGTGGAGCAGAAACTGCCTTGGAAGCGTGAGCAAGAGTTTCCAGTAAGGCAAGATAAGAAGGAAGTGGGACTTGTGAAGACTGTGGTAGGATGGGAGAGGGGAAAGGAGAAGTAGGAGATGGTTGAGAAGGATTGCCTGTAAAAGCTATTCTTTTAGCAACCCTTGTCTGGGCTTCAATCATTATCTTGAATAAACCCATAATATGCCTCATCTCTTCTTGAAGAGAAGGAGTACTGGGTTCAACATCCTTCATAATAAAAGAAGAAGGATCTTCGTGATTTGGATTCATTCTATTTAATAATGAAAGATGAAAATTTAGAATATGTAGAAAAAAAAGACTTTTCATTAATATTTAAAAACTTAAGATATATTAATGAAAGTACATTAAGGTAGAAGAGAAAGAGCAACTATAATGTACAAACAACTATGAAAGTTGCTTGAAATGGAAACTAATTATTCATTTACAAAATTTGTTATAAAATATGAATTCAAAATCAGTATATAGGGGTGCACGATGAAGGTGTCTACTAGCTCGAATGAGGACGTTGTGGGTGTCAACCCACCAATCTTGGGCATAGTTGTCGAAGAACTCATCTAACATTTGAAGGCGTATGTGAATGGGGAACCTTATGGCAGTAAAGTTATCAGAGACCCTTAAAATTCCTCCCTAGATAACTCGGGGATGCAGTCTCCCATGAACACATAATACTTTAATATCTTATCTAGCACTACACCTCCAGCATTAGACACTTTCAAGTAGAGATGTTTATACATCGAGCCGAAGCTGTGGTTATCTTCCCAATACTGAAATAACTCTCTACTGTACTATCTTAACTCTGACTATGGATTCTCCTTCTAGGAGTCAGTTGATTTAGATTCAAATAAAGTTAAGATTAATATTAGATTGGAAGTTCGTTCACTTTCCTAAGGTGACATTCTTTAAGTATTTTTTTTCCTTTCAGTGTTGTTGTCTTGGATGAGTGTATATCTCTTTTTAACTTAACATTCTCAACTTTGGCTCTGATACCAATTGTAATGACCCCAATAATTAGATAGAAAATTAATCCAACATTTGGATGTTACCTTAGCATTTAATAGTCAATTAGAGAAAGCCAATCAAATATAAATGCTAAGTGGCCAAGTCTCTTTATGAGTAGTTGTCAAGTTAAAATGATAAGCAATAGGAAAACTTAAGAAGATACGTAACACAACATTGCAAGTATAAACAATACAAGCAATTAATATCAACCACTCATTTAACCCAAGCCATTTACAAATAAAGAATCACAACACATATATACAAAGGTAGATGGGTAAAAATAACTCAAGCAATTAAAGTTTAATTTAATTATTACAAAACCATTTAAAAGAAAAAGTAAGAGAGAATATAAGCATTCCCTCCCTCAAATTAAATGTGCAAGAAAGTTTTAAAAGTAAGCGAAAGCCATTCATTTTAGGAGTTCTTCATGCACTAAGACTTGCATTACCTGAATCAAAGAGCTCTTGATCTATTATATTTTAATATTTAAATATGATAGGGTAAAGCTAATAAAAAAAAATATAGTTAGACTAAATAATCTAAGCACATTTTAAGATTGGTTACAATTTAAGTTACTAGGATATTACTAGCATAATTTACAATTTTAACTAAGCAGTGGAGCTATAAAAGATGTCAAAAGAATGAAAGGAAGTAGACATAATTATAAAGAAGACAATAAAATAAGCTGAGTTAGAATACTCACTTGTATATAAGTCCTAGCATGCATCTAAAATGGTAGGGGAAAAGCATCCTAAAATTCTAGAAACTACTATGTGCATTTAAAGTAAATAAAATGAAAGTAATATATGTTCAATGAAATTTATACTAAGTAAGCAAATGAAATACAGTGAAGCATTAAGAGAAATTAAGCAATATACAATGTATTCTAAATGAACTATAAGTGAGCAAAACATAATATTGGAAATAGAGAGTATAGAGCATATAAAGTAAGGAAGTATCGTAAACTCTTGGTATAAGACAAGCATAGCCTAGGACTATGAAAATTAATCATAACTAAATAGTTATAAAAAGATCTTACAATCAATAAAATTGTAAAAGAACTCTTTTAGTATTAATTGAAGTTATGTTAAAAAACTATCTTATTCTGTGAGAGTATTCAACAGAATGAGACGAGGAGTTAAGCACGTCTACCTAACTAGATATAGTGGGAGGTCGAACATTCGCATTTACCCTCTCTAAAATGTGAAGTCCTGTAATAAGCACTATCATCCTTGTTCTATCTGCCATAAGGCATTCCCCTTAAAGTTTTATGAAACTTGTATTTATACACAATAATCTTGTACGAATATTCAAGGACAAGGCTCAAAGCTAAGTAAGTATTCTTTAATTTTTAATAATTGTCAAATGTGATATCCTTTTGTTATCAAAATTTTAATGATCTACTTAATAATTGGAGCTAATTGAGCTCTCAATTGACTTATAGATACTGATCTTTAAGTCAATTGTAATTAATAGTAGAGGAAAGAGAAGTTTGAAAATTAATATTTTCAAGTAATTTGGAATTCATCCTATACAAGTCCTAAGCTAATCAAATTAAGTAGATTAATGATTAAAGATTAAGGAAACTAGTAAGGAAGAACAAGATTTATGGTTTACTAAGTTAAAGAAAGTATAAGCTAAAGGAATTATTATTAGCTTCATCTAGTTAGCTTACAAACTAGAAAGTATCAAATCAATTTAATCATAAATATATCTAAGTTTAATTGATGTTGAGTATTTGAGTGTATGGAAAGAAATAGAGTATATCCTACGAGTACTAATTCACATATAATTGTAGGGTAATGGAAATATATTAGCTTATTTAAAATATAAAAAGAAATTATTATTCTCAAGTTTAAATCAATTGAGAACTAAATTGGAAGGTTAAAAACTTTGGAGATATGTGCTAATCATCTAAGTGATTGTTTGGGCACTAATCTAATCATGAGTTCTTTTAAAGAACTTTAACTTAGTAATTGAAAGTGTTAAGTTAATTATTATACAAAAGGAATTGAAAGATTTTTAATTAAATCTAATATGCAACTAAAGTAGAAGTAAAAACATGTAGAAACATAAGAATCTAATTCCAATTCTAATAATTTTGGCTTGAACTCTATTGTATTTACTTAAAAGAACCAAATAGTAAATTAACATACAAGTCTTCTACTATTTAGAAGATTAAATGAAGATAGAAATATTAAGTAACTAACATTAAGCCAATAAAAGAAGTAGAACACTTATTCCAATTTAAGTCTAGCATGACATAAGTAATTGAAATTACCTTATAAAATCATGATTACAATATTTTCCAAATGAAATAAGACATAAGATAATCTTATAGTTCATTAAATTACTAAGAGATGAAATGAAAGAACAATTCATTTAAAAAACTATCATCAATTTAATTTAAGCACATGATATTAGTTCTAATTAAGTTCCAACATAAACAAATTGCATGTAACTTTACCTTCTAGTTATATGAAATATGATAATACATTCAATTTAAGTATTATAAATTTCATATGAAGTATAGTAAAAATAGAAGAATTAAGTTTAGTACATGCCATGCTATTTAATCACACAAATTTCATATCATTTATTTTACATAAATGTAATAGCTAACAATTATGATTTGAATAATTGAACTTGAAAAGATACATGCAATTTATTCAAATTAATTCATTGCTAAGTAATTCTACAATGGAAGAATTTAACTTAATTGAGCATTAGATATTTTCAATTATAATATCCATGGAAATGTAAGATTCAAACATATAATTTAGAGACTTGTGCGAGATAAGAAAATGAGACAAGTTTGCTGTCCTAGGGTTCAATAATTCTAAAATAAGCATATATGAAAAATAAGAAACTAATATTTTACCTAAATTAAGAAGCTAAATTCCTAAAATGTCCAATTGTTGTCCAAATGAATGATATACATATCAATGAATTCCTTATGTCATAAGGAGTAAAATGACACTAACTATGTCAAATTTGAACAATATTGAATTTCTAGGGTTTGGAGGGGTCCTAATTAGGATTAAAATATCATTAAGAGATTTAGAGTTTAAAATTTAAATTTGATCTCACATTATTTTTCCTCACATTTTTGTGAGTGAAATGAACTATTGAAGTGTCCCATTTGGACTTCATATGATCGAATTATGCCATAAATAAGATTTAAGATTAAATTAGAATTAATTAATTAACCTAAAATAATTATTAATAAATTAATCCTCAAAACATAATTTTAATGACATAATAATATTCTACAAGATTTTTTGGTTGAAACGGTATATAATACTTCATAACTTGGATATGTATTAACGAAGATATAAGTTAATGAAAATTGAAATTATTAAATCATTATTCTTATATATCTTTAGATTTATTTTTCTTTTCAGTTTAATGGTTAACTATTCCTTCTCATTAATAGATTCTGGCAGCAATTTAGAAGTCTTTCACATGCCACGTAATCAAATGGAAGAGGTGCGGTTCAAAATAAATTGAACCGACCAGTTTGATCAAAGTCGAATAATGGACCGCTTCTTCTTCCCAATCAGGTTCGAATGCAGAGGATTTTTAGGGCATCACTGCATTTTGCACTATGAGTTACCTAAAGGTATGCTCAAGCCAAAAATGTAAAGATTAAAGTAAGATCTCATATGATATTATGAAAACCCTATCTGAAGGCGCTCCTAGATTCATCAGTTAGGAATCCAAATTTCATCTTCATGATAATTATGAAAGTAAGGTGAAGGGGTCAGAACGAGCTCGATCAGGCTTAATCGAGCTCGACTGATTTATAATTGAACAACCTATCCTTATTTCTAAACTTATATTCTTAATAAACATCACAGATTACAGGACAAAAAAAAAAAGAAAATCCTATAAATTGAAAATTAGAGTTCATATAGAAAGAATGGAAAACAGGTGATTCTAAATGCAAATATATATCAATCTTTACATAATTTGTTTTTGAAATAAAGAGTATGAATGATCTAACTAATTCACATCTTAAATCACAAAATAAATAATTATAGAGAGTAGGAATGTTATTATCTCGTTCAAAAATAAAAATTCTGATGTTCGATGGAATTCTTCAGTGTCCGATCGATTCAATAATTATTTACCTAATTATAGTATAATCGACTTAATGTATCAATTAATAAATCACTGATTGGAAAGCATTTGAGATTTCATACTTTAGAGGCAAAAATACCAAATCTCAATTAGCAAGATTTGGTTACTCCTGCTATTTAAATGTTTTAAGAATGGAAGTTTAATATGAAATTGAAGAATCTATCGGGTGAAGTGGAATATAGTACCTAGAGATTTTGTCTTCAGCTCAAATAGACTTGGAAATGAAATTCAGCAAGAAGGAAAGCAACTCCAATTTCTTTCGCAGGAGTTCTGGTGGCTCACAGCAAGAAGAAGAAAAAGATTGAATATCAAAATAAAAATTTATTTCTTTCCTTAGAGCTGAAGAGGAAGGATAAGGCTTGGCAGGGATAGCTGGGAGTGAGGATGATGTACGCCTGCGCTGTAGGCCACGATCGGATGAAGGACAAGGAAGGTGTGCAGTTGTGGCGGCCCTGTCCCACCGTGGTCCTATTAACTCTTAAGTTAACATGATTACGGTGGAGGGGTCACCAGATGACAAGGTCCCCACTTAGAATTGGATTAGACACATGTTCTAATCCAACTTAAATAAGGACTTTGCCAATCAACTCAACATACTATCACTAAATGATCATACAAGAACTCAGAGTACGGAAGCAATAAAAGTATAACATCCATCTATACAGTATAAATATAATAATACAGAATAAGTAAAGTGCTGAAAAGAAAAGTTAATCCTGAATTATTACAACAATTTGAATAGATTAAAGAACTGAAAAGAAAACTCTCAATCCTTATAAGCAGAAAGAAAGCTAAAACTATATGTCTTCAGGAACGGGCTCCTCCTCCAATGGCAAGCTCTCCACTAGATCAACTGCTTCAATAAACTCAGAACCTACCATTATCAGTTTCATAATGGTAGGGCCCCAGCCAACAAAAGAAAAACTGGTTAGACTATTATCTAAGCATATTTTAGGGTAATCAACTTTATTAAATTACTTAAATATCACCATAAACCAGAAACTGAAGCAAATAGGTACAGAAAAGCGTACAAAAAGAACAGTATAAAGTTATAAACAAATAGTTTATAACTAAAGCAACTAGGAAGTAAGCACATACCTCCTCCAAGCAACTGCAACAAAGACAGGTAAGCAAAAAGGAAAACTAAACAAAACTGTAAAAGAAAATACAGCCTAAACATGCTTATGATCAACAAAATTATGCTAGGTGATATACAGAACTTGAATAGTATAAATCTAAAAGCAACTAACATCCTAAGTGTACATATGAAAATAGTATGTAAAACTAGCATCCTATATAAAAACATGTGCATGAAAGCTGTAAGTAAAACAGTGCTGAAATGTAGAATATATAAGTAAAAGTAATAATTGAAAACTAAAAACTGCAGTGACTGCCCAAGCCACTCAAACTACCAATATACTCAGCAAATCTTAGCCTGATGGGCTAAGAAAGAAACTCTGAACTGAGTATCACTGAAAACTCTTAGCCTGATGAGCTAAGACAGAACCAAATGTAAGTGTACTTGAATTAGTATAACCATATCAGAATCCTAACTCTATAGTCAGTATGGCAAGAGTCTATCCATCCTATCTCAAGGACTAGGCATAGTCATAGACTGTCGGACATTAAACCCTCGATAAGGTTGCCAACCCGAACGAGTTGATCGAAGAGGTATACTAATCAAGCTACACCTTACAAACCACTTATAAAAAGAAGACATAATGCTGTTTATGAATATTCAAAGTTGACATAAGATATTTATCAAATATCTTAAGTACATAATATATGTTCAAGGTAATAAACTCAAAATCAATGAATGCGAAGCATCAAAATCAAAGTGAGCAAGAAACTCTATCTAAAACACAGGTGATATCCGTTGTTGTTTACTTAATTTGTTCTATCTACTCTAAGTTACATAAGTTTCAGAATCATAAATTCTTACACATTCTGTAACTTAGAATCACGAATCCTACTAGTTGAAGATAGTTAGGACTGGCCAAGTTCTAGCTATATATCTTAATCAAAAGATGACTATTTGGTTAAAATAAATAAATCATCAACCTAATTTTGTAATTTAATTTACCCCAGACCTCATCTTGATTAGCCAAATCAAGATGAAATGATTAAGAATTAGACTCCAGGTGATGGGGTCTAATTACTTAATCCAAAGGTATAACTAAAAGATCTAAGGTTTAGAACCCAAATCTCACAGATTAAGTTAGGGTAAATCCTAATGATAAATCAAATTCATTATGATAGATCGCTATTCTTAGTTCTAAAGTTTAAAGATCAAATAATCATTTAATAAACTAAGAAAATCTATAAACTAGTAAACTCAAGGTTTCATCTATTGAGTAACCCAATTTACTCAAAAGATGAATTTTAACCTAAGATCTATTCCAAATCTTAGGAAATAAGGCTCTTAATTACTAAGAGTATCTCTCAAGACACACATCCTAACTAATGTTATAAGACCTAAGGATGTATCTAAGAATGAGTAAGGAACATGAGAACACTCACTTAGGACTTAGGAATTTTCTTTAAGGGCTAAGATTGAGATTTTAATCAAAATCTAATTTAGTCTTGAATTTAATTAATTTCAGCTATAAATTATTCTATTTACTGATTCTAATGATTATAAACTGATTTTGGGGCTTTTGAAAGCTAAACCCTAAATTTGGGCAAAATTACCATTTTTGCCCCTACTTAAGGGTTCAAAAGTTCAAATTTTGATTTAGGGCTTAAATTCTAAAATTTTCTTTTGGAATGTGTTTCTTACTATCTAATGTAAGATTAGATAGTAACTAAATTAATTTTGGGGGATTATTAAGCTATATGAGATCAAATTAGTGAATTTGACTTATAAGGGCAAATTAGAAATTTGGCTAAGTGAAAGTTAAATTTTCTTTCAGATTATTGTTCTTTACTATCTAAGCTTTCCATAGAATTTAAATTTGCTAAATTCTGATAAGTATTGACCAAGTTATGGCCAATACAAGATTTAGGGTAAAAAGGGTGATTAAGAAATTCTTAATTATGGGTCAAAACCTAACTTTGCCAATTAGTGTCCAAATTGAGCAAAATTAGTAGCTATGGTTTACAATTAGTTTACTGATCACAATGACATGTGGTAGGCTCAATTTGGATCTAATTTGACTAAGCTATGACCTAATTAGGGTTTAGGGTGATTAGTGAGTGATTAGCAAAATTAAGTACTCAAACACTAATCCAATCTTACAGATAAATTCTAAATGACTCTAGGAGTCCTCTGAAACTTAAATCACTCAATTTGGATTACTAGATTTGCTAATATTCACTAATCAATATTTAGAGTGATTAGGGGTGATTAAAAAATATAACCGTTGGATATAAAATATTTTTACAGATTACTGTTAATTAGGTTTTTCTGATCTAGATGGACCTTTGGATTATTCAATTTGGAGCTCAATTGACCAAGTTATGGTCAATTGAAGTTCTAGGTTTAATTAGGTTAATTAGGGTTAGGATCTAAAAGTGATTAGGCAAATACTAATCCAAACAGCAAGATAAATACTACCAAATTAATCCTTAGGGTTTTCTGATCACTTTAAGACTCATATTGGATATGTTTGGATCAATGGGTACAAAGTTATGGGTTAATTAAGTTTTGTGACATTTTTAGAATTTAATTAATACCCTAAAATATCACATTGCTAAATATAGGTCAAAATGCAAAATTGACAGTGCCATAATATTCCTCTATTTTTTCTGAATCCAATGGTATATAATTTTGCTATATTTGGATGTATAAATTGCAAGTTATTAAGGTTTAAAATTTGGTATTTAATTAATTAATTAATATAGTTTTAAATTTAATTAATTAATCTGTTATATATATATATATAATTATAATTACGTTAAATAATTAAACGTTATAATTATATATATATATAAATTTTTTATTTATTTTATTTGCAGGACACGCGGCGCATCCTTATTGGCTGAGCTGAACGCCGCGGGCCCCACCAGTCAGACGGTCAGCGGGCTGGACACGCGTCGTGCCAGGACTGGCTGGTGCGCTGCGGAGTGGGTCCTGCAGGGCAGGCGAAATGCCACGGGCCGCGGACCGGGCCTGGGCCGACCCGACCGACCCGAGGGTCTTCTTCCTCGCGCGCTCGACCCCGACTGCTGGAACTAGGGTTGGCTTTTCCAGCGGCCTCCGGTCACGGCTTAATGCGATTCAACCAACAAACGATAGAGCATGACTCGAGCTATGCATAGGTGGTCTAAACCTAGCCGGAGATGGACGGAGACCACCGATGCACTAAACCCTAATTTTTGACTGTGCATCCTAACGGTTTGCACTGTTTAAGAATTTCTAATTGGGATCGATCAAACTCATTAGAGTTCCATCGGTCCCGATAAATTGTCAATCCACAATATGAAATAGAGTTTCGAAATGAAAACAATAATTTGGAATGTAAGGATTAGGAGATCGAGTACCTTAGGTTTGGACGGCTGCGAATGGACGGGCTCGATCCTTTGGCTCTGGACTTCTCGTTTGAAACCGAGCACGGCAGAGGTCCTAGGGATCTTATACGCACTCTAAAGCGGCAACTAAGAGTGGTGGGGAGGACATCTGGCCTCTGCGAGCCTTAGCTCTTCGGCTAGGCGACGCGTGTAGACGATCCTTCGGCCACCTGGCGAATCGCGAGGACGATGGCTCACAGCCGTCTGATCGTGAGATCAGACGGCTCAAAATTCTCGTTAGGATAGATGGCGGAATTAAAATTAGGGTGACAGCGTTACCTTAACTCTGACGGTGCCGTTAAATTTAAATAATTAAATAATTATTTAAATTAAATTAAATTATACTGATTTCATTAATCAAATTTACCCTATTAAATGCATCCCAAAAATTTCCAATAAATCACCCTTAGCTAATTGAAAGGTGAGGAACACAATGACGCACTCGGATTTTTATTTTGACGAGTATTTATTTATTTGAATTTTCAGGTATCTAAATATTATTAAAATATTTGACGAAAAATCAACGACTTCCAAATGCCTCCAAAATTTCACCCCTAGCTAATTTGGGTGTTCCCAACGCAATGGCGAAGTCAGATTTTCAATTTGAAGTCTATATAGAAAGTCAATTTCTAGGGTTTGGGATTTTCCAGAATTTCTGATTTGACTCAGTTGACTTCAGATTTTGACCTAAGTTTCTGAGATAAGTTCTAAATTACTTAATTAGTGACTTAGAACCTTAATTAAGAATTAAATTAGTCTTAATTGAGCCAAGTAACAACCTAGGTTGTTACAGCAGTGGGCTTATCCTGGTCGTTAGCTCGATTATTCAATCGGACGACCAGATGTGCTACTATGCGTTGGATTGATTATTGATCGTCTGATAAGCTTCAATAAACTGGGAACGATCATGATTTAGATGGACGACTGTCCATGTTTTGAAGATAACAATGGATCTGCACTGTTTTAAAATGATTTTATTTGGTTATTTATTTTATATATAGAATATATATTAATTTAATTACTAATATTTAATTATTATATTATACCAATTTAATTTCATAAATTTAAACATTTAAACATACTCCAAAAATCCCATACTTTCTCCCTTACCTATTTGAGGGGTGATGAACTCAAAAATGCAATCGAATTTATAATTGGATGTATATTTAATCATCCTAATTTTTGGGTATTAAATAATATTAAATTATTCGTGAAATTTTTGACGACTCTCTAACACTTCCAAAATACCAATCATAGTTAATTTGTGGTGGAGACTCCTAACACTATTATAAGAGTATTGGAAGAGGTTTATAGTCAATTAGGTCACCATTTGATGGATAACAACATTTAGGTTGTTACAGCGTCTTACTTAATTCTTGATTATTATCGCCTTTGCATTTGGCCAATTTCTTTGGACATGTCATATAAGATGAATTTGATGCTTGAAAAAAAAAACTTAGTAAAACTAGAAACTATTTAGGATTGAGTTTAATTCAAGAAGAGTGATTGTGTATACATATTATGGATAATGGGCAGGTTATAAGGAGAAATAAGAATACTGATACATACTCATTGAGAAGAGTTATGTCTAGTTTGAGAACCCACGCTTAATCTTGTAAATGTGCTTGACTCATCAGCTACTTTTTTATGTGTCCACAAAAGTAAAGTAAAATAATTAAAATAAACCATGCATGTGTATTTATGCTTACTCTATTCAGTTAGTATAATTCAACTCTAGCTCAAAGTGCTAATATTATTATTTCATTCAATTACAATACATTTGCTTTATTAGTCCATCTAATTAAGAAATTTTATAGTTATTATCTACTTTCAATACTTGCACACTTTTATTATTAATTTTATTTACATAGTTATTCAATTATACTCTTGTAGTAGGGTGTCAGTTATGATTTCTGTATTGACTTGTTATATATATATATATATATATATATGTGTGTGTGTGTGTGTGTGTGTGTGTGTGTGTGTGTGTGTGTGTTAGACCCTTCTTTCAGTTCATTATAGTTTACATTAGGAGTATATATGTGTTATTTTATTATCTAACCTTATTATAGTTTTTGGATCCGAGGTATGTGCCTTTACTTATCTCATTTTCTAAGTTATACATTGACAGATTTATATCTTTATCACTCTCTATTGTTTGCTTTGTTGCTCCCATTATTATGTCTAATGTTTAAACATGATATCTTAAAATATATAGAAATCATTAAATCAGACTAAAATATACTTATATAATTATTTAACACAAGATTTTCTTTCTTTTAAGATTAGGTCCCTAGCATATGAACCCAAAATGTCAGATTTGGAGCTGTTCGTGGAACCATCTTCTATTGAGGAGTATAAGTATGTGAATGATCCTGTAGTTACTATTTCCATATTTTAGTTGCCTTTTTATTTGGAAGAAAGAGCGTGACCACTGATTGACCCAATAGATATAGATAATTTTTGCAAATAATTAAGTAAATTATTTTTTCTTAAATTTATGATGCTTTGAGTTGTACTTGCATACATTTCAGAATAAAAGCCCAAAAATCATGAAAGGAACAGAATCTGACCAAAGTACTAAAAGCTCCACGCTATAGTGCGCCTTAGCTGGTTCAACCCGAGAAGGCAGCGCCACCGTGCACTGTAGTGGGTTCAACTCGAGAAGGCATCGCTACCGCGTGCCTTAGTTGGCTTAACCCGAGAGCAATGCACTACCGCATACCGCAATGGGACTCAGCATAGATGCAGGTGCTACCTCACATCGCAATGAATTCAACCGAGAAGGTCGTGCCACCGGGCACCGTAGCGGGTTCAACCTAAGAGCAAGGCTATACCGCGTGCCATAGCACCAGTAAGATAGAAAACTCGATGCTATAGCGTGTCACAGCACCCATCGTATTTCTTCACCAGTATTAAGCACTTAACATAGCATAGGGAAGGCAAAAAGACATTAATCTTGCCAGTCCCATAGCCAGCTATTTATTGTAAACCATTAAAACTCTTTATTTTCAAGAGATACTGCAGATTAATTCAAATCTCAAGAGAAGGAAAAAGGTAATAGATTTAAATACTAAATGCAATGACTCATAACTATAAAAGTCAAGGAGAAAGGCTAAGAAAAGGGTTGCCAGTTTGCGATTCAAAGTTCTAAAAGTCTAACGCTATTGTAGAATTGGAAGGAGAGTCCCCCCTACCTATGGAAGGAGAAGGTCCGCACTAAATGAGAAAGGATCAAGCACAGGAAACTGAAAGGAGAAAGAGCTTTGAGATATAGAGAAAGCTCGATGAATGCAACAGTAGTTCCCCAGTATTGTATATGTGGGACCCCGTTCCCTCCGTGGCCATGCTAATACTGATATTAGCATAAACACGAGGAGTATAGTGCTCTAACTATGGCAAATCCCCAACTTAAGCAGAGTCAGGTAAGACCCAACCAGCCTTAAGCTAAGGACTTATCACCTGGAACTGTGAACATTCATCAACATATCAAAGTAGTGGAAGCAAAAAATAGTGTAACGTAACATCCATATCATAGCATAGTATAGAAGAGTAAAAGAAATAGTAACTCAGCTCAAAGTGCATAAAGTAAATACATCCAAAAATAATTTTTATAGATTGAAAGTTTAAATGCAGAAAGATCTCTCAAATCTCATAGCTAAAAAGAAAATCTATTAAGCGGCCACAGGAAGGTCCTTCTCCTGTGCAAGCTCCTCTCCTGCAGAACTACCAGCGAACAGCTTCGAATCTGACATTTGTCGGTATCACAAATGCCAGGGCCCCAACCAACAAATGAAAAAGTTACAGTTAGACAATTTGTCTAAGTACATTTTAAGTTGATTTAAGTGAACTGAATATTTAAAGATATCACATTAATTACTTTAAACATGTAAGCAATATAAGGTGCATCAAGCTATAAAGAGAATGATAGCAATAAACTATTCATTTATAACTGAACAATAGGTATATAAAGTAATATACAACACATGAAACTAAGCAATGTGAGACTAAGAGCAAAAAAACTGCAAGTACTGAAGAACTCATCCTAACATGCTGATTTCATAAAAGTAATTGCACTGAAACATGCTGAATAGCATACAAAACTAACATCCTAAACATGCCAATATTTAATAGCTACTCAATAGAAACATATATACAAGCATGCATATTAAATAAATAAAAGGCCACTAAAGCATGTGGCAAAAATAAACTAAGAACATAAATAAGCTAAAAGTAAAGCCACTAAAGCATGTGGCAAAGTAAAATAAAGCACTGAAACTGAACTGAAGTAAAAGTATGCTTAAACATAGTACTACCATAACAGAAACAGACCATACAGGGCCTCTAAACAAAAAGTTCAACATGTGTCCATCCTAGGCATCATTAGAGCTAGGTCTGAGTTGAACTTATAGAACAAAACATATATCCATCCTAGCCAAGCACTGGGCTAGGTCTGAGTTTATTTTATAATAAAACTAGAACTGAGGAGGCAGACTAAGCTAAGGCATACCCTACTAAACTAAATGCACTGAAAGGACTGAATGAATGTTATGTTGTTCAAATACTAACTTAGGATGTATCTTCCACATCCTAAGCTTACCTATTATATCCAAGGAAAAAGGCTTAATATCTAAGGTGTACGGAGCAATCAAAGTTAAAGTAAGCAAGAGACTCAACTAGACTTATGAGATATATGTCGTTGTCTAATTTATCCAAATCTAACTATCCTGAGAAGATACAAGTTTAGGATCTCCAATATCTAGCTATTGAGTATAATCATAGATTCATGACCTTAATCTTAACATTAGAACATAACAGGTTCTAATTCATAATCAAATGATGACTATAAGAGTTTAAAGTAAATAAATCAATAACTTATATTTTTGTTTTCCTCACTTAACCCAAATCTTGATTAAGTAAATCAAGGCTAAGGATTCTGAACTTAAACTCCACATTGGGGTATCAAATTTTGAATCTAAGGTAATATCCTAATAAGGATCTAAGGTTCACACTTAGGCATAATCTAAATATATAGAATCTTATGAGCTGAAAGAATAAGAAACTTAGATCTTATCTAGTATTACAAGATAAAATAATCAACTAAGAAGTAAGAATCTAAGATCTATACTCATTCTTTAGGATAATTATATTATTCTATAGATTGAATAAATCCTACACCCACAAGGAGGTTTCAAAAGGATTAAATAGTAAATCAGTTAAGGAATTCCAAAAAAGGTATTCCAATTCAATCAGATGATCTAAGGTCTAAGATTTAAGATTTGATAACTTAAGATCTAAGCTAAGAACTGGACTTAGGATTCTAAGAGAATAGTTCATTAGGATAATAGTTATGAATAATCTTTGATAAGATAGCTTGGATTAAAAACTTAAGCTTTAGCTTTGATCAAGTTAATTCTTTTTTGAAGGGTCTTAAGATCACTTAAGATCATAAGAGCTTACTTGAAGATTTTATAACTTAAGCACTAGGATTCATTCATAAAGTGATGAAGCTTAGCAATTGATATTAATTTAATCCATTACCAATTATAATCACTTTACGGGTTTCTAGAGCTTAAGGGTACTTAAACATATTTTGGTCAAAATGCCCTTCTTAAGGCTAAAATTGGAAATTTAGGGTTTGATCATTTAAATTGATTCAAGTCTAATTTAATGAGCTTTATACTGATTAGTGAGGTGGAATAAGCACTTATCTTAAGAATTGATATCATTATTAGCTTAATTATCACTATGTACACCTTAATACCAAATGAGGTGATTAAAGAAATTAGGGCATATTAGGATGATCCAAATATATTATTAGTCTCTATTATACTTAAGAAGACATTAATAACTTGCTTTACCAAAATTAGATATTTAAACCAAAGCTTAATTCACTAATCTTATATTAGGGCAATTAAGGGGTGATTAGTAAATTTAATGTACTTAAATTATTTTTAATGGTCTTCATAGGTTCTCTTTGGTCTCATGAGCAATCAGAGATCTTAATCAATATTTTTGGGCATTAAATGAATTAATTATGAATTAAATGAAAATAGAGAAAGATTATGCAATTTATTAAAATATAACAATTGGATCCTCGATTTTATTTTATATTATTGTTCCTTGTATTTTTCTGATTAAAATGGTATATTAGATTATATCATTTGGATAAGTATATATAAAGTTATTTAATTAATTTACTCTGAATATTTATTTAAACTAAAACCATAGGAAAATCATTTATATTTATTAACCTATCAATTAGTAGAAGGAAAATAATTCCAAAATTCCAAAATTTAACCAGCGGCCCGAAATGCAAAACGCGCTACTGTTGATCGTCTTCACAGGTATCCCCCCGACACTAGGATCCCTAGGTTTAGCTTCCGCCACCAAATTCTCCATCTACAGGTCACGGCGTGCCTGGATCTCAACGGCTACACCATCAGTGGTACTAGAAGCGTCGATTAAACTAAGAACCCCCATCTGGGATGCACCGGATCATTGGTGTGCTACTCGACCGAGACTACCTCCCAGGCGAACCTGTGAGGAGTGAATTCTCCTCACATAGCCAATGCCATGCGCTATAAGCTAGGCCTACACGTTCAGGGACTCAAGGAGAAGTGAACGGACAGCTTGGCTAGCCCCGAGAGTGGGGTGATCACTGGGGTGTTACTTGCTGTATTTTATAGATGCGAGCTCATGATGAGTCGATCGATCCCAGTCGAATCAATTGATCAGATCGAGCACAGTGATTGTCACAAGCCTACAACCACTCTATAAGGGATTGGGATTCTTAATGAGGACCCAATGCTTCAATGAATCATCGCAATTCTTTGGCTGAAGGGTTGACTGCTAGTGTACTTTCAGATGACAATTATGCCATCTGGTCCACTGCCAGTCCTCCCCATTACCTCAGCTGACAAGCGGGACACTGTGTATGATCCTATCACAGCATCTAGGGGTTAATTAATGAAGAGCCGAGCTGAGTTCAGCTTAACAGCGAAGTAGGGTAATGGCAGTACCTGGAACAGGGTTTGCAGATGTGACCGAGGAGAATTGAGGGCTTCTAAGCTCATAAAGAGGTAGAAGCAAGTTCACAAGGAATCTGAACACCAGACGGGCCCTCTATCAGTGCTACGCAGCTGCTGGAATCGATGGAAATGCTGAGTGTGACGGGAGCTCCAGGGAACCTTCGGCTAAGCAATTGGGGGATCACAGTGAGCAAAAGGGTTCACTATGATGTCCCAAGGGATTTTATAAGCATTTTGAGCACTGGGGGTGGCTTCCAGGGCTCAAACTTGGATAAGAGGCTCAGGTTGAAGAAAAGGTATAGTTCAAATGGCCAAGGGAAATTCAGGGAAGCTACTACCGGTAGGAGGCTGCACTGAGGGTAGAAGATGAAGAACATGCTTTTTCTCGTACTGCCACGAGGGCTGGGAGGACCCAACTGTCGGGGAGACCAGTGCGCGTCGGGCGAGAGGAAGGAGATGATCAACAGTCGCGGGGGTACTCTGGATTGTCTGATTGAACATCAGAAGATGCGGACGGCTCTGATTTCCCGACACTTAATGGCGGAGCATGGATATAAGGCCAGTCATTGGATCGAATCGGGAGATCTAACGGTCGATCGAGGCTACTTACGACGGATTACTAGATACCATCGGATTAAAATCTCAGAACTGCGGAACGGTCGAGATGGGATGGATCCAATCGAAGGCATGCACCGTTGGATTCGATCCACGGAAACCAACAACCAGGATGGCACCCGTGGTTTGGGGTTAGCTGACCAATGGGGTAAGAGTATATTTGCAATTAGGAATTGTTTTAAACACTAATATGCAATTGAACCAAAATAAATTAAATCCAAAATAGGTCTAAATGACCTCCAAAAATTCCCAAAAATTTACTCTTAGTTAATTGAGGCATGAGGAATTCAAAAATGAGCTCAAATTTTAATTTAGAAATCAAATTAATTTAGATATTTTTTAGGGCTCAAGAATAAGCAAAAATACTAAAATTCTCAATTAAGCTATGATTGATTTCAAACTTCTAGGGCTAGATTTAAATGACCCACTGAGTCTAATGGAATTAAAATTACAACTTAATTTATCTTAATTAATTTGAATTTAGCTAGAGTAACAACTAGGGTTATTATAGTATCCCACTCTAACTCTTTTTTTATTATAAGAGCCATCCTAATTTTTAATAGCTATCATTGTATTTGTTTTTTAATGGTAGTCTAAACTCTCCTTGGGAAGGGTTAGATGTATGCATGTAATGAATTGGGAATGTAGCATTCGTACTCTTCAATATTAATGGAAACCTATTAATCATTTTCTTGTGATTGATTACTGAGAATGATGAATTAGATAACTTAGTATCTAATTGTAACAACTTTAGGTTGTTACTCTGCTAATATATAATCTAAAAAATCATTAATTTTGATTCCATTGCTTTAAGAACATCAAATGAATCCTATCCTGAAAATTTGGAGTCCATTGGACTTCTCTAAGTTTGAAATGATATTTTGATCAGTATAGATGCCCTAGTTTAGACCTAAAATATTTTGATCTCAGAATTAAATTTTGATTGCATTTTTGAATTCCTCACCCCCAAATTAGCTAGGGGTGAAAGTTTGATATAATTTAAAAATCATTTAGGCCATAATTCATATTTAATTAAAATGGTCTAATTGCATTTTAGGGTTTCCAACAATTCAAATTTTCATTTATACCTTTAAACTAATTAAATGGCTAGGATCCACTGTGCGGACCGCGAGCGGTCCGCTGCGGAGCCCGGGTCGTGCGACAGCGGTGCTTTCGTCATATCCGCCATCCGTTCTATTAATCCAACGGCTAGGATTAGATCCCGCGGAATCGTGAAGTTGTCGTTAGATCAACCCGTAAGATCCCACGGTGCGGATTTAAGCCGATCCAACTGTTAGAATCCGAAAGATCAGGACCATCATATCTCTCTAATCGATCAATCAGACGGCGTCGGACCCTCTCACGACTGTGGAGCTTCATCTTCCTCTCACCCGCGCTCGACAGAAAGGATTCCCCCTACTGCCAGCTACCCAGCCTGTCCCCCACCCCCGCATCTACCTCAGCAGGATGTTACGACCTCCCCCATTTAGGCAAGTAACCCAATTGGGGCCTTGTGGCCAGACCGAGCTCGAAATGGAATTTTGAGAGCTCGACCATGGCCTGACCTTTCGGATCCTCCCCAGCCCAATTCAACCCTCTGGAACCTTCCCCGCACTCACCTGAGGCTATAAATAACCTCTGCACTTCTCCATTTGATCCTTGCTGATCAATCGAACATGCTTACCCTCTTCTGCCATTGACATCTGTCCGAGCTTGCATAGGCGAGCCCAGAAGCTCTTGAATCACAAATAGTAGGCTCTTCTGGTGTTCAGAATCCTTTGCAGCATCTGGAATCTCAGCTAAGGCCAGCCGAACCCTCAATCAATCGTCCCAAGCTCCCCCGTCAAACTAAGTACCCCCATTTGCCGGTTTCGAGCCAATGAGTCTCAGACCTTCCTCCTTTTGATTTAATTACATGTGTATTATCAAAATAAGCTCACTCGTATCGTAATTGAGCCCTAAGCTAGCCCCGGCCAATCGAATCAATCAATCGGGCTATGTCCCTTAAGGAACATCTCGGGTGAGTAAGGTCCCGGCGTTCCAAACCATCTCAGACCCTCAGACCAGGGGGCTTCGATTTGTCTCACCTCCTTGAAGGTGTAGCAATCAAGCCCTGGGTCTGGCATGGACTCTATGAGGAGAATTGTCTCCCCACAATAGCTCCATTATGGGAGCTCTCGAGTGAGTAGAGTCTGGCCGATCCTGACCACCTCACAGAGGGCTTTGGGTCCCCTTCGACGCGCCTGACCACGGTGAATGAGTAGTAACCGATGGTGGGTCATGTCGTGGTCGGGACGCACTAGAATTGGCAGATTAGGGTTCCCCTAATCGGGTCCCTTCCGTCGGGACGGAGGCTCGGGGACGAAGCCCCTGTGTGGGTCGGGCCGATCCATGACCAGCGCGGTCCGGGTCTTCGGGCCCCGGCCAACCCGCGTGTTTTAGTGAACGGGCCAAACCCATTTTAATTATATTCGAATAATTGGAATTATTTTTCTTAAGGAAAATAATTCAATTATTCAAATTATATGAAATCATTTAAATAAAAATATAGAATGTATTAATTGAATAACTTTTAATCCACTGATCCAAACCCTATGATATTATATATGAAATTGATCAAAAAATCCTCAGGGACCTGAATATAAAATAATATTGAACATCTAATGTTTAGATTTTATTACAGATCTTGATTAGGGTTGATTAACAATTATACTTAACCAAATTGTATGTTTAGGGTGCCATTAGTCTACTTATAAAGAGTAGAATGAATATGCTAAGTGAATTATTTTTCTAATCTCTGTATTTCAACTTATGCCCTAATCTTGTTAAACCATGATTAGTGAAAATTAAGGTTTATATATATTACATCTTAGCAAATTTAGTCTCTAATTATTTGTATTATTAAATTGAACTTAGGTGCCAATTTGTATGGAATTTTGAGGGCTATATTTGTATTTAGGTGCTAATCCTTTTGAATGGATTTAGGGTTTGATTTGCACTAATTACTTTCTATTTTTATAAATTTTTCTATGAATATGCTTCATAACAGTAAGGTAAATGTATGGAAACCATGTATGCTAATTTATAATATATAACTTGAATAATCTTAACACATTGGAGAACTTAATCATCTTAATTAACTTAAGTACTTTTAAGACTTTGATCAAGCTATTAAGACTTAATCTAGGTCTTAAATTGCCACCAATAATACATACCTAATTCACTGATTTAACATTTGATCTATAAATAAACACTTGATCTTAATTGGACATGAGTAGGGGTTAATCCTAACCTACTTAATTAAGATCCAAACTCTTAAACCATAATAAAATAGACATAATTATAAGATAATGTAATTGACATTATTCCAATAATGCATTTGATTTGATAATTGATCCTAAACATTTAGATTAGACATATTAAGGTTAATAATAAACCTATAAGATTGTTTAATCTCAATCTGAACCTTAGATTCTTGATTTTCTCCTAAATAAGACTATTAACATGATAAGATTAATAGAACCATATTGAATGAACAAGTGATCTAACTTTATTAATATCTTTGATTTAAATCCCATGATCTTAGAATAAGCTCTGATCAAATGACTTAATCATCTAATCTGATCATCCTAAGTCTAAATGATAAGTAAAACCTATAGTGTTAGCATTAGAGTTAAGAGTGTGAGATTTTTAAGTATCTCAACACAATATTGTTTTTGAAATATTTTAAAGACCTAAATTTGAATATACATTGAGGTAGGAGGACTTTGCATAACTCAAAGAGGCTTTGATAATCCCTTAACTTTAGAAGTTGATCTTAACCCCTCGTAGTAGGAATCACTTAAGATATTAGAATGACACCTTTCCTTGTGGTAGAATCTATATTGAGTGATACTTGATCACATTTTCTTGGATCCTTGTATAGGGCTTACCTATTTAGTATAAGAATTTATAGTCTTGATAAATCCTTGTTAATTAAATAGAGTTATATGAACTCAGATTATTGGTTGGTGTAGTATGGCATACCTATAGTACAAATTTTCTTTAGTATTATTCAGGATTGGTTGATTCACTCAAATGTAAACTTATGAGCAGGTGCTATTCCAAGGGATTAGATGAATACAGTCCCATTAAAGTAAATCTCCCAGGACTAAGAGTGTATTAAATAGGTAATCATTCCTTAGTTTGATTGAAATACAAATTGCGAACGGGCGATGCCTCCTAGCGAAGACCACTTTAATAGGCGTGGCTCAAATAAACTAAGTAATTAGAATCACCTTCTTTAAGACACTGAGTGTGATTGTGAGTTAGGTATCTTAATAACTTAGCTAGAGATACAAATCACCAATGGGTGATGCCTCCTATCGAAGATCGCTTTGTTAGGGTGGCTTAATCAAACTAAGTGATAAGAATCACCTTTCTTGCAAATGTGCTAAATATGTGTATACAATCATCCCATCTAATAATTTTTAAGTAAATCCTTAACTTTAACCTATCATCATTCTAGAAGCTAGGAGTCAGAATCCCTTAGCAGGATTCTGCACAGTGGAGACTTAGAATTTATCATCGGTATTCAAGGTTTTGTAGATTTCTGAATTTTCCTCATGTAGCATAGAAGCATGGGCATAGACATAAGCATGAGTTTGAGGAATCATTTCAGCAGTAATGCATGAGTATCAATGATAAATTCCGGGTTACAGAATGTTATATACATTGACTGGGGAATTTCAGGATGCATCGGCATCACCGTACTATCCTCCCAACTGGGTGTATGTATACATTGGACCGTACGACTTATAGCCTTTCAGTGATAATTCTGTTACATACCGTGGCATAACGTTTTGTGGAATATTTGGGTGCATCATTCCAGTTACATATAGTACAGCATTTGACATTTTTCACATTTATTTCTGAGCTTTTGATATTTTTGTTTACTTTCAATATTCAGTTTTGATGCAGTTTTACTTTACTTAGTCTTTACAGTTTTAGTTACATAGTGCCTTTACTATTATTTTTCTTACAATCGTGTTTACTTTACTGTCTATTGCTTTTACTTTATAACTGCTTAGTTAATTACGAGGTGTTAGACTTCTTGTCTAGTACGGGGTACTTTTGGGATCTGGTAATTTGCTAGATCCCGAACAGCTTATGGAGATAAGGCAGGAGGACCTACAGGAGATCCCGAAAGAGTACGTGGAGCCTTAATGGATCAGCTTTTCATCTTTTGCTTACTACTTATTTTAGTACTTTAGATAGACTTTACTTGTCATCCATTAAATCATTTTGTAATAACTTTGGAAGTATTTAACTTTTCTTTTCTGAGACTAATGTTTACTACTTCTCTATGATGAATGTATTATGGATATTTTTCTTTAGCTTCCGCATTCTGTTATACTACTATATTTAGTATTATAATGTGATCAGTATATTAGAAATGCTGATATATTGATAACGTATATCAGATTCATATTTTTAAATCTAATGTACATATTAGTCTAATACTTAAGATAAGTAATCTACTATTATCTTAAGTATTGACTCTCAATCCGACTCTCGGGTTGGAGCAGCAACCTTCAGTGTGGCTCAGTCTTTTAGCCTATTTGGGGAGATGGGTTTTGTAAGCTCGTCCTCCTGAGTATCGCACTGCTCCACCGCTGATTATAAATATCCCTTTCTTTGCGCGCGACGACGGGGCGGGGTGCTACACTAATAAAACAATATTTAATGCAAGAATAATTTTTAAGTTATAAAACCATCGAGCCTTTGAACCACTTAGAACCTAGGGTGTGCATATTGAGTGTTCACACCGCAAATGTCAATGACAACATTCGTTGTGCGTAAAGGACCGGTGCTAATCCTTGGAATTAAGTGATCAATAGAGCCATCGAATAACTAATGATCTCTAAGCTCCACTGCTCACCATTTGCTTACGCAAGAAATATGTGCCCAATAGCCTAGAGCCCAGTGACAAGCTCTGAGAGCGTTGTACGCACACTTATTTGGTTAAGCTGAGAAGTTGACGTATTTGCGCTGAGAGCCACGAGTAGAGCTCCATAGCTCATCTTAGGCTTATGCAAGGATCTAGATGCATAATGCACTATGGGTGAAGTGACATAACCCATTACCTTTATAGCTCATTTCTTTAGCTAGGCATAAAATTGATATATGTGAACCATTAGTGGAATCATGCTAATGTGACGCATAACTAAAAATAAAGATTTCATAAATTAGACGTAAGCATTTAAATATATTCTGATCACATGAGTGTCTAAGTGTCAAGGTTGAATTTTAGCGAGTTCATCTCTGAGCACTAAGCAAGACTTAGCTCACCAGGGAGGACCCTGTGGCGCCCCACCCCTTAATCCACAAGAATCAAGTTAAGGGATGACATGTCACTCTAGTTAATCCTTCACTTATAATTGGATTATGATGAAATCCACAATCCACCTAATAAGGGAAGGAGTAAGCATATAATCAAATATGCACTCACTATCTAAGTAAACATACAGAGTGCGGAAGCAATTTTCAATATACATAACATCAAAGCATCACAACATGAGTATAAGGAAATGTATCTCAGAACATAAGTATAAAATCTAAATACTCAGTCAACAGTACCTATATTATTACATCATTCGAATGTTTAAGTAAAATAAAGTGTAAATCACTTATCCTCACTCAAGAATATAAAAAGGCTAAACAACAGCTTCTTCCACGGGCTCCTCCTTTGGGTATGGCTCAACTCCTAACTCCTGCTCATCTAACTGAAAAGGGTCTGCCATTGTCGGTTTCACAATGTAGGGCCCGAGCCAAAGAAAGAGAAAAACTTGGTTAGACAATTGTCTAAGTACATTTTAAGCTGATGAATTATTATATGTGTTAAGTAATATCATCATTCTACAACATCTAAGCAACATATATATATATATATATATATATATATATATATATATATATATGTAAAGGAGCAGCAAGCTATACAAAGGGAAAGGAAAAGCTATAAATCATTATTTATAACTTAAATAAAAAAAAAAGAGAGGCTAAGACATGCCTCACATACAAGTTAAACAAGGTGAGCCATATGAATATAAATAACTAAACAAGTACTAGAAAATAAATACTACATCCTAAATATACTGGTGATCAAAAGAAAATATGCCAATTAAAATAAAACAACTCAGCAGTGGTACATATAAATAGCAGCAAGATTCTAGCATCCTAAATATATATAAAAATAGTACAAGGAAATAGCTAACTGAATAAGAATATTGAAAGGTAAACAAACATCAACTGCATATAAACAAATGTGTACACTCTGCCATACATAAGAGAGCTACTTTAGCTCACCAAAAAGGGGCTGAAGGGTCTTATCACCAGTACGGCTAGGGCGGTTCCTAGCACGATACGGTTAAGGCAACAACAGTCAAAATCGAAGTTTTTGCACCAGTACGGCTAAGGCGGTTCTGAGCACGATACGGCTAGGGAACCAACAGTCATAACCGAAGGATCCTAGTACCAGTATGGCTAGGGCAGTTTCTAGCACGATACGTCTAGGGCAACAATCGGTATGATCGAAAGAAATACTGAGAGGCAGCTCAACACATCAAATTTTTATCTTCTCGTTAATTATTTTAATATTTTTACAAGGAATCTAAAGAGTCTCCATATTTTCCTAACAGTTTATTTATGCTTGTATGATATGCCCAAGGAAATATGGCACAAAAATCAAGGAATGTGTAGTAACAAAATATCAATAGAAGTAAGGGACTCTACTAAACATGGTGATATCATTTGTTTTTTACTTAACTATTCTAACAATTCTAAGTTACACAAGTTCAGGATCACCATTTTCCTACTATCGAGTGTAACTCAGAAATTCATCCTTATAAGTTAATAAGGATTAGAACTGATCAGGTTCTAATCTAGTTCAATCAGATAGACGACTACGAGTTAAATCAATAACTCATACGTCCTAATTTTGTGAATTTAGACGTTCTAACTAAGATCTGATCAAGATCTTCTAAATCTATGGATTATGGATTAAACATTATGAGATTTAGGTTTAATCTCATAATCCAAAAAGGATAAGACCTAAGTTCTAGGTTTTATTCTATAAGTGATCACTAGTTAAGGCAAATCCTATTAAATAATCAAACTTAATATGATGAATCTCCTATCCTAAATCTAAAGTTAAAAGACAAAATAATCAGAACGAGTTGTAAAATAAAAGAAAGTCTAGAAACTAATAAAACTAAGGTTTCACCCATTGGGTAACCCAATTTACCCAATGAATGAACTCTAACCTATGATCTAGTCCTAGTCTCAGGAAAGGTCCTTAAAGTGTAGTGTTTAAGACTTAGAAGAATCCTAGGATCTGATCTATGGGTTGATTTCACTCACTTAAATATCACTAAGATGATTATAATATTAATTTTAGTGTTTTGGAATATTATCTAAAGGGTAGGTGTATTTGATCCAATCTTAGGGCAAAATGACCATTTTGCCCCTACTTTAAGGGTCAAAAAGTCAACTTTTGACTTATGGGTCAGAATTGATTTCTCTTAGTTCCAACTGATTTGTTACTATCCAACTTGAAGATAGATAGTAAGTATATCCAAATTGGACTCCAAACGGTCAAGCTATGACCAAAATAAGATCAGGGGTAATTTGGCCATTTACCTAACTATTTAGGGTACAAATCCTAAATATTATTTCGGTATATTGATGACATTGAAATTCTAAACTGGTTAGCATCTTTAAATTTTAAATTTGGAGTTGATTTGACTAAGTTATGGCTGTTTGAAGTCTAGGGGCATTTTGGTCATTTTTTACTAAGAATTCTAGGGTTGACTTTTTGTCCTGATGTCCAAATAGAGAAACTAATACTAATACAATGATGAGGCCACTCTCCTGAGCATTTTAAGACCCATATTAACTATGTTCTGATAACGGAGTAAAAAGTTATGAGGCTCTAAAGAGGTCCTAAAATGTTACCTCGTTATATGTACCCAAAATAAATTTTTACATTATGTTATTTGATTCCTTACATTTTTCTGAGTATTTTGAGACCTTTATTGGCTATATTTGGATCATCCTATAAAAAGTTGTTAAACTTTTAAGATTTACTATTCAAAAATATAATTTGAATTAATTTACTAATTTATTCAAATTAAATAATTTTACTGTTCATTCCTAAAGTTTTATATAAAATTTTTGAAATTATTAATCCTTAATTAATCTGTGATTAATTAAGTTTAATTATTAATTAATATTAATTAATCAATTAATTAATTAATTAAATTATATTTATTAATATTTTACTGTAGCAAAGTAATTAGCACTAATTACTTATTTAATTAGTCTTAATCATATATTAATATTTATTTAAGAATAATTAATTATGTTTTACTATTTATTAATAATTAATTATTCTAAATACATTTAAGGTTTAATTAATCTTAAATTATCCCTAATTAATTATTCGCACAGTATCCTAGACATCCAGATTAGTGATACAAAGAGATTTACTTTTAAATTTTCAAAAATCAGGTTACAGCGAGATTACAATAGCATGTAAATAAAACTTAGAACTTCTATTTGATATATCGGGCCGTAAAGGCATGACGGAAATCTTCGTAGGTGACATCCCGCTGTAACCATTCACGCTGATAGGTGTGGGCTCTAAGGGTGACATGTCACCAGTCTCTAGCCCTATCCTGCAGGAGACGTATTATAAGGGCAATCTTGACATTGTCCGTAATGTCCATTACCCCCATTATTTCATCTGTCCTCAATAGCCATCGCCTAGCCAATGCAGGGAGATCATACCCTCTGAATGTGCTTTCTTAGAGCAGTTGGGTCAACATCCTGACTTCCAGATCTGATACCCCTTCTATGTACATGTCAAGTTCTTGGTAGAATTGGGTAACTCTTTCTCAGCTTTCATTGAATCATCGGTAATGCCTTTCAACCGTCATCCTAGCGTATCTAATTATGTTAACATTTAGGTTTTTAGTTTGATACCACTGCTTGTGTATTTTGATTATTAACTTTTTATTCTGAGTGTGACATCGTGATCCCTTGGATGTGACTCTAATGTATTCTGACATAGTGACTGGATTGGCAGACGAATCACCCATTAGGTAGATAAAAATGTAAATTCTCATCTGACTCCTTATAGAATTCTCTGATACCAACTGTGGCGCCCCACCCCTTAATTCACAAGAATTAAGTTAAGGGATGACGTGTCACTCTAGCTAACCCTTCACTTATAATTGGATTAGGATGAAATCCACAATCCACCTAATAAGGGAAGGAGTAAGCATAGAATTAAATATGCAGTTACTTTCTAAGTAAACATACAGAGTGCGGAAGCGATTTTCAATATACATAACATCCAAGCATCACAACATGAGTATAAGGAAACGTATCTCAGAACATAAGTATAAAATCTAAATACTCAGTCAACAGTACCTGTATTATTACATCATTCGAATGTTTAAGTAAAATAAAGTGTAAATCACTCATCCTCACTCAAGAATATAAGAAGGCTAAACGACAGCTTCTTCCACGGGCTCCTCCTCTGGGTATGGCTCAACTCCTAACTCCTACTCATCTAACTGAAGAGGGTCTGCCATTGTCGGTTTCACAATGTATGGCCCCAGCTAAAGAAAGAGAAAAATCTGGTTAGACAATTGTCTAAGTACATTTTAAGCTGATGAATTAATATATGTGTTAAGTAATATCACCATTCTACAACATTTAAGTAACACATATATATGTAAAGGAGCAGCAAGCAGTACAAGGGGAAAGGAAAAGCTATAAATCATTATTTATAACTTAAACAAAACAAAAAAAAAGAGAGGCTAAGACATGCCTCACATGCAAGTTAAACAAGGTAAGGCATATGAATATAAATAACTAAACAAGTACTAGAAAATAAATACTACATCCTAAACATGCTGGTGATCAAAAGAAAATATGCCAATTAAAAAAAACAACTCAGCAGTGGTACATATAAACAACAACAAGATTCTAGCATCCTAAATATATATAAAAGAAGTACAAGGAAATAGCTAACTGAATAAAAATACTGAAAGGTAAATAAACATCAACTACATATAAACAAACATGTACAATCTACCATACATAAGAGAGCTACTTTAGCTCACCAAAAAGGGGTTGAAGGGTCTTAGCACCAGTACGGCTAGGGCGGTTCCTAGCATGATACGGCTAAGGCAATAACAGTCAAAATCGAAGGTTCTAGCACCAGTACGGCTAGGGCAGTTCTTAGCACGATACGGCTAGGGCACCAACAGTCATAACTGAAGGATCCTAGTACCAGTATGGCTAGGGCAGTTTCTAGCACGATACGTCTAGGGCAACAATCGGTATGATCGAAAGAAATACTGAGAGGCAGCTCAACACATCAAATTTTTATCTTCTCGTTAATTATTTTAATATTTTTACAAGGAATCTAAGGAGTCTCCATATTTTCCTAATAGTTTATTTATGCTTATATGATATGCCCAAGGAAATATGGCACAAAAATCAAGGAATGTGTAGCAACAAAACATCAATAGAAGCAAGGGACTCTACTAAACATGGTGATATCATTTGTTTTTTACTTAACCATTCTAACAATTATAAGTTACACAAGTTCAGGATCACCATTTTCCTACTATCGAGTGTAACTCAGAAATTCATCCTTATAAGTTAATAAGGATTAGAACTGATCAGGTTCTAATCTAGTTCAATCAGATAAACGACTACGAGTTAAATCAATAACTTATACGTCCTAATTTTGTGAATTTAGATGTTCTAACTAAGATCTGATCAACATCTTCTAAACCTATGGATTATGGATTAAACATTATGAGATTTAGGTTTAATCTCATAATCCAAAAAGGATAAGACATCGGTTCTAGGTTTTATTCTATAAGTGATCTACTAGTTAAGGCAAATCCTATTAAGTAATCAAACTTAATAGGATGAATCTCCTATCCTAAATCTAAATTTAAAAGATAATAAATAGAATGAGTTGTAAAATAAAAGAAAGTCTAGAAACTAATAAAACTAAGGTTTCACCCATTGGGTAACCCAATTTACCCAATGAATGAACTCTAACATATGATCTAGTCCTAGTCTCAGGAAAGGTCCTTAAAGTGTTGTGTTTAAGACTTAGAAGAATCCTGGGATCTGATCTAAGGGTTGATTTCACTCACTTAAGTGTTGCTAAGATGATTATAACATTAGTTTTAATGTTTTGGAATGTTATATAAAGGGTAGGTGTACTTGATCTAATCTTAGGGCAAAATGACCATTTTGCCCCTACTTTAAGTGTCAAAAAGTCAACTTTGACTTTTGAGTTAGAATTAATTTCTCTTAGTTCCAACTGATTCCTTACTGTCTAACTTGAAGATAGACAGTAAGTACGTCCAAATTGGACTCCAAACGGTCAAGCTATAACCAAAATAAGATCAGGGGTAATTTGGTCATTTATGTAACTTTCTAGGTTTCAAATCCTAAATATTATTTTGGTATATTGATGACATTGAAATTCTAAACTGGTTAGCATCTTAAATTTTTAAATTTGAAGTTGATTTGACTAAGTTATGGATGCTTGAAGTCTAGAGTCATTTTGGTCATTTTCACTGAGAATTCTAGGTTTGACTTTTTGTCCTGATGTCCAAATGAAAAAACTAATACTACTACAGTGATGGGGCCGTTCTCCTGAGCATTTTAAGACCCATATTAACTATGTTCTGATAACATGGAAAAAAGTTATGAGGCTCTAAAGAGGTCATAAAATATTACCTCATTATACGTACCCTGAAATAAATTTTTATATTACGTTATTTGATTCCTTACATTTTTCTGAGTATTTTGAGACCTATATTGGCTATGTTTGGATCATCCTATAAAAAGTTATTAAACTTTTAAGATTTACTATTCAAAAATGTAATTTGAATTAATTTACTATTCATTTATTCAAATTAAATGATTTTATTGTTCATTCCTAAAGTTTTATATAAAATTTTTGAAATTATTAATCCTTAATTAATCTGTGATTAATTAGGTTTAATTATTAATTAACATTAATTAATCAATTAATTAATTAATTTAATTATATTTATTAATATTTTACTATAGCAAAGTAATTAGTGCTAATTACTTATTTAATTAGTCTTAATCATCTATTAATATTTATTTAAGAATAATTAATTATGTTTTACTATTTATTAATAATTAATTATTCTAAATACACTTAAGGTTTAATTAATCTTAAATTATCCCTAATTAATCCCTAATTACTGTTAATTAATTATGAAATCACTGTTCCAAAATCATTAACACTAATCCCAATTTAATTAACTACTAACTGTAATTAATGAATCACTAATAGTAGTTAATTAAGCTTAACAGTAATTAATTTAACTTAATTAACAGTCAGTGGGCTCCACCAGACACGTGGCACTGCCAGAGGCTGCCACGTGGCACTATGGGCCTACAGGGAGGTTGGGTCAGCTCGGGTGACTGGGCAGTGGGCCCCACCTGACACGTGGCACTGCCAGAGGCTGCTACATGGCACAGTGGCCCCACGGGGAGGCTGGGTCAGCTCGGGTGACTGGGAAGTGGGCCCCACCTGACACGTGGCACTGCCAGGGGCTGCCACGTGGCACAGTGGGCCCCACAGGGAAGCCAAAGCGTCACGGGTGAACGGGCAGTGGGTCCCACTTGACACGTGCCCAGAGGCTGCCACGTGGCTCGGTGGGCCCCACCTACCTACGCGGACCCGACGGCAGCCGGGTCGGGCTCGGGTCGACCCGGCCCGACCGGACGCCACCCGCTTCGCGGGGCGTCCCGAGGGCGCCGGGCTAGGGCACGACATTTGCCGGCCTTCCCGACGCCAGACCACCTCGGCCCGTACGGCCGACGGTAACCCTCGACGAGGCCTACACGTCGGCGGGCGGACCCTTACCGGAGGTGGCCAGAGACGGCGACTAGGGGCAACCCTAGGTCCTAGGGTTTCGGTGGACGCGACGACGGTTTGGATCGAGGTTTTAAGCCTTGATTTGAGTCAACCGGACCCGATCGGGTCCGGTTGATCGTCGATCTAGATCCTACTCTACAATTTTAAGGTATGCCGACGGTGAAAGAAGAACGGAATAGGGGGGATCGGAGGGTACCCGGTTCGGACGGCTACGGAGGATCCGGGGCTCGGGTCGGGTCGGGAGGTCACATAGGGCTCCGGTTTCGCTAACCCGGAGCCCGTCGAGTTGCTGGGGATTTAAGGGAGGAGGCGGCGACCTCGCCGAGGCTGGGGGAGGCACCGGTTGGCCGCGTGGAGCGGCGGAGCGCCGCGTGGCACGCGGGATCCAACGGCTGCGAGGGCGCCGTCTGGATAGAGGGCGCCGTCAGCTACAGTCGACGGTAAGTTAAATACTTAACGGCACGCCATTAAGTATTAAAATAATAATTTTTTTTTTAGTTTCCAAAAAAAATTTTGAACATATTTTTCCTAGCTAATTGAGGGGTGAGGAACGCAATGGCGAGATTGGATTTTCAATCCGACGAGTATTTTGCTTCCTCAATTTTCGGGGTATTTTTATTATTAAAATATTCGTCGAAATCTCGACAACTTCTGATTAACACGAAAACTTCACTCCAAGCTAATTTGGGGTCAATAAATGCAATGGCGGTATCCGTTTTTCTATCCGAGGTCAATTTAGATAGGTCAAATTTTAGGGTTTCTGGATTTCCAGAAATCAAGATTCGATCCATTTGACTCCTGATTTGGACTAAGTTTCAAAGGTTGACTCCAATTGACATATTTAGCACTTATAATTATATTTAAGACTTATGATTAGTCCTAACTAACTATGGTAACAACCTGGGTTGTTACAGACACTCCTAGAGAAAGCTGCATCTTTTGATTAATAATTACGCAATCTAATTTATTGGACACTAAGTTAAGAAAGAAGAGTACTTACATGAAAACTCAAGGATATGTATAGCTAAACCCAACACTCCCTACTTTCTCTAAACATAGTTTCAAACCTAAAAAGCTCTGATTGCCTGACTAGGACCAAAAATAACCACTTATTGAACACTTGAACATTAGCTAAATCAAACATACTCTAGTAGCAGAAGAAAATTATTCCCAGAGGTTGATAAACCTTGGGACTTCACAATCCCTTATTTCTTCAGACCACACGTACCTATGTGTGAGCGCAGATGCGTATTTACAATTTGTCAATGGTCGCCTTTTAACCAACAAAGATTAGATGGTGGTCGTTAGTAGTATCACATATATTAGACATGATATATGTGATCCTATCATAAATATATATAGTGTAGCAGTGCAATAAGTAAAGAAAAGGAATCCAGACACAATCCATATTTGTCCATTCTTATACAATACATTTAATGCAGAAGAATGAAAAAATTATATTTATTTTATTTTAATTAAATGCGGGAAAATAAATACAACTTATATTTCCTTCAGCAAGCCGTACCCTACCTTACCCTCTTATCATAAGCTTAATCCTTAAGCGCTGGATCCAACGTATACTTTTGATCTGTCATATGTACATATATGATAGTGCACAGCAAAAAACAAAGAAAAAACTGGTTAGACTTCAATAAGTCTAAGTACGAATACAATTTTAATTAAGTTTAAGATATCAAAATCATCCTAAGAAATTAGGAGCTACAAAGCTTCAAATGAAAGGATAAAAATTAGAAATCATGCATTTATAACTTAAATAAAATATGAGGTAAGAAAATATATCTCACCCCAAAGTTGTAAAAAATGTTAAGCAATTTACATATATAAACTACTAAGTACAAGGAATATGCTAAGCAAATATGATCAAATTTACTTATGCTGATTTTCTGAAATTAACGCAATATAAACAAAATTGAGCTGAAATATAGCATCCTAACATGCTTGCACATAAAACCAAAAGATGAAAATATATAATTACTGGAAATACGGTAAATGCTGAAAATGCAAAAAAATACTGCACTGAAAAAATTTTTAATTCGACATGTGCCTAGATTATTCATGTCATAACAAAAATGGGCAAAACTAGCCACTGAATCCATCACAAAAGCATCTAGGACAATAATGCCTAGATCCACTGAATATCAAAATCCATCCAGAACAATAATGCCTGGAAACTAAACTAAACTACACTATATCTCATTATCAAAACTGTAGAGGCAGACTAACTAGGATACTTTCCACTGACTGCTATCTTACTTACTGATTTATCTGATCTATTTAAATTATTTACTTCTATTATGTTTATGACTTATGCAAATTTTAAATCTAACATAGAACATTCATCAAATATTCTATGATTCATCTAGTATGCCAAAATAGTAAAGGCTCAAACAATAAAATAATGCATACAAAATAAGGTATAAGCAGTACTACACAAAACTCTATGATATCACTTGTTTTCTAATTTAATCATTCTAACTAATCTGAGATTATACAAGCTTAGGATCTCCAACATCCTACTATCCAGTATAAACTCAGAGCTACGGTCCTATAAGGTTTAAACAATTAGAACTAATCAAATTCTGATTTAATTCAATCAATAACTCTTACATAGGTTAATAAATAAATCATTCATCCTAATTTGCATTTTTCCATTAAAACAACCAATCTTGATATAACGTGTCAAGATTCAAAGTTAAGAGATTAAACTCTAATATGGGGTTTAAGTACCTTAACTTAGGATTTTAGCATCTAATGTCTATTTTATTTACTCTCACGTGATAATTAAGTTTTAAGCTAAAGGGAGTTCCATTAAGTCTAATTAAACTTAATGAAATGTCTATGTTCTAACTTTTATTGATTTAAGTATCATTGGAGAAATTAGTAGGTTTGACTATACTTTACACAATTAATCTTATTCCCTTAAAACAATAGCATTTTAAAGGTCTAAGAGGTAACTAAACATCCAAATTGGACATCTATAGGTCCAAAAAAATAACTAAATAATTTTTTTCCTAAATGCAAGAGTAATTAACATAATCACTCAATAAACTCTTGACTTTAATTCATGTTTGCATATTTGTGATTTTCAAATAAGGTGATAATACTACTTAGTAGGAATTCACTAAGTAGTAATTAATGTCTTACATTAGCAAAGAGTTCATACATTTTAATGCCATAGTTTTAAAATAACAATCAATAACTAATGATGTTAAGATCTACGCTTGAGGACATTAAACCAAGCACTTCTGGGAGGCAAGCCACATGTTTGTTAGTATAGGTCCTTTATAAATAATAATAATAATAATAATAATAATAATAATATTAATATTAATAATATTAATAATAATAATAGTAAATGAGATACACCTGATCAATAGAAAAAATCTTAGTGATAAAAAGTTTATGATAGCCCGCAAGTGATACAGTGTGACATAACGCACATCCTGCGAAAGCAAGGCACTACAGTGTTGCAGTGCCAGCTTAGCACAAGTCATGACCTATAGTGCATTGCAGCACCCAGTGTCCAAATTGCACTTAACTAACCTAGAAAATATGATTGTAGTTTGTCAATTAAAGGCGTCAGGGCGTGCTAGAATTGTTATTCATAGGTGGGGGTGGAGCTGTAATGCTAATATTCCTAGAGCTACTCTTACCCTACGTCCAGTGCCTGACATACTCTTATCTTAAGTAACATAATACCAACATGATATCTTAGTGATGTCACGAGAGCACGCTGTACTAAATTATGCAATTTAAAATTTGGGCCCCATAGATATGGGAACATTACTTTTTAACCAGCATTGGAATGCATTAATGTGAAACTGTGAAGCATTAACTCTTGGGTTATCACTGAGTTATGTGTAGCTCAAGGCGTGAACATAAAGGATGATGAACAACATCTCCCTCTTAGAGCACCCCTATCATTAAAAAATATACGAAAGACATTTACTGAAGAAGAATTAAGAAAGTGACAGAGAGCAGCATACTTGAAAGGGACTTCAGCTGTTGCTGAGCAACAAGGAGAACTGAAGAATCTGCAAAGATGAATTAGATGACTGGAGGAACACTAAAGGTAGGCGAGGAAATGGATTGATACAAGAGCATCATATTTATAGGACACCATGGACATCCAATTAATGTCTACCAATGAGTTCAATAGTGCTCTTAGTAATATATTTGCAAATTGACATTTCATGGCAGTTCAAGAGATTTAAGCTTTCCAGCTCTGCCTATAATTAGAGAACTCTGACCACACCTTGGCCTACCCTTGAAGATGAAGAAGAAAAAGAAGAAGATGTGATGATCATGATGATTAATCATGTAGTAATCTTTCTTTTTCTTGTTTTAGTTTCTTTACATTTGTTTCTTTTTCATTATCTTTATAGTGAGTCAAATTTTAAAATTTCTACTATTTTTTGTATGATTCTAATAAATTAACGTTATTTCTTATTTGAAAATGTTGCTCATGAGAATCTTATTCTTTCAACATAAAAGGTCCAACAATGAGAGATTTAGCTAATTCTTGAGTTTAAGGGCATGTGATAATTGTGAAATCAAAAACAAATCTAGGCAAGTTTGGGAAAATTAGGATGAGCCTAAAAATTGCCCAATATAAATTCTAAACTTAGTCAAATGATGAAATAGACTAAGTGTGGGGAAGCAATTGTTAGGAAGAAAAGACTGGGGTAGATCAAAATTAGGGGATACTAGGCTTTTGAAGTGCTTCATGAATGTAATGTGCATGCTAACAGTTGCATGATAAAAAAGAATGAATAAGAAATAATGAAAAGTATATCTCCCTCAAATAAAAATAATATATTTCATAAGCAGAAGCACATGTGGTGCATAAGATCTTCAAAATAAGAACCTGCTAAGTCATGACTTAACAACTAACTATCACAGTTGAGTTTAAATTAGTCATGAAATTGAACAGAGAAAATAGAAGACAATTGATAATTGCTCTCATAAAACTCAAAGATGCTTGTTGGAGAAATTATAAACACATGAACCACAAATACCATAGTTAAGAATCACACTAAATGTCTTAGGGAAAGTGAACTCAGACTCGCAAGACATTACTATCTTTGAGTAAGTATTTCTTCTTATAGAAAACTATTTGATCCAGCTTCCTCAAGGATGGGTAAAAATTTAAGTGTGGGAGTAAGATTAACATAATATTTCTATATTATTTGCTAGTAAAAAGTAGTGCTTTTAGATAAAATCTTTATTTTTTTACACTTTTTTTCCTTTTGTATTTTTATGTTTTCCAGCATAGAAGACAAATGACACAAAGGAATGAGGAAATGAACAGATATGTAAATCGAGAGCAAGGCGTTGCAGCGTGCCACAACTCCATCTTAGAGCAAACCAAGCACTACAATGCGTCGCAGTGCACCTTAAGGGAAATCTAAGGCCATAATAGTTAATGAAGAATGAGCCTTAGATTCCACTTCGTGCCCCAGCATCCACCATTCATAAAGTGAAGATCCAAATTGATAAAATAATTAAGAGATAGTGATTAATGAGTCTTTTCAACTCCTAAAAGTAGTTGAGAGTTATTGAGGAATCCCTAAACTCCTTAGGTAGTCAATTAAAGAAAAAATGCAGTAAATCAAAGCAAAAAATAATTTCATCCAACTCCCTAGAGAATAATGGATAACTAATTATGATTAAAAAGAGATGATATAAAATACCATTCAGCCCCTTATGCTGAAATAAAGTAGAGTATTTAAGCAAAGCAGGATATAAAAGAGGGATCTTTTGGACCCCCTAAGAGGAACAAAAACCCTTGCAAACAGAGAACTACTGTTGAGGAGTTTTCTATGGACAAGGCTTGCACCATAGAAGGAGAAAAAGAAAGAGAAAGCAAAACCAATGAGGAAGTAAAGAGAATGGGAAGGAAAGAAAGCATAAGAGAATGTTGGGAAGCTGTTCCCTACTATTGTATTTCTAACCAATATTTTTTTTTGATTCTTTTTCTTGTCATATTTCAATGAGTTCCTTGTGCTCTATTTGTATCTTTTTTGGGCTTATTTAGTAATGACAACCTAGACCCCCTCTTTGGGTAGCAATAGGCTGAGAAGTATGTTATGTAAAATGTATTTGTGCATGGATGTAATCTTTCCAATCAAATGAAATGTACTTGAAACTTTGGGGTAATGAAATGATTGAATTATTTATGAATTATAGATTGTAACAACTTTTAAAGGAAATAAACTTGAATAATTATTTTATTAGATAAAAATATAACATAGCTTCATGCTCATTATTGATCTTGAACAAGTGAACTAGAAGCAAGCTAGCTGCGATTAAGGTGACATAAATTCACAGAGCTTCATTCTTGTTTATTTGCTTAAGATCAGGAGTTGGATGTTATATAGATGTGAAGAATATATTGAGAAATTTTCATAGCTCCATAGCTCATTTAAGAACTTAAATACTTAAATTAAAAGTGTGTTAAGCCATGAACGAGGCAACATAAGTTCACAGAGCTTCACTGCTCATTTATGTATTCATGTCTAAGAATTAGATGCATGTGAGTCGAGGAGTAACTGATTTACTAAGCTTCATCGATCATTCTTTACTTAAACAAATAAAGTTGATGCTTATTAGTCGTGAATGAAGTTACATAAGTTCATAGGCCTTCATTGCTCGTCTCCTTAGTTAAGTTAAGAATTTTATACATGTTAGTCATAGATCAAGTCAAAATTTCATGATATCAAAACAATAATGTAAGATTTATCACTTAGATATAAGGATAAACATAGAAGATCATGAAATCACATAGGTGCTTAATGCAAATCTCAGTGAGTTCCATATAGCACTAGGAAGGGCAAAACAATTACAAAAGTAAATGCTTAATTACTGCTCCATGATGAATAAGTCCATAAGATCTTAAGAAGCAAGAAATGAATGTGATTTTAGATTGAAGAAAATCATGCAAAAGACTTTTGAAAATTATATCTTCAAGCTTACACTCCCTAATTTTATTCTAATCGATCACACAACTTAGTGTAATTTTAGTCTAATTGCTTGATCTATTAACATTTTCGATCATCCAAACATTATTGAAGAAGAAACTATTTAGTAACTTTATACACTATTCTTTAAGGATGGTAAGCTCTAAAATTCACCAATTTCTATATTATTTAATGATCACATGCACTTGTGTGTAAATCACATGTAAAAAATATATATACAAAATCGTATATCACTCCCCAAAGAAGGGGTTTAGACTGCCATTAAAAAGGAAACAAGAACAAAGATGTTTGAAAGAATGCAATCATACCTGGTTTTACAATAAAATATTTTATAAAAAATGAAAATAAAGGAAGAGTTTGAGGTTACTAAAGAAACTTCTCTTTGAGAGTTTTCTTATTCTTCTACTTCTTCTTCCTCCTTCAAGTTCTGGATGGCATCTTTAGGATTTTGCCATTTTTTTCTATTGAGGTGGCTGAAATTTTCTCTCTAAGGAACCCTATTTTTTGACCAAATGATCCTCATTTATTTAGAGTTTTTATTTAGCTTAAATATTATATTTGCACCACTTCAGGGATAACTAAAAGTCACCTTTTTCTCTGTCAGTGTGTAGGACATTTCACATTCTAATCTATGTCGGACACCTAGGTTGTGGCGCCCCGACCCCTAATCCACAAGATTAGGTTAAGGGGGTGTGTGCCACTCTCGTAAATCCCTCACTTATCATTGGATTAGGTATAATCCACAATCCACTATTAAGGGAAGGATGTGCCTAGACTACATACATAAGAATTAATCACTAAGTAAATACAAATACATAGTGCAGAAGTAAGGAAAAGTAAAGCAATACATCCAACTCACCAAAATATAAGTAAGAAATAGAAATATACAGCTCATAATAATAAGTATAGTAAGAGAACATAGTCCAGGTACCTATATTATTACAACATTTTAAATAAGTTTTAATAAAGAAAATTAGTAATCTCTCATCCTCACAATAAAGCAATAAAAGGTCTAAATGGCTTCAGCTGCACCCTGCTGCTCCTTCTCAAGAAAAGACTCCTCTTCAGGCACAAGCTCCTCAAAGGGATCTGATTCTGATATTGTCGGTTTCACAATGCCAGGGCCCCAGCCAATAAGAGAAAATTCTTATTAGACATATTGTCAAAGTATATTTTATGCTGGTATATTATTTCATAAATTTGTTAATGTCACCATTTACTTAGATTACACAAAAATATACTATCATAGAAGCAGTAAGCATACAAATGGAAGTGGTAAGTTATAAATAATAACATTCATAACTAAATAACAATAAGGCAAAAGACATACCTCAATAATAAGCTAAGACAAGGCTATGCATGCATATATTAATACAGTAAGAAAGTACTGAAAGTAAAGATTAATCCTAAATATGCTAATGATCATATAACATATGTAGGTTAAAAAAATAAACAATCTGACTTTGATATATATAGTAAGCAGTAATAGAAACTAGCATCATATAAGTAAATAAGAAGGTAAGTAAGCTGACTAAAGTATAATGCAATAGTAAAATAGTAAACAGTAAACAGGCATGTACAAACTGCCATATCAGAAAAATTGGCCAACCGAGCCACAGCATATCCCCAAAACCTTTTTGGGTTAGGGCAGAACAGAACATAATAGTTGAATTGAGGAGGCAATAAATACAAATGCAATAAATTTTTGTTATTTTACTTTGTTCCTGTGGACACATCCAGATGAAGCTGATGAGTCAGGCACGTCTGCAAGATTATACAAGTTCAAACTTAACAATACACTCCTCAATGAGTAATTTTAAAAAATCCTTATTTCTCCTTACCCCTATCCATTGGGGTAAATGTGCACCAGAACATACTAAGAAAACTGAACCCAATACAAATGTTATCCTAATTATTCTAAGTTTTCATTTCATGCAATAATATTATCTTATATGACATGATCAAGGTATTAGCATAAAATACAAGGAATGCAAAAGCACAAGTAAATCAAAAGTAAGCAAGTGACACTACTACATATGGTGACATCAGTTGTTATCTACTTAAACCATTATAACTATTCCAAGTTACTCAAGTTCAAGATCTTCAATTCCTACTATCAAGTATAACTTAAAAGCACAGCCTTATAAGTTTATAGCAATCAAAATTGATCAGGTTTTAATTATATTCAATTAATATTACCTACAAGTTTAAATAAGAAATCAGTACGTCCTAAGTGATGAATTTAGACATTTTAGACTCAAGATCTGAACAATATCTACTAAACTAGGGATTATGAATTAAAGAACATGAATTGGAATTAATTACATAATTCAAAGGTAAAACTTAAGATCTAGAATTTTAAATTCTAAAAGTTAACTAATGATTAAGGCAAATTTAATTAAGCAAAATCAAGCTTAATAGAATGAATCTCCTATTCTTAATCTAAATTTGAAAGATAAATAATCATAATTAAAGTTAAAAAATCTAGAAACTAATAAAACCAAGGTTCTATTCATTAAATAACCCACTTTATTCAATGAATGAAATTTAACTTAGTATCTATTCCAATTCCTAAGGAAAAGATCCTACAGTGAAGTGTAGGTTCTAATAGACTCCTAATTAAAATGACTTAGGAATTTTTAAGAGTTGATGAAATTTATTAAAATTTACCTTCAATTGCTGTTTTTGTTCATTTAAAGGAGTTAAGGGTGAGTTTTAGCTAAGTTAAGGTATAATAGATTTTACTTAGGAATTTTACAAGCCTTAAATTAAATTTTTATCAAATTTCCTAATTTAAGAGATTAAGAGTCTAGGATGATTTTAAATCAGTTTTATTATTAATTTTATTGATCTAAATGATATTTTAAAGGTTAAGAGCACTTAACCTAAATTTTTGGGCAAAATAACTATTTTTCTTCTACTTAAGGGTCTAAAATACTACTTTTTAATTTAGGGTTCCAAATTAGATTTTCTTGATTCCAAATGATTTCTTACTATCTAACATGAAGATAGATAGTAAGATCACTAAATTTGGTCAAGAATTGAGTCATACGGGTTCAAACTAAGGATTTAACCTAAGGGGGCAGTTTAGTAATTTCACCTATTAAAGTCTAAAAATTTGTTTAGTTTACTATTTTTTATTATCCAAGGATTCCATAGAGTCCAAGAACACTGAATTATGAGGTCTATTAGTTAAGTTATGGGCAATTCAAGTTCAAGGGCAATTATGTAATATCTAAGGTTAAGAGGGGTTAAGAACCTAACTTTTCCATTTAAGATCCAAATTCATCAAACTCAATGGCTATGGCTTCCCTATATCACACTAAGTACTTTAACTAGAAGTAGACCCAAATCGAACCTCAATTGGTCAAGTTATGACCTAATTAAGGTCAAAGGTAATTAGGGTAAATTAGGGTTTCTAGCAGTCAAAACCTCAATTTTATTTCAAATTACTGTTGGTTATGATTTTTTAATCTAAATAGTATATTAGATGACCTAATTTGGAATCTAATTGACTAAGTTATGATTAAAACAATTTTTAGGTCATTAAGGGGTAATTAAGGAAGGTCCTAAAAGTGATTAGTCACACTAATAATCTAATAATAAAACTAATACTATCACTACACTCCTAACATTCTTTTGATTAAAATGAGACCCATATTAACTAGGTTTAGGTCACTATGTACATAGTTATAGCTAGGAGAAGTTTTGGTACAAGTGTGGGGTCCTAAAATGCCACTACATTAAATAAGTGTTCTGCAAGAAATTTGATACTACCATATTATTCCTCTCATTTGTTTTAGCAAAATAAGATATATAATTAATATATTTGGACTTACTGCTTAATAGTTATGAGTATTTAAAGTTCTAGCATTTTATTAATTGAATTTTAATTAATTAAGGTTGCTGTTTGAATTAAACTAACTGAATTTATAATATTAAATCTAACAGAATAATTAATTAATTAAAAATAGCACGCATGACCCACAGGCAGATACGTGGCACCCTCTGGTTCGCTGCGCCAGAACGATGGGGTCCACTGGCTGTCATTCGAGGGGACATGGTGTAGCGCCCCGCCCCATCGCCGTATGCAAAAAAGGGAGTAATCAATCAGCGACAGAGCGGTGCGCTACTCGGGAAGGCATAACTTATCTCCACGAATAGCTGAAACTAAACCTCTGAAGGCTGCTAACTCAATAATGAGAAGTGTCGAGAGCTAATACTTAAGAAAATAATAGTATTTATCCTAAGTACTAGACTAATACATACCTTGGATTATTAAAGTAAGATGAGGAACCCAACATATGTATAATAATGTCAGCATTTCTAGTATGTCGATCACATCACAATACTAAGTATAGGTAATATATGAACAGAATGTGGAAGCTAAGTATACATCCAGAAAATATTCATCACAGAAGCTGAAATAAATATTCTTCTCAAAAAAGAAAAAAAAATACATTCAGAATTATTACAAATGATTTACTAAAATATAGAATCAAAGTTTAAGTATTCAACTGAAAGCAGAAGTATCCTCTAATGCCACATGAACACCTCTTGGATCTCTTGAGAGTCCTCCTGGCTTGGCTCAACAAGCTACTCAGGTTCTAGCAAATTTCTAGATCCCAAAAGTACCACGTGTTAGATAATAAGTCTAACGCATCGAAACTAATCTAAATAGTTCTAATTATTTACATATAACAGTAAAGTAAACAAAGCTGCAAAAGACAGTAAAAGTAACTGAATAACTAAAATTGTATAAAATTGAAGCGAGGTAAAGCTGGCAGTATACTAAATAATAAAAATAAATAAAACAGCACATGATCTGAAACTAAGTAAATAGTATGTACAACTATGTTGTATGCCACTGAATTATGCATCTGAATATTCCACAATACAGTATGCCACTGATATGTAATCAAAATATCACTAAATTGTTATGAGTCATACGGTCCAATGTCTACATACATCTTGTTGGGAAATAAAGTTTACTGTGATGCCGATGCATCCTGAATTTTGCCTGTTGAGATATACAATCTTCCGTAACCCATAAATTTTTCACTAATACTCATACATTATACTTATGCTCATGCTCATGCCTTTACACTACATGACTTAAGAATCTAGAAATCCAAAAAATACCTTAAAATCAGATTATGAATCAAATATCTATATTATACAAAAATCTGTTAAAAGGATTCTGACGCCTAGGTCTAACTCCAAGGATTTGAATCTTTCACTTAAGATATTACTTGAAATCATCAGTTGAAGAGGTTGTATACACATAGTTGTATGTCTCCAAGAGTGATAAATTTAATACTTAATTTGTTTATAACTGCACTTATCGAGGCACACCAATATAAGAGGCAGAACCTTGTTACAGTTATTCTTTGCCAAACTAAGGATCTAGTTCACACACTTAGGATGGGATGATTTACTCTAGCAAGACTATATTCATCTAATTCCTTGGAATAGCACCTAGTCATAAGTCCACATTAGAGTGACTCATTCAAACCTGACTATTGCTGAAGTGACTCGGTGTAACAGCCCAAACTTTTAAGTATGGTCCTCTTTGGCCTGAAATACCTCACGGTTATGCCCTCAGAAGATAACTTCCCAATAGGTCACCCATCCTGGGAGTGCTCTTACATGAGCACGCTTAACTTTGGAGTTCTTATCATGAACTCCACCATTATCTGAAAAAGCATCTCGATGTTTAAGAGTTTCACTTATTACTACTTAAGTGGGTCATCACAATCTCCCCAACTTAAGTAACTGATGTCCTCATCAGTATCCACACACAGATCCAAGAACCATCCATTGGGTAGATAGGACTATAGGTGACCCCTACAGGCGAGGTCATGGGTTCAAGTGGCTGCTCACATGAAGTGGTACTTTGCCCTATATGACACTTAGCTCATATCTGACACCCTATGAATTGCTCTGATACCATTTGTAACAACCCAAACTCTTAAGTATCAAGGTATTGTCCACTTTGGCCTGAAAGGCCTCACTGTTTTGCCCTCATAAGATAACTTCCCAATAGGTCACCCATCCTGGGAGTGCTCCCACATGAGCACGCTTAACTTTGGAGTTCTTATCAGGAACTTCACCATTATCTGAAAAAGCATCTCGATGTTTAAGAGTTTCGCTTATTACTACTTAAGTGGGTCATCACCATCTCCACAATTTAAGTAACTGATGTCCTCATCAGTATCCACACATAGATCCAAGAACCATCCATTGGGTAGATAGGACTATAGGTAACCCCTACAGGCGCAAGAGGTCATGGGTTCAAGAGGCTGCTCACATGAAGTGGTACTTTGCCTTATATGGCACTTAGCTCATATCTGACACCCTATGGTTTGCTCTGATACTATTTGTAACAACCCAAACTCTTAAGTACCAAGGTATTATCCACTTTGGCTTGAAATGCCTCACAGTTTTGCCCTAAGAAGATAACTTCCCAGCAGTAGATAGGACTATAGGTAACCCCTACAGGCGCAAGAGGTCATGGGTTCAAGAGGCTGCTCACATGAAGTGGTACTTTGCCTTATATGGCACTTAGCTCATATCTGACACCCTATGGTTTGCTCTGATACTATTTGTAACAACCCAAACTCTTAAGTACCAAGGTATTATCCACTTTGGCTTGAAATGCCTCACAGTTTTGCCCTAAGAAAATAACTTCCCAGCAGGTCACCCATCCTGGGACTGCTCCCACATGAGCACGCTTAACTTTGGAGTTCTTATCAGGAACTTCGCCATTATCTGAAAAAGCATCTCGATGTTTAAGAGTTTCGCTTATTACTACTTAAGTGGGTCATCACCATCTCCACAACTTAAGTAACTGATGTCCTCATCAGTATCCACACATAGATCCAAGAACCATCCATTGGGTAGATAGGACTATAGGTAACCCCTACAGGCGCAAGAGGTCATGGGTTCAAGAGGCTGCTCACATGAAGTGGTACTTTGCCTTATATGGCACTTAGCTCATATCTGACACCCTATGGTTTGCTCTGATACTATTTGTAACAACCCAAACTCTTAAGTACCAAGGTATTATCCACTTTGGCTTGAAATGCCTCACAGTTTTGCCCTAAGAAGATAACTTCCCAGCAGTAGATAGGACTATAGGTAACCCCTACAGGCGCAAGAGGTCATGGGTTCAAGAGGCTGCTCACATGAAGTGGTACTTTGCCTTATATGACACTTAGCTCATATCTGACACCCTATGGTTTGCTCTGATACTATTTGTAACAACCCAAACTCTTAAGTACCAAGGTATTATCCACTTTGGCTTGAAATGCCTCACAGTTTTGCCCTAAGAAAATAACTTTCCAGCAGGTCACCCATCTTGGGACTGCTCCCACATGAGCACGCTTAACTTTAGAGTTCTTATCAGGAACTCCACCGTTATCTAAAAAGGCACCTCAATGTTTAAGAGTTTCACTTATTAATACTTAAGTGAATCATCACAACTCGGCACCATGTGTATGCATGATCATAACCAACTAATAATCTGAGTTCAGTCAGTTCTATTTAACCACCAAGGATTCATCAAAGTTATAAATCCTTACTCTAATTGGGTGAATCTTACACAAGGGTTCAAGGGTGTGACCAAAAGGTCACTCAATATAGGTTACTTCTATATGGGAGAAATCTCATACTGATGCCTTAGGTGAATTATACCACAAGATTTAAGATTAACTTCTAAGATTAAGGAGGATCATCTAAGCTTTTACCTCAATATATCACAATAAACTTTTCCTATCTCAATGTATTGACATTTATTAGGCTTTTCAGATATTACAAAACACTCATATGTAAGATCATCAAGATCTCACACCTCTAACAATAAACTAAATTCATAAGGTTTACTTATTAAGCTTGGATTAATTTGATCAAATCAGATGGTTAGACCCATCTGATCACATTATATTCTGCAATCATGGGATAAAATCAAGAATATTATTAGGATTAGATTATTTCATAAATCAATATAATTTTATTATTATTCTCATACTAAGAGTCTTATATAAAAGAAATTCAGGGATCTTAAGCTTAGATTCAAATATTTCAAATCACAAAAGTTCTTCATTAACCTTAACACTTCTAATTCAATAATTTAAGATCAATATTAAAATCTGATATATTTTGAATAATGTCAGTTTAATTATGTTTTAATCAAGTTACTTGATTAAGTAAGTAAGGGTTTAAGTCTTAATCAAATGGATTAGGGTTTAACTCCTATTCTTACCCAATCAAGACCAATTGTTGATTTAAAGATCAATACTAAATCAATTTATTATTGGTGTATTATTGATGGAAATGTCAAATTCATACCAAGTATTAATCAATTGATTATAATTTTAAGATTTTAAAGATTAATTAAGGAATATTGATACTTTATAAAATTTAGCTAGATTAAATTTCTAAGATACATATGAGAGGTTCTTTACATTCATACTACTATTATGAAAGCAAAATAACATAAAATTTCAAAAAAAAAAGAGAGTAATTAGTGCTAATCAAACTCTAAATCAATCCAAATTGATTAGCACCTAATTACAAATCCAACCATCAAAAATTTATGGCACTTAGCATTAGTTATCTACTTTTCCATATAAATAATCAGAATTTGAGTTTACTAAATTTGGATAATCAGAAACCCTATTTTTTACTAATCATGCATTTACAAGATTATAACATAATTAAGAATATATTAATCAAAAAATTAATCCACTTAGCACATGCATTCTACAAGGTATAAGAAACACAATGGTACCTAGATCATGCAATTTGGCTAAGTATACTTGCTAATCATCCCTAATTAAGTACTACAATAATTAGGCTAAATAAAAAATCCAACCATTAAAAGTGCAATATTATTTTATATTCTTATTTCTCATGATTTTCTGATCAATTTGGTATATAAGATCATAGGATTTGGATCAGTGGAAAAAAAATTATCACATTAATTTAATCTGTATTTTTCCAAATAAATTTTTCTATAGTTTGATTAATTGGATTATTTTCCTTAAGAAAAATAATTTCAATTAATATTCAGAATCAACCACGGGCTAAGCCCATTTCCAAAACATGCGGGTCGGTCGGGCCGAAGAAACTCGGGACTGTCACACCGCGCAGGTCACGGGTTAGCCCGACCTGCACAGTGGCATCACCCCTGACCCCTCACCCCGACCTTTGGTCAATTAGGAAAACCTTAATCCTCAAATTCTCGAGTGGCCAGGCCATGGCACGACCAACCAAAGGTCGCTACACCTTCACCATAATCAGACCACCGGTAGTGTAACGACCTCAATAATTGGATAGAAGATTAATTCAATATTGGGATGTTACCTTAGCACCCAATACTCAATTAAAGAACACTAATCAAATATAGATGCAAGTGGCCAAGTCTTTTTATGAGCAAATGTTAAGTTAATAAAATTATACAAATGATAGCAATAAAATATACATGTTAAGGAGATACATGAAAACATTGCAAGTATATACAATTTAAGTAATTAAAATTATCCACTCATTCAACTCAAGCAGTTACAAAAATAAGTAATCACAACACAGATAGACAAGGATAGGTAAATATATCTCAAGCAATTTAAAAATTTAATTATTACATGCCTTTTAAGAGTAAGAGTAAAAGAAAGTAAGTCACTCTCTCACTTGTAATAAAATGCAAGTAAACCTTTAAATTAAGCGGAAGCAAAATTATTTATAAGCTCTTCAAGCACTAGGAACTGCATTACCTAAATCAAAAAGCTCTTAATCTATTATATTTTAGTATTTAAATATAATAGGGCAAAGCCAATAAAAGAAAAAGTATAATTTGACTAAATAGTCTAAGCACATTTTAAGATTGGCTACAATTCAAGTTAATAGGATATCACAAGCATTAATTTACAGTTTAAACTAGGTAGCGGAGCTATAAAAGCTATTAAGTATGGAAAAAAGAAGTAAACGTAACTGTAAAGAAGATAGTATGAAATAAGCTGAGTAAGAATACTCACTTGTATATATGTACTAGCCTGCAACCAAAAATGGTAAGGGAAAAGCATCATAAAGGCTAGAAATTACTATGTGCATTTAAAATAAATGAATAAAAGTAATACATGTTCAATGGAAAATTATGCTAAGTAAGCAATTGAAATATAGTGAAGCAGTAAATGAAATTAAGAAACATATATTATATTGAAAATGAACTGTAAATAAGCAGAACACAATACTGGAATAGAGAGTGTAAAGCATAGAAAGTAAAGAAATATCTTAGACTCTTGGTCTAAGACAATCATAGCCTAGGACTATGAAAAATAAGCATAACTAAATAGTTATGAAGAAATTTTACAATCAATAAGATTGTAAAATAACTCTTATATTATTAGTTGAAGTTATATTTAGAAGCTATCTCATTCTATGATAGTATTCAACAGAATGGGACGAAGAGTTAAGCACGTCTGCCTAACTAGATACAATGGGGTGTTGAACATTCACATTTACCCTCTCTAAAATCTGAAGTCCTATAATAGCACTATCTTTCTTATTCAATTTGCCATAAGGCATTCCCCATTAAAGTTTTATGAAACTTTTATTTATACACAATGATCTTGTATGAATGTTCAAGGAAAGGCTCAAAGCTAAATAAGCATTCAATAAATTTCAACAATTATAAAGTATGTGATATGCTTTGTTTATCTAAATTTTGATGATCTACTTAATGATTGAAGCTAATTGAGCTTCAAATTAATTTATAGATATTGATCTTTTAGTCAATTATAATTATTAGTAGAAGAAAAAGATGTTTGGAAAATATTATTTTTGAGTAGTTTATAAAATGAGAAAGTAATTCATAACTATAATCAAATAATTTGGAACTTTTTTATTACTAATCCTAAACTAATCAAAATAATTAGATTAATGATTTAAGTTTAATAAATTAGTAAGGGAAGAGTAAGATTGAAGTTTTATTAGGATAAGAGGAATAGAAGTTAAAGTACATCGTACTAACTTTATCATAATAGCTTATGAATCGAAAGGTTTCATATTAAACTAATCACTAAATTAATTAGGATCAATTGATGGGAAGTATTCAAATGGAATGAGGAAGTAAGATTTATAATCTATCACTCTATATTTACTTTGGTTTTTAGATTAAAGAATCTAATAAGATGTCTTAAATCTTGATAAACAACTAAGGAGATTCTTGATTCAAGTATTGGAGAACTTAAAGAAAATTAAAAAGTTAAGGAGAAAGAGAACTAATGATTAAAATCTAAAGAAATTGGACATTAGTCCTACTAAATTCTCTAAATGAAATTAGATGTAAAGTTAACATACTATTTTTTTTAACTTACTAGAAGATAAGGTGAAAGAACTAGTATTGAAGAGATAATTCTATGGTCAAGTAAATCATATTATTATAGTTCATTTTGAAATTAATACTTGACAAGGAAAACATACAATTTGTAAACTAACATCATGAATTAAATTAACTAAGATTGATAATTTAATTAAATGAGGAATCTAAATCCCATGATATAAAATCAATACAAGAACATTAAATTAAAAAGGATACTATGAATTAATAATAATAGATTTCATAACATTTCTATTACATACTTGTAAATTCTATTAAGATTAACTTGGAATTAACCTAGTCTTAAAGATCTTAAACATTAAATACATTTCATTTAGAAGCAGCAATTGATTCAATGTTCTATGGGACAACAATATTTTATTTTAAATTACAAAGAACAGCTAAAATTTCAATTAACATTGCAAAGAATAACATTACATAACTTATTATGCAAGAAGAAATGACATTTGGTTCAACATTTGTAAAGAATGAAAATATTGATTCAGCATTATATGGAATATCAATATATAACTTAACATACAAAGAACAAATGTATCTAGTTTAGTAATTATAAAGACAGTAGTTATTTTAGAATGGTTTTGTAAATGACAGCAATATATTACTTAATATGCAAATAATAATAGCATTTGGTTTATCAAATGAAAAGGGACAGCTGTAATTTAATTCAATAATGTAAAGGACAACATTATTGATTCAGTATCTATAAACGACATCAATATTCTACTTAACATGTAGGGAACAACTATATTTAGTTTAGCATTTAAGATACAATAATATAAATTCAGCATAGTGATGTACAACAACATATATTCAGCATTGTACGATACAACAATATCAATTCAGCATAGTGATATACGGCAACATAGATACAACATTCATAAAAGATGATAGTTATTTTTGAATTAGCTTTACAAAGGTCAGCAATAAATAACTTAACATGCAAAGAATAGCGGCATTTGATTTCATGTTGTCTTAGATGGCAGCATTTGATTTCGTATTGTAATAGATGGCAGCATTTGATCTCATTATAATAGTAGCAACATTTGATCTCTCTTATAATAAATGACAGCATTTGATCTCATTATTATAAATGGATACATTTGATCTCATTTGATCTCACATTATAATAGATGGCAGCATTTGATCACACATTATAATAGATGGCAGTATTTGATCACATTATAATAGATAGCAACATTTGATCTCATTTGATCTCATTTGATCTCACATTATAATTTTAGCATGTTGAGACCTTAATAATAACAATGAATGATATTCAGTCTCTCAAGAGAAGACTTACAATAACATTTACAAGTGACTTTTAACATTTGTTCAATACTCATTTTAAGAACTATATAAAGAAGTATATAATCCCATCAGGGTTTATAAGTAAGACATAATTTAGCTCATGATATAAGAAAAATAAAACATTAAACAAGAATAATTATTCAACACCTCACATAAAATCTTCTTTATCATAATACAAGTCCATATGATATAAGGAACCAAGCACAATAAATAAACTCAAGGTTCATACATCATTCTATCAATTTCGACTTAGTGCGAAATCAGCTTAAAAGAAAAACTAAACTTTTGCATTTAGAAATTCGTAAAGAAGAAGATACATTTGTTTTTATCAATTTGTCTTCTTCAAACAATTTTAGGAGGAGATTTAAAAGTAAATGTTTGAATACTTAATCAGGCAATAAAAGACAAAAGCAGTTCTTAGTTCCTTTATCTTTATTTGACACAAATTAGAGTTCAAATTGCATTAGTTCAAATAGTCGTAAGCATCTCAAATAAATTATATTGTATTTACAGAAGAGGCTTTTGAAAAACTGAAGTAATAATTTTGGATGAACTTCAATCTTCACGCAAGAATGTTAATAATACATTTACAACCTTTCCATAAATCACAAATTAAGAAAATAAGGTTAATGAGTAGTGACTTAATGTAAATGGGGAAGGTTCTGTAGTTTGATAGGGCTCAACTCAAACAAACTACATTTGACATTGCTACATTAAATTAACAAAGAGGATCTTAAGTGAATCTCTAAATCTGAAATTGATTTCCTACATCGAACACAATGATGAGAAAAGAATCGAATTCACTCAAGTTCAAATTCAATAATTTGATTAACTATAATGTTATAGTAAAGAAATAACTGAATTTAAAATTTAGAAGTAGTAATTGATGGATATGAAGGTAGTACCTATCAGTTAGTAGCACTCTCACCACTTCTCGATACAAAGTTTGCAGAATGGAAGAGGAAAGCCGATCGAACCCTCAGTAGGATTGTAACAACCCTAGTGTTGTTACACATCAATTAGTGACCTAATTAACTATAATATTTTTCCATTAGTCTTATAATAGTATTATGAATCTCCATTTCAATTTTTGTGTGATTTGGAGATTGTTTGGCAATTTCCAACATTTTTTGATTTTCTGTTAATTCTGAGAATGTCTATTTTATTTAGACCTCATAATTAAAAACATAGTTCACCATTGGACTCAACTGTGGGTCCCCGTACCCTCTGCGGCCATTCTAATACTGATATTAGCATAATCACAAGGAGTGCGGTGCTCCAACTATGGCAAATCCACAACTCAAGTAGATTTAGGTATGACCCAACCTGCCTTAAGCATGAGGACATGTCACCTGGACTGTAAACATACATCAATATAAATCAAAGTAGTGGAAGCAAAAAATAGTATAGCATAACATCCACATCATAACATAGTATAAGAAAGTAAATGCAACAGTAACTCAACTCAAGTATAGAAATTAAATACATCCAGAAATAATATTTATTACAGAGTGGAAGTTTAAATAAAGAAAAGACCTCTCAAATCTCATAGCTGAAAAGAAATATAATCTAAGCGGCAACAGGAAGGTTCTCTTCCTATCCAAGCTTTTCTCCTGCATAACCACCAACGAACAGCTCTAAATCTGACATTTATCAGTATCACAAATGCCAGGGCCCCATCCAACAAAAGAAAAATGTTACAATTAGACAAATTGTCTAGGTACATTTTAAGCTAATTATGTGAACTGAATATTTAAAGATATCACATTTAATACTTAAAACATGCAAGTAATTTAAGGTGCATCAAGCTATAAAGAAGAGGATAGCTATAAACAATGCATTTATAATTAAACAACAGGTATGTAAAGCAACATACAAAACATGCAACTAAGCAAGGTGAGGCTAAAGAGCAAAAGTAACTATAAGTATTGAAGAGCTCATCCTAACATGCTTATGATCACATGAATACATGCTGATTTCATCAAATGTAAATTGTACTGAAATATTCTGAATAAACATACAAACTAGAATCCCAAACATGCAAATATTTAATAACTTCTCAATAGGAACATATATACAAGCATGAAGATTTAATAAATAAAAGGCCACTGAAACATGTGGCAAAGCAAGATAAGTATAGAAATGTAACAACCCAAAGTTGTTACCCAACTTAAATCTAACTTAATCATATCATAATTATCATTCCATCATGTTCATCTAGTCATTAGAACCAAATCCTGAAGGTTTGGAATAATTTGGAGACCAATCGATTAATTCAAAATATTTTAATATTTAATTAATTGGAAAATTGAGGTATTTATTTTGACCTCAAAATTGAAATCCGACTTCGCCGTTGCGATCGTCGCCCCAAAGTAGCTAGGGGTGATGTTTTGGACACGTTTGGAAGTCGTCAGATTTTCGTGAATATTTTAATATAATTAAATGCACCGATAAATAGAATAATTAAATAATTGTCAGAATCAAATTCCGACTTCACCGTTGGATTCCTTACCCCAAATTAGCTAGGGGTGAATTTTTGGGAATTTTCGGAGTGCGTTTTAAAAATCTGAATTTTTGAATAATTAGGAAATATAAATAAGTAATGAGGCAATCCCCAAATTACAATTTTCCCTATTTTCTAATCCCATTTTTGGCTGGCCATCACCTCAACTGGCGCCCATGCCTCTTGGGCAGTTTTTTTTATGCCATCATCTCCTCCCTCCTCCCTCTCCTTAGACCTCATGATGGCCTATCCCCTAGGCTCATCATGAGGTCTCCTCTTTAAAAGAGGAGCTCATCCTTCCTCTTTTGGTTTGCTAAAAAACCTCATCACCTCCTTCCTCCATTGATGCTCTAGCATTGAAGAAGAAGAGGTTCAACTCTCCACCTCCAAAACTTTTGAAGAAGATAAGGTTCTCTCCCTCCCCTCTCAAGGACTAAAGGTACCCCTTTAGCCTCTTTTTTGCCTTCTTCATATAGCTACAATGCTTGAATACATCTCTAGATATCCATGTTTAAGTATGGAAGCCATTAAGGCTCTTGAAAGCATCATAGAAAAATGCTCTACTTTTCTTGTATTCTGTATACCCTATCATTCATCTATACTTTTAATATAGCTAGGATCTTCTGTTTGTGCCAATTTTAGTGTCGATGGAAAGGTATTAAAAATACCTTTCCATTGATATATAGCACCACTCATGAAACTCTCTAGATTGAGAGTAATTGAGCCCGAAAGTAGGCCCTTACGAGTTTTGCACCTGGCGAAATCACCGTCTGCCGCTACAGCGCGCTGCAGCGTGTTGCAGCGGATTTTGGTAGATTTATTTAAAACATAGGCCAAGTATTTAAACAGTAAAATTGCAAAATGGACTGCTACAGCGGCTTGTAGTGCGCTGCAGCGGTCTGTAGTGGAAATTTCGCAAAAATATTTGGGGAACTTTTAAAATGGAAAATGATCAATTGAACAGTAGATTTGAAAAATGGACTGCTACAGCGCGCTGTTGCGCGCTGCAGCGGTCTGCAGCGGTCTGTAGTGGCACTTTATGAAAACTTAGGAAAACGACCAATAAAACTAATTGAACAGTGATTTGCAAAATGGGTCGCTACAATGTGCGGCAGCGCGCTGCAGCGGACTATAGCGGAAATATTTCAGAACTTAGGAAAATAACAAAATAAATTAATTGAACAGTGATTTTTGTAAATCGGACCGCTACAGCACGCCATAGCGTGCTGCAGCGGGTTACGGTAGACCACAGCGGACCGCAGCATACCTCAGCGCGGAAATGCGCTGCAGCGCGCTGCCGAGCGAAAAGCGCTCCAGCACGCTGCAGCGCGCTGCCGCGCCCAAGTTTGCAAAAATGCCAGAATTTTAGAAAAACTGCCCAGATTTTGTAAAACTGCCCAGTCTTGGCTGAAATAGCCAAAACTTAACTGTTTAGGTATTTTAAGACCCCTAGGACCCTAGTGGGGCTAAGTTATATCAAAAGTGAACAAAACCTATCTTGTACCTAAAATGCATTGTGTAAATTGTTGGATACCTTAGAATTTCAGTGTCAATAATAATATAAAATAATATTTAGGTTTTGAACCCTATAAAATTAGAAAATTACCAATTTACCCTTAGGAATTCAAATGGCTATAAATAATTCATTAGACCTCAGAATTTAGTGTTCTTGGACTCTATGGAATCCTTGAATAATAACCAACAGTAAACTATATAAAAATTTAGATTTCATTAAGTGCAACTTATCAAAATACCCCTTAGATCAAAAATCTTAGTTTGGACCTATAGAACCCATTTCTTATCCAAATTTGGTATACTTACTGTCTATTTACATGTTAGACAGTAATAAATCATTTGACAATAAGAAATCCAAATTTGGAGCCTTAAATCCAAAGTTAACTTTTTTAGACCCTTTAGTAGGGGCAAAATAGTCATTTTGCTTGAAATTTAGGTTAAACAATCCTTAACCTCTAATTAGTCTTCTAATTCACTAAAAATCAATATTCTAACTATATTAGAATCATTTAAGTGAGTAAAATCAATATTTATGTCAATTTGTTAATATCCCTAAAATTTCTCTAAGTCCTTTTTTTTTCCTTAGGATATTACATATCACATAAGGACTACTCTTGAGACTAGGACTAGATCCTAGGTTAGATTTTATTCATTAAGTAAATGGGTTATTTACTGAATGAAACCTTGGTTTTATTAGTTTCTAGGATTTTACAACTTATTTAGATTATTTTGTCTTTTAATTTAGTTTTAAGATAGGAGATTCATCCTATTAAGTTTGATTACTTAATAGGATTTGCCTTAATTAGTATATCACTTTTAGAATAAAACCTATATCTTAAGTCTTGTCCTTTGGAACATGTAATTAAGCCCAATCTCATGGTATTTAATCCATAATCTATAGGTTTAGAAGATCATGATCAGATCTTAGATAGAATGACTAAATTCACAAAACTAGGACATATGAGTTATTGATTCAACACATAGTCATCATTTGATTGAACTAGATTAGAACCTGATCAGTTCTAATTCTTTTTAACTTATAAGGATGAATTTTTAAGTTACACTCAATAGTAGGAAAATGGTGATCCTGAACTTGTGTAACTTGGAATAATTAGAATGGATAATAGAAAACAAATGATATCACCATATTAGTAGAGTCTCTTGCTTACTTTTGATATTTTATGCTACGCATTCCTTGTGTATTTTTGTGCCTTAACTCCTTGAGCATATCATACAATATTTTTGATGCATAAATAAAATATTAGGAAAATATGGAGACTCCTTGGATTCCTTATGAAAATATTAAAGTGATTGATTAAAGATAATAATTGTATGTATTAGAGCTACCTCTCAATTATATCTTCTTTGCCTAGTCTCCTTGTTGACACTAGGAGAAGACTAGATTTATATCTTCTTTGCTTAGTCTCCTTGTTGACACTAAGAGAAGATTTGTTGTGTTTTCTTTGCCTAGTCTCCTTAATGACACTAGGAGAAAACCCTATATATCTGCTTAGTCTCCTTGTATGACACTAGGGTTATATAGCTGATTAGCTTTTTTCTATATGGCAATTAGTACACAGATATTCATATATATTATTTTGATGTTTTGTTTACTTTTAGGTATTTTATTTAGCCAGCTATTCTTTGTTCTGCTTATATATATTTTAGGATATTAGGATTTTGTTACTATTTATATGTATCATTGCTGAGTTCAGTTACTTCAATTTGCATATTTCTTTTGATCACCAGCATGTTTAGGATATAGAATTTTCTTCCAGCACTTGTTGAGTTATTTATATATGCCCTGCCTTGTTTAGCTTATATTTGAGGCATGTCTTAGCCTCCTTTTTGTTTAAAGTTATAAATGTTATTTATAGCTTTTTCCTTTCTTTTTTTTATTGCTAGTTGCTCCTACATTTGTTATAGCTATTGCTTAGAATTGTAAAATGGTGATATTAACAAAACACATAACAACTTATCAGCCTAAAATATATTTAGACAATTGTCTAACACAAGATTTTTATTTTTTGGCTGGGGCCCTACATTGTGAAACTGATAATGGCAGATCCTCTTCAGTTAGACGGTCAAGAGCTAGGAGTGGAGCCTTATCCAGAGGAGGAGCTTTTAAAAGAAGTTGCTTAGAGTTATTATATGTGATGATGAGAGTCTTTTTTATTCTCTTATTACTTAAAATTTTAAATGATGTAATAATACAGGCATCATTGACTATGTATTTGGATTTTTATGCTTATATTCTGAGTTATATTTCCTGCTTTCCATACTGTGATGCTTGGATGTTTCTCATATTTAATTCGCTTCTACACTCTGTATATTTTTAGTAGATAGTGACTAATTTTATATTTTATTATGTGCTTATTCCTTCCCTTTTTAGATGGATTGTAGATTTCATCATAATCCAATGATAAGTAAGGGGTTAGCCAGAGTGACACACCACCCCTTAGCTTAATCTTGTGGATTAAGGGATGGGGTGCCATAAGAAATGAGTTAAAAGTAAAGCCACTAAAGCATGTGGCAAAGCAACTAAAAGCACTGAAACACATGGCAAAGTAAAACAAAGTACTGAAATTGAACTGAAGTAAGAGTATGCCTAAAACATAATACTGTCATAATAGAAACAAGACATACAGGTCCTCTGAATAGAAAGTTCAACATGTGTCCATCCTAGGCATCATTAGAGCTAGGTCCGAGTTGAACTTATAGAATAAGACATACGTCCATCCTATCCAAGCACGGGGATAGGTCCGAGTCTACTCTATAACAAAACAAGAACTGAGGAGGCAGACTAAGCTAGAACATACCCTACTGAACTAAATGCACTGGAAGTACTGAATGAATGTTTATGCTTTTCAAATACTAACTTAGGATATAATAACCATATCCTGAGTTTACCTATTATGTCATAGGAAGAAGGCTCAATATCCAAGATGTGCAAAGCAATCAAAGTCAAAGTAAGCAAGAGACTCAACTAGACTCATGTGATATCTATTCTTGTCTAATTTATCCAAATCTAACTATCCTGAGAAAATATAAGTTTAGGATCTCCAATATCCAGCTATCGAGTATAATCCCATATTCACGACCTTAATGTTAACATTAGAACTTAATAAGTTTTAATTTATAATCAAGTGACAACTATAAGGGTTTAAAGTAAATAAATCAATGGCGTAATTATTATTATTTTTCTCACTTAACCCAAATCTTGATTTAGTATATCAAGATTAAGGATTCTGGACTTAAACTCTACATTTGGGGTTCAAATTCTGAATCTAAGGTGATATCCTAATATGGATCTAGGTTTCACACTCAAGCATAATCTAAAGGTACATAATATATAAGTTAAAAGATCTCAGAAGCTATGACCTTAATGAAAGGTTGTTATAATATTATAAGATAGAATAATCAACCAAGAAATAAGAATCTAAGATCTATATTCAGTCTTTAAAATAATTACATTATTCTATAGATTGAATCGATCCTACACCCACAAGGAGGTTTCAAAAGAATTAAATAATAAATCAAATAAGGAATTCCAAAGAAGGTAATTCAATTCAATAAGATGATCTAAGATCTAAGGTTGATCACTTTAGATCTAAACAAAAATCTAGACTTAGGATTTTACAAGAATATTTCTCTTAGGATTGTAGTTCAAGAATGATCTTACTAGAGCAATTAACTAGGGATCTAGTACTAATGATAATTAAGGCTTGCCCTCTTAAGGAAGGTTTAGATTATATTTAAGGCCTTGATATTTGAATAATAAGGTTATGAATTCTTTAGTTAACTCAATCTTATTTAACATAAGATTTCATAAAGGTATTAATATATTAATTAGAGACATTTTACTAAAATTCCAAGATTTAAGGGGTACTTAAACATGTTTTGATCAAAATGATCAAAATACCCCTCTTAAGACTAAAATTGGGAATTTATGATTTAATCATTTAAATTAATTCAAGTCCATTTTAATGAGCTTCATATTGATTAGTGAAGTGGATAAAACACTTGACTTAGATTTTTGATATCAATATTAGCTTAATTATCATTAATTACATTAAGAGACCAGTTAAGGTGATTAAGAGAATTAGGGCACACTAGGGTGATCCAAATACATTTATAGACTATACTACACTTAAGAAGGTAATTGGAACCTAAATCATCAAAATTTGATATTTATTCAAGGCTTAATTCACTAATCCAAGATTACGGTAATTAAGAGGTGATTAGCACATTTAATGGTCTTAAGTTATTTTTAATGGCTTAAATAGGTTCTCTATAATCTCATGAGCAATCAGAGACCTTAATCAATATTTTTGAACTTCTAATGAATAAATTACGATTTAAATGAGAATAGAGAAAGATTAAGCAATTGATTAAAATCTAACCATTGGATCTTAAATTTTATTTTATATTATTGTTCTTTGCATTTTTCTAATTAAATAGTATATTGGATCATACCATTTGGATAAGTATTGATTAAATTATTTCATTAATTCATTCTGAATGTTTATTTAAATTAGAATCATAAGAAATTTAATTAAATCCAATTATTCAATAATTTTCAGAAGGAAATTAATTCCTTATTCATTTAATTTACTCGGCCTGATTTCTAAACTACGCAGGTTGGATCGGGGCCTGGCTGGGCCGGCACTGTCGCACCGCGCGGGCCTGGGCTGGCCCGGCCTGTGGCGACAGTGTCATCGTCCCCGATATCTCCTTCGTAGATAGCCTTGGGGAGGATACCTTGGACTGCCAATTCGCCTCCGATAGACCACGCCGCGACCAGCATTCAATCGCCACACCTTCAGGAAGTCAAGGCGCGTCGATTGAACCTGGAAGCCTTAACTGGGATGAGCTAGAATGCTGGATTGCTACTCCACCAAAACCTCCATTTTCAGGTGATTAAAGTTCACTGTGAAGGGATAATTCTCCTCACAGAAGCCACTAAACATACAGGGTTTGATCACGACACCTTCAATGAGGTGAGGTGAGTCGAACCCCTAAGGTTTCGCAACCTGGGGTGCAGCCAAGTGCTGGGTGTTTACTCGGACTCAGCCATGGCTCTGTTGTTAGCTCGATCGATGAATATGATCGATTAAAGCTTGCTCAGACCCTGGCAACATATAGAATAGGTTTCCTAAGAGGCTAAGGTCAACTAGACGACATCCAGAGGCTCATTCATATGCTTAAATGAATAACTAAGTTCATACAACTCAGTCAAGAAGAAGCTGTACCTGGAGACAGGATTGCAGGCATAGCAGAGAGGGTCTAAGGATTTTCTAAGCCCACCAAGTAGCATGCGCAAGTTCACAGGGAGTCTGAACACAAGATAGACCCTCTATCAATAATACGCAGCTGTGGGAATGCTGGGATTTGCCGAGAGAGGCAAGAGCCCCAAGGGATTTGATTGGTAAATTCAGAGATCACAGTGAGCAAAGGGACTCACGGTGATACTCTATGTGTATTTATATACAATAAGGAGCACTGGGGGTGTATTCCAGAGCTCGGGAACCAGGCATGGCTTGGACCGAAGCTATAGGCTCAGTTCAATGGTCAGGGGTAGATCCGAGAAGCTACTACTAGCAAGAGGTCACGCCGATGGTAGAAGAGGAAGATCGGGGCATTTCCCATTCTGCCATGAGGGCTGGGAGGATCTGGCTATCGGGGGGGACCGATCTTGCGAACGGGAGAGGTGAGGGAGATAATCCACAGTGTCGGGACTTAAGCACACCGTCTGATTGATTGACCGTTGGTTCTGGATGATTCTGATGGATTACTTAAGAGGATCGAGCAATAGCCATCGGATGTGCACGATGGATCTAACTCTTAGGATTGGATCTTAACATGGAGGAAATCCCACCGTTGGATGGGATGCGCTAGGATGCGTCCTAACACATCCATTAGCTAAATCCCATGCGCCGCAATCGGGACCCAGCAGTGGATCTGCCGTAGTCCTGACAACAAATCCTGTATTTAAAAATTATAAATTATTTAATTTAATTAATAATTTAAATCCTTTAATTAATTAATTAATTCTAATAATTTCCTAATTTCAATTTAGGAATAAATTAGCTCCAAAAATTTCCAAAACTTCACCCTCAGCTAATTGAGATATGAGGAGTTCAAAAATGAATTCAGATTTTAATTTGAAGATCAAATTAATTTAGGCATTTTCAAGATCCAAAAATAGGCAAAAATACCAAAATACTCAATTGAGCTCTAATTGATTCTAAACTTTTAGGATTAGGTTTAAATGACCCATTGAGTTTAATATAATCAAAATTAGAACTTGGTTTAGTTTAAATAATCTGGATTCAGCCAGAGTAACAACTATGATTGTTACATCACCACACCCAAATTAGCTAGGGGTAGTATTTTAAAAGTGTTTGGAAGTCATCGAATTTTTCTCAATTATTTTAATAATATTTAAATTGACCTCAGATCAAAAATCCATTTGCATTTTTGAGTTCCTCACCCCTCAATTAGGTGTGGGTGAATTTTTGAGATTTTTCGGAGTGTGTTTGGTTATTTAATTTTTGATTAATAAATTGTGTTTAATTAATTATTTAAATAAAGTATTAGAATTAATATATATATATATATATATAATATTTAATTTATTATCCCAACGACTTAATTTCAAACAACAAAAATCCCGTGTCTGGCGCATAACATAAGACAGCGGCACAGATTAATCAGAGCCGTTGCGGGTTTCTAATCGAGATTTGACTGTCTCTATTAACTAAATCTGGTCGTTCCATCAACAGATCGAACGAACAGCCCGGATCTCTTCCCTGTATGCCTCTTTTGCACGACCTCTGCACTGCAAGCGAAGGATGCCCGGCCGCTCCAGCTGGACTCCCGCACAGGTTAAGCTTCCATTTCATTCTTCAGCCCTAGTTTTGGGAATCATTTTACCTCATAAAGCTGTTGAGAAACCTTAGTGTGCTAGGGGGCAGTATGGTGGAGATCTTTCGAACGGTATATGGATGGATACTTTTGGTGGTCAAAAATTGTCGTTTCATTTATGCCTTAATTTCTTCCTTCGCGCGATCTGTCAGGGAAGAAGAAGGGGAACCCGAACCGGGTTTGCTTTCGTATTCTTCGCTTAACCGGTACAAGTTTCTTCGAACTGTGTTTCAGCGTGGTCTTCCAACTGCTTCAGTGCTCGACGGCGCGTGTTATTTTCCGCGCCGCTATCGCCTCTCGATTTCCGCACCATAAGTCTCGTCAGTCAGCGCCATTTTCCGTGTTGTAAATTTTTGTGCCACTAAGACTTAGGCGCCGACAGCTGACTTTGTTAATGGAATTGGATTAATTTAAATAAATTAATTTTAATCAAATTCTTATTTCATTAATAACTTTGATTATATTTATCCAAATAATGCAATAATATATACCATTTTGATCACAAAAATACGTAGATTAATAATATGCACTTTAATTTCTATTTTGGCGAATGTTTTAATTAGTCATTATTTTAGATTAATTTAATTAATTACAAATCTTGTTTGTGTCATAACTTGAACATTAGGAGTCCAAATTTAATGTTTAAATAGTCCACTTCACTCACAAAAATGTGAGGAATAATAATATGAAATCAAATTTGACATTGGCATCCTAATTTTTTTAATCATTTTTTAACCCTAATTAGGAGTCTCAAAAGCCCTAATTTTTCAATATTGTCCAAAATTGACCTACTTAGTGTTATTCTTCTCCTTATGCTATAAGGATTTCATATTTATGTATATTATTTCCATTGGACAACAATTGTTGATTTTAGGTTGTTGGATCCTTAATTAGTGTTACTGTGATTATTTTTATTTTCCTTAAATTTGCCTATTTTAGGTATTTAAGTACCTTAGGATAGCAAACATGTCATATTTATTACTTCCCATATCAATTTTAATTGCATGTTATGAGCTAAGTTCTCTTAAATTAATTACTTGAATCAATTACAAAATGCTTGATTCACCTTTCAACTTTAAGATAAAAGCTTTGTGATTGATTTATAACTTGAATTTTAGATGATCCTTAGAGCTATTTATTATATCCATTAAGTGTAGTTAACCTTAATGCTTATGTAGTAGTATATTATTAATCAATTAGGACTAGCCTTAAGTAACTAGATTGAATTCTAGTTCACTTCATCTTAGTCCTTAAGTCCTCACTTAAGTTCTTTAAGAACTAGTAATAGGAGTCCTAAATTCATTAAGAATAATTTAGGAATCCTATTAATTTCCTTGACCTTCAACTTATAGGAAACATAGAGTTTATAATTTACAAATCCTTCTTTCCTATGACTTTAGACCTTTCCTTTTATATTAACTTAGCTAGATTAGTAGTTGATTTTAAATAAGATCCTTCTAATTCAACCTAGTTATATGAGTTTAGTGTATAGAACCTTAACTCTTAACTTCCTCAAATTATAGTGGTTACTTAATCCTACCTTTCCTAACTTGTTTCTTAAGCCTTGATTTAGTCAATTTACTTGAATCTTATGGCTTAGGATAAGAATAGGAGTAGTTTCATTTAGTATTGTTATACTTATAAATTAGATAACTTTGGATATCACAAGTTGCAATTATTAAATTTTTATATAAGACATTATGCATGAATAAAACTTTCACATTAAAAATTATAGGGGCTTACATTGTTGGTTAAGCCAAGGGCAGACTAATTAGGAGTAATAAGGAGACCTCACATTCTCAGAGGGTGGATGTGAGTGTTATTTGTTTTGACTCTGCATACCTTTACTTGTTAAACAGATGTGTTTAACTCCTCGCTTCATTCTGTATTTTTCTACAAAATGAATACTTTCTTAAAACAACTCTAATCAATTAAAATATGAAACCTTCTACAATCTTATTGATTATTAAGACTAATCATAGCTTTTAGCTATGCTAATTTTCATAGTTCTAGAGTATGAGCTTCTTAAATTGATAATCAAAGATCTCCCTTCAATTATTTGCACTTTCCATATTTTTAATATTATACTTTACTTATTTACACTTTATTTATATTGTAGTGGATATTGTTATAATTCCATTTAAATGGTTCACTATTTATCTTTCTTACTTAGCATAATTCCATTGAACATATACATGTCTCATTTTATTTACTGTCATATGCATACTTTAGTATTGTTCTAGCCTATTTAGGATGCTTTACCCTTACTTTTTTTTGCAAGCTATAATATCTATATTTGTGAGTATTCTTACTCACTCTTTATTTTAATTGCCTTTCTTTTAAATTGTCTATTTCCTTTCCATACTTATAATGCTTATGCTTAAATTTTAACTATTTTGATATCCAAATTGAATGATAAAATATTTAGCCTAATCTTAAAATGTGCTTAGAATGTTTTGTCTAACTATATTTTCTTTTAATTGGCTTTGCCATATCCCATTTCAATGCCAAAATGTGATAGATCAGGTGCATTTGGAGGCTAGTGCAGCTAGACCAAGTGCTTAAGCTTAAAGAAATTTAATTTGCTTCCGCATAAATTAGTTTTGCATGCTTATATATTAAATGTGAGAGAGAGACTTACTTTTTTACTTTCTTATTATTTAATTTGACATGTAATATTTAAAGTTAATTATTTTGTCTTTATAATTCTTATGTTGGAATTAAATTTTAATTAAATTGCTTGGTTTGGATGAATAGATATTTAAATGGAAATTGATGCATATTTAATTAGAATTTAGATGCCTATTTAATTGGAATCTAGTTGCATACCTAATTGGAATTTAGATGCATACCTAACTAGAATTTAGCTACATACTTAATTTAAGAAAGATGTTAATTCTTTATTTTTAAATTATGTTTGATTTAGGATATGTGAATCCTAGGATAGCAAATTGCTTCATATGATTTTCTCACTTCAAATTTTGAATTGGATGTTTATATCTTACATATCCATAAATGTGATGATTGTAAATAATTAGTGCTCATTTATGTTGAATTCCTTCTAATGTAAAATTTCTTAGGAAAGATCACATGAATGAATTGAATTGTACATACATCTCATTATATATACTCATGTTGTATGTGCATATCATTATCATCTTCGTACTTATAATTATAATTACTTTAATCACAAACATTTGAATATATATTCATCATATGTATCTCATGCATCTTCCTTTCTTTATATTTTCCCATCTCAACTTAAGACCCTCTTCTAAATCATTGGCCAAACACAGTATCAAATAATTTAGGTCAGCTTTTTTTTAATCCAGTATTACGTGTTATGGTGATGTATCAATGTTGAGTTTAGTTATTACTCAATATTGGAGTCGTCGTAGTTGGTATCAGAGCCAAGTTAAGAACTTTAAATTAAGATAAAGATATCCATTTATCCAAAAGCAAATGACACAAGAATAGTAAAGACAATTAAATGACATTTTAGGATAGTAAATGCCTTACTAATCTCATAATTGATTTAAATTTCTAACTTAAACTATAATTAAATTTTCAGATGGCAAATAATGAAAGTGAACTAAGATCCTTTTCTAGATTGTTCTTCCTTTATTGGGAGGATGATCATTGGTTTGGTTCAGCCTATGGCCATGAGTACTTTGGTGTATCTCAAACCGAAGGTGAAGTTTTATACAAAATTTTAAAGTATTGTGTGTTTCGTGGCAATTGCATCTCACAATTGGCTAGAGAATGGCTTTCTCGAGTCTCTACAACTTTTAAAGCCATAGCTTGCCCCAATCACATATACTTTAAAATTTTGGATGAACTCTTCAACAACTATGCTATGGATTGGTGGTGTCGTGCTCATGAAGTGCTAGTTCGTGGGAGTAGACATCTTCACCGTGCTCCTACCAATGAAGATTTCGAGTTTATGTTCTATGCAAGATTTTGTAACTAGTAGTGTTAGTTTCCTTATGCTCTAATTTCTTTTTCATTAGTAGCTTCTTATAAATAGCTTCTATTTTACTTATGTTCTTTCCTCTTTCCTCCAAAGTTGTATCTCTTAAATATTTCAAGTTTAATGAGAATTTATTTTCCTATCTTCTTAAGTTTTTGAATTGTGCTTTCTTTTCTTTCTTTAGAATGAATCCTGTTTCAAACAATCCTGTTAAACATGTAGTGGAAGAACCTACTCCCACTATAACTTCCCATATTGATCAAATGTAAAGTTTGTTAGAGATGATGAGGTTATGATAGAAGCTCAAACTCATGCTGCAGAAAGGATGGCCTCATCATGTACCCTTTCTTAACCTTTTTGTAATCCTTCCCAACCTTCTCCTACCCCATCTCAGCATTGTCCATCTCCTCCCCAAACTTATTCTCCAATTATTCCTAAAGTTCCTGTAGCTCCACAGCCATCTACTGGTCCTGTTGTGGATGCCTATCTTCTCACCTTTCTTCTCTTAAATCCTCTGACATTCAATGGCTCTATTTTTCACTTTGAAGATGTTGACTGGTTAAAGGACATAGAGAAAACCTTGGCCAATATTAAATATCTTGAAAGTGAATGTCTTCATCTTGCCCCTTACCTATTTTATGGCGAAGCTGAATATTGGTGGGATGGTGAGTTGAAGACTCATTTCTCAGGCATTCAGTTAAAGGATATTCCGTGGGATGAGTTCAAGCTAGTTTTCAGTGAATAATTCATTCCTCCATCTGCCAAAACCATAATTGAGAATGACTTCATGCAGCTTACTCAAGGTAGTCGTTCTGTTCACGATTATGAGAAGGAATTCTATAAGCTTTCTCATTTTGCTCCCAATCTAGTTCACATTGATGTAGTAAGGTGTACTAGGTCCTTATCCAGTTTGAAGGATTCTATCAAGAGTCATCTGATGTCTCAACATCATGAAAATTTCCCTAAGCTTCTGGAAGGTGCCCGCATGGTCGAGTACCACCAAGCTCAGATGGAGTTGAAGAAGTATTCTCATCCTCAACCCTCAAGATCTGAACTGCTTAAGAGGTATTGTCCTCATGGTCCTAAAGTCTTCTAGCTCACTCTAAGTCAGAATCTGAATCAGAATCGGAAGCAAATTCAGCAAGGAAGAGCTGGTGCTCGATGTAACAGGCCGCATCCTTATGGAAAGTATTATCACACTGGTGGTAGGTCTTAGATCTATGGCAGAACCAATCATCATCATTGGGACTTCATGATAATTGGACTGTGGATAAGATGAGAATTAATCGCCAACCTTCCATTCAAAACCCTACTCCTATTAGCTCCCAAGAGCCAGCACTTGCCTTGATGCCTCCTTCTGCATGTGGAAGTGTGCATGTGAAAATCGAGTGATCAAGTATGTGAATTTCTAAATAATAAACTCATTATTTGAAATATATAGAGAATAAGATAATAAAATTATAAGTTATTTATTCATTACAGAGCCAATCTTATAAAATTACATAAATTAAATTATTATTATAATATATAACAAAATAAAATATATGCACTCCAATCTCACTTCTTCTTATAAGCTCTTCTTAAGTGAGTATCTTCTTAAGCTTTAATTTTCAAAACCTGTAATAATTATCAACAAAGCCAGTCAGGCAGGAGTACGAAAATTATTCATTAAGAATTATTTTCTAGAATCCTAAAATAGGTGTAAATCAAATCAAATGGCAAGGAAATTAAATTTACATATTGAAGTACGATAAAAATAAATGTTGAAATTTTTATCGAGCTTGCCCTGCATGTTAGATATGAAATTAGATATTTGAAAAGCATTAAGTAAAATTTTTTTAATTAAAAGTAAACTATGATACAAAGCTGAGTCCTGTGACTCATCATCCAATAGGTAAAACCTATTGGTCATGGAAGCTTATCATCACCCGTCGGTAGTGCCTCATCTTATAAATGTAAAATGGTGTATCTTTCCTCTGGATCTTCTGCCCACTTCCATATGGGCTAGATCCCTCCTTATTTCATCGTGAGCTACTAGTAAGCTTTACCTGTACATGTTACATTTTCATTTTTTCCTTCAAAGATAAACACCAAAAAAGAAATTTCTTTTCTTTTTGTCACACACTTTTATATGAAAATATTGGAATTTAATAAAGTGATTTGTATGATAAAATGAATAAGCAACATTCAAATGGAAATAAGCATAAAATTAAGATACTTGAAATAAAACTTAAGAATAATTTTGTACCTGACTTGAAGAATAATTTTTTTTAATTTGTTGATTTTAATCTGCTAAATCAACATCTAAATTTGTTAATCAACTATCTTAATTCACTTTAAATTATTCATTTAATAAATTATATGAAAAAATTCATATTATTATTATGAGAAATTATATTTATAAATATTCCAAAAATCAAATTTATTACTTAAATTATTCATAAATATCAAAATTTATATATTTACAGCAATTATAAAGTTTGTAAATTAATTATATATCATTTGAAATGAAAATTTCATTCTTATAAAATTTTTCTAATTTTGGCTAAGTAAGAAATTTATGTTTGCAGCTGATTTTGTGTCTTCCAAAAAATATTCTTATAGTGCTTATATTCTATTGATGTCTGTCTAAATATAAATTGTTTTATATATATCAGAGAATTTCCAAGCCAAATATCACATTTGGATACTCTTTATTTTGAAAATTATATCATTTCAAACTTTGGAAAAGTTTCTGAAATTCCAGAAATTTTACCTAAGTTCAAATTTGTGAATTTTTAGCAAACTATAAGCACTAAAATGACCTCCTTAATAACATAATCAACTCAAGTGATTAATAGAGAAATTTCTTACAATATAACCAAGATTATATTTGTCAAAGATCAATATCTAACTGTGCTTGGAATAAAAATTATACTAAGCTAAACATCAAGATAATTTCAAAAAAATCTATTTTAAATTTGAAACTTTTTATGATTTTATTAAACGTTGAGAACTTAAACGATAACCCTAAAATGCTCAAAATTCAAGGCAGTCTTTAGTGAAGTTCTTCCTAATATATAGATGAATCTACAAGTAAAAGTATAGCTTTGTATTCTAGGTGATCAAAAAGTTATAAAGTTTCAAAGTATTACCAAAATGCTAAAATTTTAAAAAATTTAGAAATTGTTCTAAGTAAAAATTCAAAATTGTTTTCTTATACTTTGGGATTAATTTAAATTAGCATGGAAGCAAAATCATTAAATAATTTCTTCTAATAACATGCAACCAATATATTGGAGAACATATGAGAAAAGATTTCAAGTCTTAAAAATGATGGATCTAAGAACTATGGCTAAGCAAAGTTATAATATATATATATATATATATATATATATATATATATATATATATATATTTTTTTTTTTTTTTTTTAAGGTATGATAAAATTTTGAAAGAAATTAGAACTTTAAGAATTTTATCAAAATGAAATAATCTTGTATTAAAGCTTTACTTATCATGAGGAGATCTAATTCAAATTAAAAGATGATTTGCATGCATTATTTGATCTTATAAATAAAATGAGATAAGAAAAAATGATAATTACCTTAAGGAGAAATTTGGAAAGTTTGATGGAGAGTTCTTTTTAGATCTCTTCTCTAAGATGATTTGAATATCTTAGATACCTTCTTGGATCTCTAGGATAGCCTTGAGAGTGAGAGATTTAGGGGAAAAAATAGAGATGTGGAGAAGTTCTTGAAAATGGAAAGAAAAGTATTTGAGAAGAAGATGAATTTGGAGGTGATGGAAGGAGATAAAGGAGAGGTGTTTGCTAAGAGAGGAGAAGTCTAAATAGAGTTACAAATGCTGAATTTTCCTCTCATCTATAACCTTTAAATGTATAAAAATATATTGGATAAGAGAAAAATTAAATCAAATGGTATAAGTCAAAATAAGAATGGATGGTTTAGATTAAGAGGTGGATTTTGCTTTATTTGGAATGAAAATAGGATAAGAATATTCCTAAGCGGATTCTTTTTTTTTTTTACTATTTTTCAAAATAGTTTCAAATTTATGAAATTTTTTTATTTAGCTTACTTCGATGTCCTGAATCCAAAAATATTAAAAATTTTCAATTCTGAGATCTAAATATTTTTAAATAATTATATTAATTTAAATTCTTATTAAAATAACCATGAAAAATCTATATATAAATTAATTTTCAAAATTTGTCAAATATTCTTTAAAATTATTTATAACATTACTATAATTTTAATATAAAATAGTAACAAGTAGATAATTCAAATTATATTTAATAATTATATTTAAAATGAACATATATTACAGTGCAACATCAAAAAGGTGTACCTCCATCTTCTTCAAAGCAAGGTCAGTATAACAGAAAGGATAAGGAAAAGTCTGTTGCTCAACCTCCTATTGTACTGTGTGTCTACACTCTTTCTCCTTTTGTTGCCCAAGATGACAACAACATTGTTACTAGTATATTCTATGTTTAATTTCCTATTTTCTATCTTTCAATTCTTCTGCATTTTATTTTTAATATTTTCTGCTTTAAATTTCATTAGTTATAATTAGAGTTTATTTCCCTACAATAGGAACCCTAATTTTTAAAGATCGGTTCTATGACACAGTCTTTGACATTGGTGCTAGTCACTCTTTTATGCCTGTGAGTTGTGCCTCTTCCCTTAACCTTCAACATTTTATCCTAGGCAATCTCTTAGTAGTGCAAATGCCATCTAGTGCTAAAATATGTGCTAGTGAGTTCTGTTTAGTAGACATCCCAATCAGTAACCAATTCTTTCAATCTTAGCTTATTATGTTAATTACGAACTTCGACATAATTTTAGGTATGGATTAGCTAAGTAAGTTTGATGCCATTATAGATTGCTTTAGAAAGAGAGTTTCGCTTAAGGTTGGAAAGAAACCTGAAGTTTTCATAGGAAAGTTTGGCTTGATTGCATCTCTAATTAATACAATTGAAGCTAAGCGCCTCATTAGTAAAGGTTGCTATGCAATAATAGTAACCTTGATTGGCAAGGAAAAGCAGGTTAAAAGTCTAAAAGAGACTATCATCATTAGAGAGTTCCTTGATGTGTTTCCTGAAGATTTACCCAGACTACCTCCTTTGCGTGAGGCAAGTTTTTTATTGAACTAATTCCTGGGACTCAGCCTAAATCTAATGCTCCTTATAGAATGGCACCAAAAGAATTGCAAGATCTTAGAGAGCAGTTGCAAGAGTTATTAGAGAAAGGATTCATTCGCCCTAGTATGTCATGTTGGGGAGCTCCTGTCCTATTTGTCAAGAAGAAGGATGGTTCAATGCAGATGTGTATAGACTACCATGAGCTTAACAAAGTGACTGTAAAGAATAAGTACCATCTTCCTAGGATCAATGATTTGTTCGATCAACTCGTCGGAGCGAAAGTCTTCTCCAAGATTGACTTAAGATCAGGTTACTACTAGATTCGAGTCAAGGATCAAGATGTTTCTTAAACTGCATTCAGGGCTTATTATGGACATTTTGATTTTTTAGTCATGTCTTTCGGACTAACAAATGCTCCTTCCATTTTCATAGACCTGATGCAGTATATTCTTAAGACGTATCTAGATGAGTTTGTCATCATTTTCATCGATGGCATCCTAATCTATCAGCTGCTGAGCATGAAGAGCATCTGTGTACCATTCTTGAGTTGTTAAGAGAGAATAAGTTGTTCTCTAAGTTTTTTAAGTGCGAGTTTTGGCTCAAGTCTGTGGCATTTCTGGGTCACGTGATTGATGCCGAAGGCATTATAATAGATCAAAAGAAAATCCAAGCTGTTCAACAATGGGTCTAACCTAAATCTGTAACTGAGATTCGTAGTTTCCTAGGACTCACTGGCTATTACAAAAGGTTGGTTCTTGGATTTTCTCTAATCACTTTGTTGTTAACTCAATTAACTAGAAAGAAAGTTCCATCATCTGGAGCACATCCTGTGAAGAATCTTTTTAGAAGTTGAAGCAGTTGTTGACTTCTGCTCCTGTTCTAGTACTACCTCATGAGGATAAATATTTTTAGGTTCTTACTAATGCCTCTAAGGTAGGGCTTGGTTGTGTTCTGATGCAAGATTATCATGTAATAGCCTATGCCTCTAGACAGCTAAAGCCTAATAAGAAGAATTATCCTGTGCATGATCTTGAACTTGTAGGGATAGTTTTTGCTCTTAAGATATGGAGACACTACCTGTATGAAGTTAAGTGTGAGATGTTTACTGAGTATCAAAGTTTGAAGTACATCTTCATTCAAAAGAAATTTAACTGCTGTCAGCGTAGGAGGCTAGAGTTACTTTGCGATTACAACTTGGAAATTCAGTACCATTCGGGTAAAGCTAATATTGTAGCTAATGCCCTGAGTCATAAAGTAGCTTTATCTTCCCTTTATTGTAACGAATATTTGATCAAAGATTTTGTCAGATTGAATCTAGAGCTGGTCAATTCTACTGATTTAGGCACTCTATTATTTGTTATTCAGTCAGATGATTCTCTAAGGTCTAAGATTATCAAAGCTCAAAAGGAAGATGCGAGTTATTCTATTTTAGTTTTCGATATCATCAGTGGAAAGAGATTTGAATTACATCTTGATGCTGAAGGTGAGATATTTTAGAAGACTATGTTATGGATTCTTTAGAGCCTACAATTGCAAATACTGTCAGAAGCCCATAACTCTGGTTACACTGTTCATCCCGGAAGTAGTAAGATGTATTGGGATGTAAGGAAATCATTCTAGTGGTCTGGCATGAAGAGAGATATTGCAATTTTCATTTCTAAGTGCTATTCCTATTTGTTAGTTAAAGCGGACATCAGAAGCCTGGTGGACTTCTCAAACCCTTAGACATTCCTGAATGGAAATGGTCCGACATTTCCATGGACTTCATTGTGGGACTACCTAAGTGTAGGCCTGGTTTTGACTCAATCTAGGTGATAGTTGATAGACTAATAAAGTCAGCTCTCTTTCTTCCAATTCATAAGACAAATCCTGTGGAGAAGTTAGCTAAGCTTTAGCTTAAGAAAATCGTTCGTTTGCACGATACACCGAATTGCATAGTTTTTGACAAAGACAGTAGATTTACTTCAAGATTCTAGTTTGCTGTTCAGCAAGACTTGGGGGATGAATTTAGCTTTGAGATTGCTTTTTATCCCCAAACTGACGGTCAAACTTAGAGGATTAATCAGATCTTTGAAGATCTTATGCGTCTTTGTGCTCTTGATTTTGGCAGATCGTGGGAAGATCATCTTGCCTTAGTTGAGTTTGCCTACAACAATAGTTTTCAATTCAGCATTAGTATGGTTCCTTATGAAGCTTTGTATGGTAGGAGGTGTACAACTCCAGTTGCTTGGACTGAAGTAGGAGACTCTTAGCTTTATGGTTTGAATTGATCGAGGAGACTACTAGAAAAGTTCTTCTGATTAAGCGTTATATGATGATAGCTCAGGATCAACAGAAAAAGTATCATGATGCTAGTCATCGTCTATTAGAATTTCAAGTTGGTGATCATGTGTATTTAAAAGTAAGTCCGATATAAGGTGTGCAAAGATTTGGTGTTTCTGGAAAGCTGAGTCCAAGGTATATGGGACCCTTTGAAGTGATTGAAAAAGTTGGAACCTCTGCATATAGGTTGGAGTTACATGATGACTTTTTAGCCGTGCTTAATGTGTTTCATGTCACATCATTAAGAAGGTGTTTGTTAGATCCTAATCAGCAAGTTCAGATTCCAGCAACCGAGCTGCAGCCTGATCTGAGGCGAGATCTTAAGCAGTTAAGAAACTACAACATTCCTATGATCAAAGTCCACTGGCAGAACCATCCAGTTGGTAAAGTCATGTGGGAGAAAGAAGAGGATATGAGAAAAAAGTTTCCAGTGTTCTTTTCTTAATCAGGTAGTTTTAGTTCTTTCATTTTCTTTGTTGTTTCCTTAGATTTCCTTCATGCATTTTCAATTTCTTATTTTTATTTATTGTGTGTCGTGGGCCACACTCTTTTTAAGGAGGAGAGTTTGTAATAACCCTAGTATTATTACCCATCAATTAGTGACCTAATTAATTCTAATCTTTTTCCATTAGTCTTATTATAGTATTAAGAACCTCCATTTCTGTGTGATTAAGAGATCGTTTGGCAATTTCAAACATTTCTTAATTTTCTATTAATTCTGAGAATACTAATTTTATTTAGACCTCAGAATCAAAAATGGAGTTCGCCATTGGACTCACCACACCCAAATTAGTTAGGGTGGTATTTTGGAAGTGTTTGGAAGTCATCGAATTTTTACCGATTATCTTAATAATATTTAAGAAAAATGCTATGCTTACACAAGAATATGCACCAAAAAGTATCCAGGACCAATAAAAAATCTTCTTTACTTTTAATTTTTACATATAGGCCCCACAAAAAAGTGTATTCAACGAATGATCTACTTACACATTGGATTGACATATCATCTATATATTTTGGTGTATATTATTGTGTAAGTGTAGCAATACTCAATATTTAAATACTCAGAAAATTAAGATAATTAAATTGACCTCCGATCAAAAATCCATTTTTATTTTTGAGTTCCTCACCCCTCAATTAGGTAAAGATGAATTTTTGGGATTTTTCAGAGTGTGTTTGGCTATTTAATTTTTGATTAATAAATTGTATATAATTAAATATTTAAATTAATATATATATATATATATATATATATTAATTTATTATCCCAACGACTTAATTTCAAACCATGAAAATCCCGTGTTTGGCGCATAACATAGGACAGCAGCACATATTAATCGAAGCAGTTGCGTGTTTTTAATCGAGATCTGACGGTCTCTATTAACTCGATTCGCTGAATCATATATGGCTGTTCGATCGACAGATTGAACGAACGGCTCGGATCTCTTCCCTGTACACCTCTTTCGCACTACCTCTGAGCTGCAGGCGAAGGACGTCCGGCCGCTCCAGCTGGACTCCCGCACAGGTTAAGCTTCCATTTCATTCTCTAGCCCTAGTTTTGGGAATCATTTTACCTCATCAAGTTGCTGAGAAACCTTAGAGTACTGGGGGAGTGTAATAACCCAAAGTTGTTAATCACCATATAAGAGCCCAATCAACTTCAAATCTCTTCTATTAGACAATAACTAGTTATTAGAAGCAAGTCCATAAGTTTTGGCTTGAAATCAAATAAGCAAAATCTTAATTTCAGATAAATATTTAAATCAAGAAAATGAGGACTACGCCATTAGGTTCCTCACACCCAAATTAGCTTGGGGTGAAGTTTTGATGAATTTTGGAAATAGTCAAATTTTCTCAATTATTTTTATTGTATTTTTGAAAATCTGAAAAATGAAAAATTTAAGTTGACTTCTGATTAAAATTTTAACTATATTTTTGAGTCCGTCACCCCCAATTTAACTAAAAATCATTTTTTTAAGAATTTATTTAGAAACATATAATCATATAATTCTAATTAAATCAAATTTCTAAATTAATTAAATAATACATTTTATATATATATATATATATATATATATATAAATAATTCCATTTTTTTTTCATTTCATCCTCTCTGCCCTAATTATCTTCACGCGACCGACCTCCCCCCCTTCCTATCCTCTTCGAGCGATCATCGATGTGTGGCTTGCACTGCTAGTGTTTGCCAATATAAAGCGCCAATATAAAGCGCCAATATAAAGCGATAGGGATGGGATCATAAGCCTTTATCCTAATAAATCCCATGCCTCTCTCCTTCCTTATCAATTCTCAGCTTCACCCTTTCCGGACAGAAGAAAAAGGAAGAAAACCCTCGTAAGACTCTAAACCCTAGCAGTTTCTTCACGATGATCTCTCAACATCTTAAAAGGTACTACATCTGATTCTATTCCTCAATATAGCTTACAAATGATCAATGATTAATCTAGGGTTTTAAAATGTTAAAAAGATGTGTTATTACTTATGCTCCTTATTAAAGGTAAATACGTTCATATTTCCTTTTGTATCTTTACTTTTGAATTTGCTATTTATTTCAGATCTCTGACTCATTTTGTTATGTAGAATAAGTAGAGAATATATGTGAACTAAGTGGAACCATTGTGCAGAAGGAAAATTTTTTTACAGTGTGATTATATTGATTAAGAATTCTTAAATACGTTAATCATAGATGAACTGAAAGAAAATAATATTGGCATATTTTAATTTGGAGAACAGATTTCAATCCTTTCAACTGTGTGGAAGCATAAATCTCAATTTAGTTAAAGCTTTGAACATCTTAGTTCATCTCAAATTTAATTGGAAAGTAAGAGATCATTATGGCATCCCTTTTTTTTTTTTGAGGATTTCTTTAGTTCAATCTTTGTTATAAAAATCTTGAATTTATCTGTCAATATTATATGAAGTTTAGAGTTTAAATGAGTTGATTGAATTCGTTAGTTTCCCTGTATTCCTAATTTCTTGTTATACACATATTTGTCGGAATATTTTAGTTATGTCTGCCTAGCTGTTATATATATATATATATATATATATATATATATATATATATATATATATACATGTATATATATTTAAAGTCAAAAGAAGATTAAGACAGATGTTTTTTTATCTTTTGGGGAAGCTGCTTTAAGTTGATAGATATGCCAAATTTATATTTAAGTTGGGGTAAATTGCTTTTATTTTGATTACTCAAGTTATTTCATCCTCTAGTATTGTTGCACTAAGAGTGTGCTTAACTTTTATAATTCTTATTTAAAAATGCAAATTAAAAAAAAAAAAAAAATGTAAAACAGTTTTTATTATAGATCAAGAGTTTAAACATATATTGTTCTTGAGAAAAGTTTTAATAAAAACAATTTCAAGTATCACTAAAACACTATGTATATAATCACTGAATTCGATTTAATTTCTTTTATATTGCTAAAATTTAGTACTAAATGCGGTATCGAATGAAGCATCTAAGCTTTATACTTTGCTTTCAATATTAAGTTTAAGATAATACGAATGATGTTATCTTTCCTACTTTAAGAGAGCAGTAGAATAGATTCTGGAGCTCTAGTCTTCATTTGTAGTTTAAAGTTTGTCTCATTTGGTTTATATAATTGATATTGTATTTTATTAGACTTATACCATGATGTGTGAATTATGCCTAATACCATCATGTTTAAAATCCCTTCTCGAGTGAGCTATGGAAAATAATTTGTTGGTATACAAGAGGTAAGGTATCTTCATGCTATTTTGATAGATTCATCAATCTTAAGAAACTTGCTTGCTTATTGTTGATAATTTAGTCCTCTTCAGTGGATGAAAATAAATGAAACAATAACAATAAGAGTGCACCCCATCATAATTTTTATGGCTGGTTTATTATGCCTAACTTATTAAGTCATATTTACTTCATAAATTATGAATAGCACAAGAAGGAAAAGATATAAGGTGAATGATATAGTGTTACTGCAATTTTCCATAATACTTCTATTAATGCTTCTATTATAATATTAATATCTTAGACTTACAAAATCATGATTTTAACTCTAATGCTGAGAACTATCCGCTAGATGCAGTTTTCTTAAGATTCTAAACTTATTCATTTAAAATTCTGATTTTTATTTTTTTTAGCATCTATTTTGTCTTTATTGTCATAAGTTAAATAATTTTCGTTGCCAATATATTTACTTAAAGAAGCTCTTGAAATGTTCTCATTATCTCCTATATGCTAATATAAATAGAATTGACTCTTCTCAATGAACTTTATATTCCTTGCAAGTCAATAATATCAATGATCAGTGAACTTTATACCTTTTGCAAGTCAATACTATATATGATCATAGAACTTTGTTCTTAACAAATGATGAAAGTTTCTTTTATATAATGTTGGATATTGATGCTTATGCTGCAGCTTTAGATATTAATGTTGATTACTGTATTTTTTGGTATTAAACAAATGCTGCCATTTATTATAAGTAAGATCAAATGTTGCCCTCTATTATAAAGTAAATCAAATGCTGTTATTTCCTTTAGATGAAATCATATGTTGCTATTATTTCTAAGATGGGATCATTAAGATTACATAAAATCAGATGCTGTCATTGAAAAATAAAAAATTGATCATTCATTTACTATGTGAGATACAAATGCTGCCATGTATGTTGTGAGATCCAAATGCTGCCATTCATGTTATGAGATCCAAACACTGCTATTTATAGTATGAAATCCAAATGTTGCCAATTAGTTATGTATTTAATACTCTTATACATGATTTTCTTTATTTGACTGTTAAATGAATCTTCTCATAATGCCATCATATCTAACTTATGAAATGTTGTTTAATATCATTATAAGGTACCTACTTAGTTATGATGTGATTTTAGCATATTATTAAGTAGTTTGTCATTCATCAACGTGACACATTTGATCATCTATTTTACTTATATAAAATTATTCTAAGTAAGGATTGGAAATGTCAATTCTCTTTATTTGAACTTAACATTTGAAACTTCAAAATCTCTATACGTTTAAAGCAAGTACATTACTTTGTTATTAAATGGTATTCCTCCTATTCCATGCACCCTTACCATTACTGCATATGACATTATGAGTTAAGTTAAGTCACTTAAGCCCGATTAAGGAATTATCTCATTTATCTCTGCATATTTTCATATATATACATAATTTACTATGTCTCTCATACAGCACTCAGTTTCCTCATTCCACATGATGAAATAATGTTGTAATGCTTTATAAAGTTGGATTTAATTGATATACTTATAATATTAATGTTTTAATACTTCATATTACTAAAGGAAGGTTGTTAAACCTTACATGCTGAATCAAATATTATGGGCTTTTGTAATGTGATTAAATCCTGTCATTAAATACATTATAAGATAACAATTTTTAGTTTAAGTGATTATTGTTTATTGCATATTAAGTTAAATAATGTTGCCCCTTCATATTGCTAAATTATTTACTGCATCTCTTATTATTTCCATAATTGTTCAATTTAGGATGTGCAAATCTTAGATTAGCAAAATGCTTCATTAATTTTCTCACATGAAATTATTATAATTGGAAATAGCCAATCTCACATAATGGATTGACTTATATTGATGTTTTAATTGTTTATTTTAAGCAAATACAAAGGAGACCATGCCAAAATTCTTAGAATTGGAATTTCATATTTTGTGTTCTAAATGTTTTGCTTCCCCCTTTATTATATGTAAGATTTAAAATTTAGAAACTTACAAAAAGGTATACCCCAATGCTATTTATAAATAAATGTAGATTCAACTTTTTATAGAAAGGGTATTTCTTGTTTACTGATTATAATGTCTCATGTGCTCAGCATTAATATATTCATTCTTCCATCATGCTATTCAAAATTTAGAATTGTGAGTACAAAATAATTGTTGAATGACATCATTCTTTATTATTTCTTTTAATGCCATATCACAATTTGGATGGCCTATATATGGGCAACCATTGTGAATATGCAATCATCAGGATAGATAATTGAAAAATAAAAAACAATCGATATCACATAGCTTACAATACTTTGATTAAATTCTTATGCTGCTATGCATTGAACCTAAATCATGATTCATACATTAAGATTTTGAGTATTTAATAAACTTTTTAATAAACATTTCAGAGGGGTCATTATGGAGGATTTTAGTACAGCTGCCATTTGCCTGGGCAAGGCTATTTGTGTATCTAGAGACCACATAATTTCTTTTAGGAGGAATGTGTGTGTTTGTTTTTGACCCCACTTATAAATAAGTTGAGTAGACGTACTCAACTCCTCGCTTATTCTATGCCCACAGAACAAAATTACAAGATAAATAAATTATAAACTGCATTTCTCACAATCTCATTGATTGTGAATGATATATTCAGTCTTTAGACTGAAATGATCTTCCATGATTAAATCTTTCAAAATTTTATACAGTGTACAGTTCCTTTTCTTACTTTGTTTTTCTTACTTAGCATATAAAATCATTTGAACATATTCATATTTTCCTTCATTTTGCAAGTACTTACGTCTACTAATGCTATACTTATTTACAATTTACAGTTCCTTTTCTTACACTGTATACTAACCTAATTGTTGCAGGATTTGTAAAAATACTCATGCACTATAAAGAATTTTTCTTACGTACTCTCCTTACTATTTTCATGCTTATTGCACCGCTTATACTTTAAATTGCAAATATCTAATGTGATATCTACTTAATAATATGTTTAGCCTACTTTTAAAATGTACTTAGACTTTTAAAATCTAACCACTTTTTATTTTTTTGGCTGTGCTCTACTGTATTTAAAAACCAAAATATGGTAGATCATGAACATGAATCTGGACCTGCAGTTAAAGAAGAACTTGAGTAATAACTGGGAGAAGTTAATTTATTCTTATATCTTTATGTGAGAATCAGCTGTATGTATAAACATTTGTAAATTTAAATATTTGGTGATGTATAAACTATTCTTTCATGTCAGTTGTAATTTCATATTATAGATAATGAATGTTTGAGTTAAAATAATTGAATTTCCTTCCACCCATAGATCCTTATAAAATAAGGTAGTATCTAATAATGAGTTAGAATCACCAAACTCAATATTAAATACTACCATAATACTCATTGTTAGATTATTATATTTAATCTAATAGTGAGGCGTTACAGGGAAAGAGCAATTTTTTTTGCTGAGGAACTTTGAACCCTAACTGGCAATTAAAGGAAGTCAATTGCACCATCATCTAAGCCATTGCCAGCTTATTGTTCTTTTGTGTAATCTTTAATCATTTCATCAAGGTTTGATTCACCTCGATTTAACTCAATCGAGAAGATTGAATCAACCCTCCTCTATAATCCATTCCTTATTTTGTTTTATCTCAACCGTTAACCCAAAACTAGGGTTCTAGTTTACAGACCTCAGAAACGATGTTAGACATCGAATCTTGCACCATATGGATGGTATGGTGGAGATCTTTCGAATAGTATATGGTTGGATGCTTTTGGTGGTCAAAAATCATTGTTTTGTTTATGCCCTAATTTTTTCCTTGACGCGATCCGTTATGGAAGAAGAAGGGGAACCCGAACCGGGTTCGCTTTCATATTCTTCACTGAACTAGTTCGAGTTTCTTCGAACCGCATTTCGGTGCGGTTTTCCATCTGCTTCAGTGCCGACATGCGTCACCCTCTCGGGCCGACGTGTGTCTCGACGGTGCAAGTTATTTTCCGCTCCGCTTCTGCACATGGTATTTATATGCCACCATGATTTTGGCACCAACAACTGACTTTGTTAATGGAAATAGATTAATTTAAATAAATTAATTTTAATCCAATTCTTATTTCATTAATAACTTTAATTATATTTATCCAAATAATGCAATATTATATACCATTTTGATCACACAAATGCGTAGATTACTAATATGGAATTTAATTTCCATTTTGATGAATATTTTAATTAGTCATTATTTTAGATTAATTTAATTAATTACTGTGGGGCCCCGCCCCCAGGTCCACAATCATTAAGCTAAGGACGGTGTACCACTCTGGCAAATCACTCACTTATAATTGGATTAGGTATAATCCTCAATCCACTAATAAGGGAAGGATGTGTTCATGATATAAGCTAAGGAAATCAATCACTAAGTAAATAATATCTCAGAGTGCAGAAGCAAGAAAGGAAAAATAATACATCCAGTCCCATTATAATACAAATATGACATACAACTCAGAATAAAATAGTGCAGAAAAAGAAAATACAATATCTGAATTATTGCTTCAACTTTAAATAAACTTAAATGAAACAAAATATCACTCATCCTTACTAAAGAAAAAGACAAACTAAAATTCTTCAACTCTTGACTAAAACTCTTCTTGAAGTGGCTCACCGCAGATACTGGATCCTCCAACTGAACAGATTCTGACATTGTCGGTTTCACAATGCCAGGGCCCTAGCCAATAAATAAAAAATCTTATTAGACAAAATGTCTAAGTACATTTTAGGCTAAAAAATTATTATGCATTTATTAATATCACCATTTACACTTAAGCAAAATAAAAGTGACTACTAAGCATAGGAGCAGTAAGCGTACAAGGAAACATGATAAGTTATAAATGTAATATTTATAATTAAATAGGAATTGAGGCAAAAGTACACCTCAAGCATCTATATAAGAAATGGCATACATATGTAATACAGTTAGTAAAGAACTGAAAGAAAAGTCTAAACTTAAATATGCTAATGATCATATGATATATGCTGATTTAAAATAGAAAGCTAAAAATGGTACATATAATAAGCAGTAAAGTCTAGCATCATATATATATATATATACAAGTAAGCAGGTAAAATAGGAAAATATAGTTGACTGAAATAGCATGCTTCAACAACATAGTAAATAGTAAGCTGAAACTGAAACAAGAACGTACAACTGCCATATTAGAAAGAATTGACCAATCTGGCCCAATATAATAATCCCATAGTCTTTCTAGGCTATGACAGACAGAAATTCCCATAGCATTTCTAGGCTAGGGCAGACAGAATATAACAGTAAAGTTGAAGAGGCAAAAAATATAATGCAAATATCTCTTAGTTATTTTGCTTTTATTTCTGTGGACACATCCAAAAATAGTTGAGGAGTCAAGCATGTCTACAAAACTAAATAGATTCTAAGCTTAACACACACTCCTCAATGAGTAATGTTAAGCATCCTTATTTCTCCTTACTCATGTCCATTGGGGTAAACGTGCACCATAAGCGACCATAAACTGAACCCAAATGTAAATGTTTTTCTTAATATTTTAAGTTTTTATTTTCTGCACAAAGATCTCTTACATGACATGTTCAAGGAAAGTAAGCACAAAATTCAAGGAATACGTAGAACAAAATCAAGTAGTAAGCAAGGGACTCTACTAAATATGGTGATATCATTTGTTATCTATTTTAAACAATTCTAACTATTCCAAGTTACACAACTTCAGTATCTCCAATTCCTACTATTTAGTATAACTTTGAAGCATGGTCTGATAAGTTAAAAGGATTAGAACTGATCAAGTTCTAATATAATTCAATCAAGAACGACTACAAGTTAAAGAAATAAATCATAATATCCTAATTGATGAATTTAGATGTTTTATACTAAGATCTGATCAAGATCTACCAAAACTAGGGATTATTATTTTAACATCATGAGTTGGAGTTAAGCACATAATCCAAAGGCAAAGTATAAGGATCAAAGGTTTACCTTCCAATCTCATGGATTAAAGGTTAAAGCAAATCCTATTAAGTAAGGTCACACCTAATAGGATGGATCTCTAATCTTAAGTCTAAGGTTAAAAGATCAAATAATTATGAATAAACTATGAAAATCTATAAACTAGTAAAATTAAAGTTTCACCTATTGAGTAGCCCAATTTACTCAATAAATGAAATATAACCTAAGTCCTAACCCTAATTCATAAGGGAAGAGATCTTAAGCAACTAAGATGAACACTCAAGCACGAACCCTAACTAAACTTGACTGGAAGCTTAATTGAATGCTTAGAAGCTTTAAAGAAGGCACGATGTGAGATGAAAGAAAACAATTTATGCGATCAAAATGGTTCAATTCGAAGTTAAACACCATAGAATTCACATAATTGGTTGGAAGCGTATTATCAACTAAGTGAAGGATTTATTCTAAAGTAAAACTAGATAATCGCAAAGCTACACCAAACTACCATATTAGAATATTGAATACACCTAACCATCAATTCTTACTTGTGTTAAAAATAAATAAGAATATGCGTAATTTTAGTAGCACAAATAAGACGATGCTATCATCGTTAAGCTTAATTGTGTTTTGTTGCTTATTTTTGTGCGTTGATTTTAATGTTGAATTCTGTTTCCTTTACAGGGTGGTAGCTCTTGCATTTGTACATATGCTCATAAATATTTAGTTTGTAGTTATATACCTGTAAACTTAAAGGCCTAATCTAATTCTTGTATATATTTAATAAAGATTAAATTAAATATCTGCATTATTTCCAAATGCTAACCAGCTGCATAACCAAGTATGGACGTTTATTTACTTCATTTTTTTAATTCTAGCACTACCCAACCATGCAGTAGCACTAATTTCTTCTCTCTCCAAATATTAAAATAAATAAGCAAATAAGATCATAATGCTCTTTTTTGTAAATATTAAAAGTTAGGTGCAAGAGCTAGATATTAAGAAAATGTTATGGATGGACAGAGAAAAAAAAATCAAGCTTTATGCTAATGTTTGAATTCGGAGTGTTCAACCCATATTTATTAAAATTTAGTTATAATAAAAAGGAGAATCAGGAAATGAACGCAATATGGTATTATATATAACTTAGTTGCAAATCATATTATTGAAGAATAGAATGAATTGCTAAATCAAGGAAGACAGAATGATGAGATCTTCGACATGCAGCAAGAACTATATGATCAGCTTTCATACATCAACAGATAGTTCAACTTAGATCTACACCATGAAAGAAAATGTGGAACCAAATGTTTTGTTTAACAAGACAATATTGCACATGTCGTAATTATCAAGACTCAATAAAGAAACAAAATGCTAGCCAATAAAAATGCATGAGCAGATTGAGCTATCCGAGTAAGAGTGTAAGAAAAGTATTTTTGTAAAATCAGATTATATCACTTGTGAGTTGCAGCTAAAGATATATTAGATTGAATGGAGACAACATATTTTGTTTAACAAGACAATATTGCATATAATCACAGTTATCAAGACTCAAAAAAGAAACAAAATGCTAGCCAATAAAAATGCATGAGCAGATTGAACTATCTGATTAAGAGTGTTAGAAAAGTATTTTTATAAAATCAGATTATATCACTTACGAGTTGCAATTAAAAATATATTAAATTGAATGGAGACAGCATATCGCCTACTCATACATTCTTATAAAAAAAGAGTATATCACTTGCGACAGCTAAGGATATATTAGATTGAATGGAGATAGCATATTGCCTACTCAGACATTCTTCACAATAAATCGAGCGACCAAAGAAAAAAATCATGACGAGCTAATTTATTATATCTTTAAGGAAAATTTGCATTATTTTTTTGAGCCGATTTAATAAAACAAGTAACTATAATCTAAAAATTTCTAAGAAAAATGCTATGCCATTATTTCTAACTTGGTTGCTGTTAAAGGAGAATCAAGGAATGAATGCAATATGGTATTATATCTAATTTGGTTACAAATTAGATTATTGAATAATATAATGAATTGTTATATCAAGGAAGACAGAATGAAGAGGTCTTCGACATGTAGCAAGAACTAAATGATCGGCTTTCATACATCAACAATTAGTTCATTGAAGGAGATAAGGGTGAAGTGAAGTACCTTGACGGCGATGCTGGAAGAAGGAGAGGGGGGACTTGGCCAGCAAGCTTCGGCCATGGAGGGCTTCAGCCATTGCTTTGGACTGGAAAGAAGGCGGTGCTTAAAGCCTTCGGCTTTAAGGAGATAAAGGGCGGAGGTCACGAGGGCGAACGACGGAGGCTCCAAGGAGAGGAGGACGTGTGTTGTGCAAGAGTGATGGAGGAGGCGAGGTCGAGCAAGCGAATGGGAGGGGGTCGGCCGATAGGGATTTAAGGCAGATGCGTGTGAGGAGATAAAAAGGAATTTAGGAAATAAGGTTTTATTTTTATTTAAAATTTAATTAAATTAGTTTAATAATTAAATTTTCGAATAATCAAATGATTTTCAAAAAATCACCAAATATTCACCCCTACCTAATTCAAGGGTGAGGAACGCAACGGCGAAGTTGAATTTTAATTTCGACGAGTATTTAATTTCCTTATTTTCTAGATATTTAAATATTATCAGAATATTCGATGAAATTTTGACGACTTCTGATTGCCACCAAAATATCACCCCTACCTAATTTGGGGGAAATGAGCGCAATGGTGAAGTTCAATTTTTGATCTGAGATCAAAATAAATAGGTAAACTTCTAGGGTTCCTGAAATTCCCAAAATCAGGATTTGATCCATTTAACTCCTGATTTGGACTAGGTCCTGATAGTGAATTCCTAATAACTTCATTAGTATACTAAGATCAGAATCAAAATTTAAATTAGTCTTAATTGACTAGGGTAACAACTTGGGTTATTACAATTACAAATCTTATTTGTGTCATACTTGAACATTAGGAGTCCAAATTTAATATTTAAATAGTCCATTGCACTCACAAAAATATGAGGAATAATAATATGAAATCAAATTTAACATCAGAACCCTAATTTTCTTAATCACTTTAACCCTAATTAAGAGTCTCAAAAACCCTAATTTTCCAATTTTGTCCAAAATTGACCTACTTAGTGTCTCTCTTTATGCTATAAGGATTTCATATTTATGCATATCATTTCATTGGACAATAATTATTAATTTTAGGTTTTTGGCTCCTTAATTAGTGTTATTATGTTAAATTCTAGTTTCTTTAAATTTGTATGTTTAAGGTATTTAAAACCTTAGGATGACAAACATGTTATATTTATTACTTCCCATATCAATTTGAATTGCATGTTATGAGCTTAGTTCTCTTAAATTAATTACTTGAATCAATTGCAAAATACTTGATTCACTTTTCAACCTTAAGATAGAAGCTTTAGGATTAATTTATAACTTGAATTGTAAATGATCCTTAGAGCTATTTATTACATCCATTATGTGTAGTTAACATTAATGCTTATCTTGTAGTAGATTATGAATCAATTAGGACTAGTCTTAAGTAACTAGATTGAATCCTAGTTCACTTAATCTTAGTCTTTAAGTGTAATAACCCAAGTTGTAATATCCTAGCCAATTATGATTAATCTAGGTCCTAATCTCAGTTTTAGTGCTCTAATTAACTCATTAGGAGTTCACCACTAAAACCTAGTCCAAATCAGAAGTCAGATGGATCAAATCCTGATTTTGGGAAAATTCCAAAAACCTTAAAAATTGACCAATCTAATTTGACCTTAGATTAAAAATAACACTTTACCATTGTGCTAATTGCCCCCAAATTAACTAGGGGTGATGTTTTGGTGTCAATCGGAAGTCGTCAAATTTTCGTCAAATATTTTAATAATATTTAAATACCCCAAAATTTGGGAAAATAAAATACTTGTCGAATCAAATATCCGATCTCATTGTTGCGTTCCTCACCCCATAATTAGCTAGAAGCAAATATTTGGGATTTGTCTGAAGTTAATTTATTAATTAAGTAAAATAGGGAATTAAATTTTTAAAAGTAATGAATAATAATTTTCATTAAGCATTTAACGGCGCCGTCCCCACACCATTTCCCTGCTGATGTTTTCGTCAGCTCTTCCCTCTGATCAGACGGGAGTTATGAGCCATTCGATCACCCGATCGAACGGCCCCACTTCATTGTCTCCGCGGTCCTCACAATACCCTCCACGCAACTAAACTCCGCAGCCGCAGCCCAATCCGCACACCCGCAACCTCGCCTACTCCGCTCGTGCTTCCATTAACCTCCCATTTGCAACCTAAGCTCGGGTATTGAAATCTGAGCCCATCTGGAGCGTTCGGGCGTACCTCTACATCCTTCGAGCCCTAAAACTTCTGGAGCCATCGATCTTGAGGTACGCCTAACTCCCTCGTTCTCCTTTCAATCACATAGTTTCAATTTCGCAAGATTATTTCAATCATATGATTAGCAATTGAATGGATTCAATTGATCGATGAAGAGTTTGATCAATCAAATTTGAATCAAAGCTCACAGTACAAACAATTAGCGTCGGCCTGCCCATAAGTCTAGATCTAGGGTTCGACAATAAGTTCGTTGTCATTGTTCCATGACCTCATCGCAACCGCCAGGTGGAAAGCCTCATTGTCCTCTAGCTGTCGGCATGCAGTCTGGGACTTATCTCCATTGGGAAGGGCGCAAATGGGCATGCCCTAGCTTCAGTCGAGAGGGAGGAAGATGAAGCCCCTGGGTTGAGCCAGGTCCGCTCGAGCCGACCTGTTTCCGCTGCAAGTTGGCCGAGTCGGCGAACACGCCGCGACGTTGGGCCCACTCTTCAGCCGCGGTCGCTTCGGGCCGCAGTTGTGGGTCCCACACCGCAGCCCGCGGCTTCTTCCGAGCCGCCGCGTGTCCCGTGGAGCACACCTCTTCTCCCGCAGCCAACCAGGGCCTGCCACATGGCCATGGTGGGCCCCATCGCCATCATTTCCTGCAAAAAAATATTAATAAAAATAAATATATGTATAAATATATATATAAATAGAAACTTTAGATAGGTAATTATAGCTATATATGCATATATATATATATATATATATATATATATATATATATATCACTGGTATTATGTTAGTTAAGTTAATTTAGTACTTAGTTAATGCTAATTATAATTAGTTAGTTATTTTAATTACAATAATTAAGTTAATTAATAATTAATAATAGGTTTATTTAATTAGTGAATTAATAATCATTAAATGAATTCAATTAATTAGTTAACAGTATTTATAATTAGTTAATTTAAGTTAATTAATTAATATTATTTGAATAATTTAATTAGTAACCAAGAAGTTAATTTAATTTAAAGTAGAATTATTACATTTAAATTTAATTAATACAAAATCTTAGGATATCATAACTTTTAATACAATGATCCAAACATAACAAATATATATCTCATTTTACTCAAAAAAATAAAAAGAATTAAATTATGTAATTCAAAATTTTAATTCTAAGAATATTTAACCTAGTGGTATTTTAGGACCTGACCTACACACACATCTATAACTTTTTACCTAGTTATCCAAATATAGTCAATATAGATCTTAAAATAATCAGGAGGATAGCCCCATCACTGTAGTAGCATTAGTTTTCCCATTCAGTGATTAGTTTGCAAAGTCACATTTAGGACTCCCTCCCAAAATAACCAAAATTCCCTTAGTTTTCAATTTGTCATAACTAGGTCAATTGAACTCTAAATCAAGAAATTCAAAGTGCGAACTAGCTTAGAATTTTAGTACTAACAGTAAACTAAAATAATATTTAGTTTTGAAACTTATAAATCCTAAGTTGACCAAAATATCTCTAACTCTAATTAGGTTATAACTTGACCAATTGAAGTCCAAATTGGGTCTACTCCCAATTAAAGTACTCAGTGTGTTATAGGGAAGCTATAGACACTAAATTTGCTGAAATTGGATCCCAAACAAAAAAGTTTGGTTTTTGACCCTCTTGACCCTAAGAAAATTACCAAATTGCCCCTGAAGCTTAGAACATCCATAACTTAGTCATTTAGCATCAGAATTTAGTGTTCCTAAATTATATGGAATCATTGAACAACAACCAACAATAAACTGATTTAGATTTTTATTAGGTGTAATTACTAAATTACCCCTTAGGTCAAAATCCTTAGTTTGGACCTATATAACCCATTTTTTGCCCAAATTTAGTGTACTAAAGATAGTAAGAAATCATTTAGCATTAAGAAATTCTAATTTAGAGTTCTAAATCAAAATGTAGCATTTTGGACCCTTAAGTAGGGGCAAAATAGTCATTTTGTCCAAAACTTAGGTTAAATGTCCTTAGCCCCTAAAATATCATTCAAACCACTAAACTTAGTAATAAAATTGTATTAGAATTTTCAAAGTAAATAAAATCATTTATTCAATCAAAATTAGTTAGATTCCTTAAAATTCTCCAAGTATTAGGAATTAACACTTCACACTATGATTATTCCTGAGACTAGGACTAGATCATAGGTTAGATTTTATTTCTTAGATAAAGTGGGTTATTCAATAAATGAAACATTGGTTTTATTAGTTTTTAGATTTTATAACTTAATTTTGATTATTTTTTCTTCCAACCTTAGGCTAAGAATAGGAGAATCATCCTATTAAGTTTGATTTTTGCTTAATAGGATTTTCCTAAATCATTAGATTATATTTAGATTGAAATTTAGATCCTAAATCTTACCTTTGGATTATGTGATTGAACCTAAGCTCATGGTGTTTAATCCATAATCTCTAGTTTAGTATATCTTGATCAAATCTTAGATTAGAATATCTAAATTCATCAATTAGGATGTCACGATTTATTATCTAACCTATAGTTGTACTTGATTGAACTAGATTAGAACCTGATCAGTTCTAATCCTTTTAACTTATAAGGTCGTACTTCTAAGTTACACTCGATAGTAAAAATTAGATACCCTAAACTTGTGTAACTTATAATAGTTAGAATGGGTTAACTAGATAACAAATAATATCAATATGTTTAGTAGAGTCTCTTGCTCACTTTTGAATTTTGTTGCTTATGCATTCCCTAAATTTTTGCCTTATTTCTTAGACATATCATATAAGAACATTGTTGCATGAAAATGAAAACTTAAAATATTTAGGATAACTTTGTATTGGGTTCAATCATTTGTTGATTTTCGCGCATAGTACCCCAATGGGCAGGGGGAAGGTGAGATAAGGATTTCTTAACTTCACTCATTGAGGAGTCTATTATTAAGTTTGGAACCTGAATAGTCTTGCAGACGTGCTTGCCTCCTCAGCTACTTCTAAAATTATCCACAGAAGCAAAGTAAATAACTAAAATATGAATTGCATGTGCTTATACTACCTCTGAGTTCAGTTTTATATATAGCCCTAGCCTCTTATGATGTTAGGAAATTTTGTGCCTTAGCCACTTATGTTGCTAAGATTCTTGTAGCCCTAGCCTCTTATGACCCTAGGAAATTTTGTCGTCTTAGCCACTTATGTTACTAAGAATCCTTTTGATATCAACTCTTCGGTTATGGCGGTTATTACACAACTTTTATTATTTTACTCATATTGAATATATTTTTAGTTATACTTTTTAGTTTACTTTTACTTCAGTCAGCTATTTTACTTATATTACTTGAATATTATATGATGCTAGACTTGTTGTTGCTTACTTATATGTACCACAATTGAATTTATTTCTTTTAAATCTACATATGTCATATGATCATCAACATATTTAAGATGTAGTCTTTCTCTTTAGTATTTTATTTACTTTATCTATACATGTAAGCCTAACCTTATTTTAGTTTCTTTGAGGTATGTTTTTTGTCTCATTTTTGCTTAATTATAAATATTTAATTTATAACTTACCACTTTTCATTGTGTGCTTGTTGCTCTTATTTCCTTTTCTTTTGCTTTAAGTTTAGGAAAATTGTGATATTAATAAATATATAACAAGTTTCAGCCTAAAATGTACTTAGATAATTTGTCTAATAAGATTTTCTCTTTTATTGGCTGGGGCCCTGGTATTATGAAACTGATAATGTCAAAATCTGAGCAGTTTGAAGGTCCAGTTCCTAAGGAGGAGTTATATTTGGAGGAGGCACATCAGGGTGGAGTTGAAGATCTTTAGTTCCTTTTATTTTTATTGTGAGGATAAGTGATGGCTTTTATTTCATTTTAAACTTTAAATAAATATTATAATAATACAGGTACCCCTATGATTGTGTTTTCTTTTCTACACTATTACTTCTGAGCATATTCTACTCTTGTTTGGTTATGGAAGATTGGATGTACTTTTATTTTATTTGCTTCCGCACTCTGTACTTGTATTGATTTAGTGACTGATCTCATATATGCATTATGTGCACATTCTTCCCTTCTTATGTGAACTATGGTTTTACCTAATCCAATGATAAGTGAGGGATTTTCCAGAGTGGCACACCTCCCCTTAAGTCAAATCTTGCAGATAAGGGGGCTAGGGTCACCCCATTAAGTCCTCACTTAAGTTCTTTAAGAACTAGCAATAGGAGTCCTAAATTCATTTAGAATAGTTTAGGAATCCTATTGATTTCCTTAACCTTCAACTTATATGAAACATAAAGTTTATAATTTACAAATCCTTCTTTCATATGCCTTTAAGCCTTTCCTTTTATATTAACTTAGCTAGTCGATTTTAAATAAGATCCTTCTAATTCAACCTAGTTAAATGCATTTAGTGTATAGAACCTTAACTCTTAACTTTCTCAAATTGTAGTATTTACTTAATCCTACGTTTCCTAACTAGTTTCCAAAGCCTTGATTTAGTCAACTTACTTAAATCTTATGGTTTAGGATAAGAATAAGAGTAGTTTCATTTTAGTATTGTTATACTTATAAATTATTTTATTATCTCATAGAATGAAATGAAACTACTATTTTCAAAACCCCAATTACTACTAGTACTTATAATTAACTTGAGATCAATATCTCAAAGTTAATTATGAGCTCAATTAGCTCCAATCATTAAGGAGATCAATAAAATTAAATAATTTTGGATATCATTATAATTATTAAATTTTCCTTGTATGCTTGCTTAGCTTTGAGCCTTATTCATTTGAATTATTCATATAAGACATTGTGCATGAATAAAACTTTCACATTAAAAACTATAGGGGTTTACATTGTTGGTTAAGCCAAGGGCTGGCTAATTGGGAGTAATAGGGAGACCTCACATTCTCAGAGGGTGAATATAAGTGTTATTTGTTGTGACCTCACTTTCCTTTACTTGTTCAGACGTGTTTAACTCTTCGCTTCATTTTGTATTTGTTTGCAGAATAAATACTTTCTTAAAATAACTCTAATCAATTAAAATATGAGATCTTCTACTATCTTATTGATTGTTAAGACTCATCATAGCTTTTAACTATATTACTTCTTATAGTTCTAGACTATGAGCTTCTTAGATTGATAATCAAAGATCTTTCTTTAATTACTATACTTTGCACTTTCCATATTTTTAATACTGTACTTTACTGATTTACAGTTCATTTATATTACAATGGATGTTATTATAATTCCATTTAAATGCTTCACTATTTATCTTTTTTACCTAGCATAATTCTATTGAACATATACATGTCTCATTTTATTTACTTTCATATGCATACTTTAGTATTATTCTAGCCTATTTAGGATGCTTTACCCTTACTTAATTTTGCAGGCTATAATATCTATATTTATGAGTATTATTACTCACTCTTTATTTTAATTGCATTTCTTTTTTATTGTCTATTTCCTTTTCATACTTATATGCTTTCATTTTTTTCACCCTTACTTATGCTTAAATTGTAACTAATTTTGATATCCAATATGAATAATAAAATATTTAGCCTAATCTTAAAATATGCTTAGACTGTTTAGTCTAACTATATTTTTTTTATTGGCTTTCCCTATCACATTTAAATGCCAAAATATGATAGATCGGGTGCATTTGGAGGCTAGTGCAGCTGGACCAAGTCCTTAAGCTTAAAGAATTTAATTTGCTTCTGCATAAATTAGTTTTGCATGCTTATCTGAAAGAGAGACTCACTTTTTTTACTTTCTTATTATTTAATTCAGCATGTAATAATTAAAGTTAATTGTTTTGTCCTTACAATTCTTATGTTGGAATTAGATCTTACTTAAATTGCTTGGTTTGGATGAATAGATATTTAAATGGAAATTGATGCATATTTTATTGGAATTTAGATGCCTATTTAACTAGAATCTAGTTATATACCTAACTAGAATTTAGATGCATACCTAATTGGATTTTAGCTGCATACTTAATTTAAGAAAGATGTTAATTCCTTATTTTTAAATTATGTTTGATTTAGGATGTGCGAATCCTAGAATAGCAAATTGCTTCATATGATTTTCTTACTTCAAATTTTGAATTGAATGTTTAGATCTTACATATCCATAAACATGATGATTGTAAATAATTAGTGCTCATTTATGTTGAATTTCTTCTAATGTAAAATTGCTTAGGAAAGATCACATGAATGAATTGAATTGTACATACATCTCATAATGTATACTCATATTGTATGTGCATATCATTATCATCTTCGTACTTATAATTGTAATTACCTTAATCACATACATTTGAATTCATATTCAGCATATGTATCTCATACATCTTCCTTTCTTTATATTTTCCCATCTTAACTTAAGACCCTCTTCTAAATCCTTGGCCAAATACAGCATCTAATGATTTGGGTTAGCTTCTTTCTAATCCATTATTAGGTATTGTGGTGACGTATTAATGTTAAGTTTAGTTATTACTCAATATTGGGGTCGTCACAAGGATCCCTTCTTATTTAAAGTCATTGAACTCAATTTGGTTCTAACAAGTTATTCTAATATTTCATATATTCCCTATGAACGATTAAGCAAATCACTGATTAAGGAAGAAATTAATACACAGCAGAATAATTGCATTCGCAAATAAATTTTCTTTGAAAGCTGAGAACAAAAGAACCCATAGGTATGGAGACGGACGAAGGACAGAGAGGCAAATTATGAAATTTATATTTCAAAGAATAATATTGAAACAATATCATCAAAATCGCTCAGAAATCTTTGAATCCTTGAAATGGAAAAGTAAGGAACTAGTCGATTCTTGATCTCTTTTTTTTTTTGCATTTAACTTTAGCAGTCAATTATTAATAATTATCAGAAGATTTTTACAAACTTATTTCAAACAAAAAGAGTCCATCAGATTATTTGTTAATAGCTGCATAAAGTAATGATTAAGGCTAAGGGTAATATTTGCAACACATAGCTTCTCATTTTGACGAACTTCGAAAGAGTTGAATCATTTCGTTGGGATTCATCAAACAGAACAAATCTTTCTAATAATCTGTATAAAATATAACTAGGGCAAGGAAAGAAAAAGGTGGAGTACCTTATGGTTTACAAAACTCAGCCTTCTGATTATGATTCAGTTTGCTTATCTCGATCATGCCCTCACACGCCTCTTGCGGCTTAGCAAAATCTCGAAATCGTGAAAATGAAGAAAAAAACAACAAGATGTAGAGAGCATGGAAAGAGATAAGGGCCCATGGCAACCAGCTGGGGGAGTCGTAGGATGGCAGGAGGTCATGCGAAAAATGGAGGACACCCCTTGTCCTTCACGACTGGTGACTCCTTCAGTAGATTAGGAGACTTACATGAAACAAGTTAAGGCCGTCGGATGGCACGATCATGCTTGCAATTTATCGGATGATTATAGCAGTCCGGGGATTAACAGATAATCTATTTGAATCGGGCTGTTGATTCATCTTTATTGGATCAACGGTCTGATCTTGAAGGGACATAATAGGAGGTATCCTATCGAATCATTTGCGCGCTCAATGCTTTGTACCCAACAGCAAATCGGCGCCATCTTTATTTTACCATTGGATATTAGTTAAATTATATAATATATATTAAACTAATTAAATATTATACTATATCAATAAATTTACTCAATTATTTACTTAATTTTAAATATCCAAACGCTCTCCAAAAAATCTTAAATTGTCACTCTTATCTATTTGAGGGGTGATGAACTCAAAAATGTTATCAGATTTTTTATCAGAGGTATATTTAAATATTAACGAAAAATTTGACGACTCCCAAACACTTTCAAAATACCACCCCTAGCTAATCTGGGTGTGTTGAATCCAATGGTAGACTCCATTTTCGATTTAGAGGTCTATATAATTTAGGTATTTTTAGAAATATCAGAAAACTAGGAAATGCTAGAAATTATTAACGGTCTCCAAATTGTATAAAAATTGAGGTGGAGACTCTTCACACTATTATAAGAGTAATGGAAGAGGTTTATAGTCAATTATATTACTAATTAATGGGTAACAATATTATGATTGTTACAGATAGAGACCCAAAGCCCCAAGTGAAATGGTCTGGATCAGTCGGACCTTACTCACCCGAGAGCTTCCATTACGGAGCTACTGTGGGGAGTCAATCTCCCCACAGAGGGCATGATTCACCCCGGGTTTGATCTCTACACCTTCAGGGAGGTGAGACGGATCAAACCCCTAAGGAGGCTGGGTCTGGGGAGGCCTACATCGCTGGGTCCTTACTCGAACCAAGCCCTCTTACGGGACGTAGCCCGATCGATCAAAATAGAACGATCGGGATTAGCTTAAGGCACATTTACGATCACATTGAGTTCATTTATATAATATTATTTATCATGAATCAAATAAAGGAAAGCTTGAGCCTCATTGGCTCAGAACTTGCAAACTTGGGTACCTGGTTTAATGGGGGAGCTCGCATACGAGGCACGGAGCGATCTAGAGGCTTAGCCGAGCTTTGGAAGAGAGCTAGGGGTACTGAACACCAGGACCCACTATCAATAGTATGCGCGCTTGGGACGCTTGGGAGAGCTCAGACAGGCTGGCAATTGTTGAAGCGGCAGAGGGGAAATCAAGCTCAATTAGGCAACAAAGGATCAAAGTGAGTAATTCTGAGGCTATGTGTGGGGCCCTCGTACTGACAATAGGAAGTACGGTGCTCCAACTGTGGAAAATCCCCAGCTTAAGTAAAATCAGGTGAAAACCCAACTTGTCTTAAGCCAAGAATCTGTCACCAGAATACTATAACATTCATTAATATACATACAACTATCAAAGTGGCGGAAGCAATAGGCGAGTAGTAACATCCACAAGCACAACATAGTAGAAAGGAAAGCATACAATATAGTAACTCATCATAATGCAGAAATGAAATACATCTAGAATTAATTATTACAAATTGAATTTTAAAGAGAATCAAAATGTCTCTCAATCTCACTGAAATAAAATGCAAGATCTATCTAAACCGCAACAGCACGATCCTCCTTCTGAACCTTCTCCTCTTCTATGACACTGCCCACGAATATGTCTGAATCTGACATTTGTCGGTATCACAAATGCCAGGGTCCCAGCCAACAAAACAAAAAGGTTATAGTTAGACAATTATCTAAGTACATTTTATGCTATTTTAATGAACTGATCATTTGAAAGATATCACATTTAAATTATTTAAACATGCGAGCAATACTGGGTGCGACAAGCTATGAAAGAAATTGGTAACTATAAACTATCCATTTATAGCCAACAACTAGCATGAAAAGTAACATACAATGCCTAATAAACAAGGTGAAGCCAAAGCTAAAAGAAATAACGACTGTAATACAATTCTGAACCTAACATGCTTATGATCGTATTAACACATGCTGAGTACATAAAGGATACACATGCTGAAAATAAACATACAATTCTAACATTCTAAACATGCTAATATACATAAGTAAGCCATAAGAGTATATATACAACATGCTAATTAATACAAAAGAAAAGAAAAGGAAAAGGGGGCCACTAAGACATGTGGAAAAAGCTGAGCAATCTACGAAATGTAAAGCCACTGAGACATGTGGCAAAAGCAAGACAAGTAATATAATGCAAAGCCACTGAGACATGTGGCAAAATGAGCAAGTGCTGAAAGTAAGACCACTAAAGCGTGTGGCAAAGCAAACAAAAAATAATACTGAACAATCCAGCTAAAGTAGCAATAAGCCTAAGACATAGTACTGCCAGACCAGCCAATAGGCCATCCAGGGCCCCAATACTAAAATACCAATCAATACCCAGCCAATAGGCCATCCCAATCCTCTAGTCCTGGGTCAATTCTACACAATACTATTACTGAAGAGGCAGACTACGCTAGGACATATTCTACCAACTGCATGCAAGGTAAGAACTGAATAATATGCAATTCAATTTCTAGCTTAGGATGTATCATCCATATCCTAAGTTCTCCTATTATGCTCAAGGGATACGACTCCATATCCAAGGGGTGCAAAGCAAATCTAGTCAAGGTAAGTAAGAGACTCAATCTATACTTATATGATATCTATTGTTGTCTATATATCCAATCTAACTACTCTAAAAAGGTACAAGCTTAGGATCTTCCAATATCCAGCTATCAAGTAGAATCTCAGATTTACATCCGTATAGTTAATACTAGAACTTAACAAATTCTAATCTAAAATCATGTGATGAATATATGGTTTAAGTAAATCAATCAATGACCTAATTTATTAATGTTTTACTCTCTTACCCAAATCTTGATTAAGTGAATCAAGATTTAAGGATTTAGGACTTAAACTCCACTTTGGTGTTCAAATCCTGAACCCAAGGAAAAAGTCCTATCAAGGATCTAGGGTTCACATTTACTACCTAAATTATAGGTAAATAATCCTATAAGCTGAAAGATCCAGGAGCTAAGAACTTAATGAAAAGTTATTCTACTGATCATAAGATAAAATAACCAATTAAGAACTTGAGAATCTAAGATCTATATTCAATCATTAAGATAATTTCATTAGGGCAATCCAACCTTACCCAGAGGTCCTACCATGCTTAGGATAGCATTAAAAACTACTCTTGCTAAAAATTAGAGCTTTAATTAGGGTTTTATTCACTAATCCCTAAATTAGGTGATTAAGGAGTGATTAAGAAAATTTAATATCTAAAATTGATTTTAAGGGTCTAAAATTGTTCCTTGGGATCTACTGAGCAACCAGAGCCCTTAATCTCTTAGTTTGGTCATTAATTAAATTTATTATGATTTAATTAAAAATAGAAAAGGTTTAATCAATTATTTTAAATCCAACCATTGGATTTGTGATTTTCTTTTATATTTAGATTTCTTGTATTTTTCTGATTCAAATGGCATATTGGATCATACCATTTGGATCAGTATAGCTAAAGTTATTGAGTTAATTTATTCTATATTTTTATTTAAATTAAAACTATAGGAATCTAATTATGAATTAATTTCCTTAAGGATTTTAATTCCAGAAATTCTAATATTATTCTATCGGCCCGATTTCAAAACGTGCTGGTCACAGGTCGGCCCGACCCGTAACTTCATCCTCTTCCTCGCGACTACTCCCGACACTGGCTCCGTAGGGCTACCTTCCAAAGCTAAATACGCCACGCTCACACCTCGTCGATGGCTCCAATTAATCACCACACGCTCCATGGGTCAAGATGCATTGAAGGGAATATGAATCCCTAACGGGAAGGCGGTGGATCGCCAAAGTGCTACTCGGCCGAACCGTCCCCTTTACGGACAGTTAGGGTTCACTGTGAGGAGCAATTCTCCTCACAGAGATGACCATTTGGCTAGACCTCAATCCCTACACCATCCTGGTGGTGAGGTGGATCGAAACTCTCTGGCCACATCCCTTGGGAAGCCCTGGATCGTCGGGTCCTTACTCTAGCTCGGATGCGTGCTCGAGGCACAAACCTGACGATCAAACGATCAAAATAGGCTAGCCCAGACCCAAAGGACAATCACATTGGGTTTCCTAAGTGGCTACGGTTAGTTAGGCAACATCCAGAGGTTCAATTTAAGACCATATGAAGAATTGAATCAAGAAATTTTAATGGAGGAAGGCTGTACCTGAAGTTGGGTTGCAGGCTCGGCTAAGGGGACTTAGGTGTAGCTGGAGCTTCCTGAGGATTGCCACAAGCTAGCAGGGGGTCTAAACACCAGACACGCACCCTCTATCAATGGTACGCAGCTCCAGAAATCGTCGGGAATGCGCCGAGAGAAAAGGGAGCTCCGGGAGAATTCAGCTGGGAAAATGAGGGTTCACAGTGAGCAAAGGGACTCAATGTGAATCTCAGGAAGGTATTTATAGGTGGGAGGAGGCCCTAGGGTTGGTTTCCAGAGCTCGACAATGGCAGGATGCTCGTGCCGAAGACAAAGGCTCAGGCCAATGGCTATGGGCAATTTGGGGAGAAGACAACCGGAAAGATGGACGCACCAAGGGCAGAAGGGGAATTTTGGGGTCTTCTTGTACTGCCATGAGGGCTGGGAGGTTTTTGGTTGTCTGGGGGGGTGGGGGTGCGAGGGGATCAGACGCAGACGGGGCGAGGAAGGAGATGATCCACAGTGCTCAGGGTGCTCTGGGCCGTCTGATTGATCATCCATCGAAGTGGGACGGCCCTGATCTCCCAACACTTAACGAATGATCGCAGATAAGGATTCGGCCGTTGGATCAACTCGGGTGATCTAACGATTAATCGAGGGTACTTACGGCGGGTAGCTAGATGCCATTGGATCAGGATCTCGAAACCGCGAAACGGTCGAGATGATACGGGACTTGATTTAAGGAGCGGCCGTTGGATCAGATCTGGGGGATGGACGACCCGGATGGCGCCCACGGTTTGGGGTTAGCCCACCGTTGGAAAAGGGGTATAAATGTAATTAATAATTGTTTAAAACCCTAAATTTCAATTGAACCAATTTAAATTAAATCCAAAATATACCTAAATGACCTCCAAAAATTTTCAAAATTTCACCCTTAGCTAATTTGAGAGTGGGGAATTCAAAAATGAAGTCAGATTTTGATTTGGAGATCAAATTAATTTAGGTATTTTCTAGGGCTCAAAAATAGTCAAAAATACCAAAATTTTCTATTTTAGCTTCGATTGATTTTAAACTTCTAGGGTTAGGTTTAAATGACCCATTGAGTCTAATGAAATCAAAATCAAAGCTTTGTTTAGCTTAATTAATCTAATTTTAGCTAAGATAATAACTAGGGTTATTACAGACTCTCCCACTTAAGAATGATGTCATCCTCAACATCACCTAAGTGAAGAAAAATTCTACTAGGATTTAAAAATCTAAAAATGCAGAAGATGGAAAAGAGAGAAGAACAATACCTTGGTTTGCGAAGAGCTGTGGATATTTATTACACATATCCACTTCTTTCTCCCAAGTGGATTCCTTTAAGGATAGATTCGTCCACTGAATTTTGACCATATGAATTGAACGATTCCTTAGCTGCTTCTGATCATAAGCTAAGATTCTAATAGGTTCTTCAGCATACGAAAGATAGGGTTGAATCTCTACTGCTGAAAGTTGAACGAGATGAGAAGGGTCTCGAAGACATCTTCTCAATTATGATACATAAAATACATTGTGAACAATTGCAAAGCCATCAGGAAGACTTAACCGGTAGGCAGATGATCCTACTTTGGCCAAAACTTTGAAAGGTCCAATATAGCGGGGACTAAGTTTCCCAGCTACGCCAAATCTAAAGACACCTTTTATTGGACTGACCTTTAGATAAGCAAAATCTCCCGCATTGAATTCTAGGAGACGGTGATGAGAATCATGATACTTGCTCTGACGATCTTGAGCTGAACGAATTCTCTGCTGAATTAATTTGATCTTATTACTGGTTTCTTCAACTAATTCTGAACCAAAGAGCTGAACGCTTCCTATTTCTGACCAGGCCAGTGGAGTACTACATTTTCTACCATGTAGTGCTTCATAAGGAGCCATCTTAATACTGGCTTGAAAATTATTGTTGTAGGAAAATTCCACTAATGAAATGTGATCTTCCCAGGAACTAGCAAAATCAAGAATACAGAGCCTAAGCAAATCTTCCAAAACTTGATTTACTCTTTCAATCTGACCATCCATTTGAGGATGAAAAGTTGTACTCATGGCTAGAGTAGTACCCAGGTCTTGATGCACAGCTTGCCAAAACTTGGAGGTAAATCTGCTATCTCTATCAAATACGATTGATTTTTGAATCCTATGCAATCTGACAATTTCTTTGATGTAGAGTTTTGCTAACTTCTCTACAGAATCAATTTGACGGATGGAAAGAAAGTGCACTGATTTAGTTAAGCGGTCTACTATCACCCAGATCGCATCGGCACTTGATTTTGCACGAGGCAATCCCATGACAAAGTCCATAAATATATCGAACCATTTCCATTCAAGTATATCTAATGGATGCAGAAGACCACCAGGTCTTTGGTGTTCGGCCCTTACTAAATTACAGGCATGACATTTAGCCACAAAGTCAGCTACATCTTTCTTCATACCTGGCCACCAAAATGATTGTTTTAGGTCTTGGTACATCTTAGTACTGCCTGGATGAATATGATATCCAAAAGTATGGCCTTCAACTAATACCTCACGATGCATGGACTTAGGAATCCATAATCGATTTCCTTGATAAATTACACCATTCCGCAACTGCATATCATGACGAAGACCACCTTCAATATCTGCTTTAAACTTCAGACACTCATCATCTTTGGTTTGCGAGATAGAGACATCTCGGCGGAAAGTGGGTTCCACATTAATATTTGCTAATAGCGAACTCAGCATATCGCCACTTACTGGAGAAATTTCGAGCTTACGGAATTCGTGATCTAAAGAACTGGATGCGATCATAGAAGTTAAAGTAGCACGACGACTAAGAGCATCGGCCACTACGTTTGCTTTTCCGGGGTGATACTGAATACTGAGATCATAATCACTGATGATCTCCAACCATCTTCTCTGGCGACAATTCAATTCTCTCTGGGTGAAGATGTACTTCAAACTTTGATGATTGGTGAAAATTGAACATTGCACTCCATACAGATAGTAACGTTATATTTTCAAGGCAAAAATTACGGCTGCAAGTTCAAGATCGTGAACTGAATAATTTCGCTCATGGGGTTTTAATTGACGAGAGGCATATGCAATTACCTTACCCTCTTGCATTAATATGCAGCCTAGACCGATTCTGGAGGCATCGGTATATACTTGATAATTCAAGCCCTCTTTAGGTAGAACAAGAACTAGAGCGGTAAAAAGTGCAACTTTTAGAGTTTGAAATGCTTCCTCACATTCTGGACTCCAAATGAATGAAATGGCCTTTTGAGTCAATTTAGTCAACGGTGAAGCAATCTGGGAAAAGCCCTTAACAAACTTCCTGTAATATCCCACTAATCCCAGGAAACTTCTAATATCGGTGACAGACTTAGGTTGATCCCAGTCCTGAATAGCTCTTACTTTACTCTGATCTACTGGAATACCCTGAGCATCGACTACGTGCCCCAAGAATGTAATGGAATTGAGCCAGAACTCACACTGGAGAACTTGGCATATAGTTGATGCTTGCGCAGAGTTTCTAATACTAATCTCAGATATTCTTCATGATCTCTCAGAGTTTTGGAATAGATGAGGATATCGTCAATGAAGACGATCACAAACTTGTCCAAATATGGTTTTAGCACTCGTTGCATCAAATCCATAAAGATTGATGGTGCATTGGTGAGTCCGAATGACATCACCAGAAACTCAAAGTGGCCATAATGAGTATGAAAAAAAATCTTCCCTACATCATCTTTTTTTACTCACAGTTGATGATATCCAGACTTTAAATCGATCTTAGAAAATATAACGGCTCCGGATAACTGGTCAAACAAATCATCAATTCTAGGCAGTGGGTATTTGTTCTTTATGGTGACCTTATTCAGTTCACGATAGTCTATACACATACGCATAGATCCATCCTTCTTTTCACAAATAAAATTGGCACTCTCTAAGGAGACATACTTGGCCTGATGAAGCCTTTATTCAAGAGCTCTTTCAATTACTCGTTGAGCTCTTGAAGCTCCTTAGGTGCCATTCTATAAGGCGCTTTGGATATCGGCTGGGTACCAGGGATTAATTCAGTAGAGAATTCTGCTTCTCTGAGAGGAGGTACACCAAGCAATTCTTCTGGAACACATCAGCAAATTCTTTGACTACCTTACAATCAGAAAGAGAGATACTCTCTTTTGTTTCGCCCATTATGGTAACTAGGTAAGCATTACAACCCTTAACAATCAACTGCTCAGCTTTAATTGCATTTATTAAGGATAACTACGTGCCAGTTTTTCCTACAAACGTTTCAGGCTTACCCTGGGAATGGAGAGTGACTTTCTTTCTATGGCAGTTTATCACGGCATTATTGTCACTGAGTAAATTCATCTCAAGGATGATATCAAAGTTTTCTATTAGAAGGACAATTAGTTTAGCATAGAATTCTTGATCATTTATCGGGACTTGGATATTACATAATTTATGGGCACTTAGTTGGATTCCAGATGGAAGTCCAACACTCAACTTTTGGGTTAAGTTGCATACGTGAAGTTTAAGGTTATTGGCAAATCGTTCTAAGATAAACGAGTGACTAGCACTGGTATCAAATAATACATTACAAGGTTGGTTATTGAAATAAAGTGTGCCTAATTCATACGAATTACATTAATGACTTGCAAGGAGTAAGAGTATAGCAATGCAATTATCAAAGGAAAAATTCAGAGATGTGTACCTGAAACCACATTGTTATCTTCTGCAGCTTCAATAGGAGCTTAGGCATATACTCGTGCAGGACTAGCAGGACGATTGTTAGTCTGCCTTTGCAGATAGTTCTGAGCATTAGAAGCTAGTGGCTGCGTGTGAGCAACTTCAGAAGCAGGTGCTGGCATTATAGCCAGATTTGGTTCTCTCCGATTTAGTGGAGTTGCTTGGAACACTTGCTTCTTCTAATAGAGCTTCATTGGAACCCCATCCACTGTTTTCGTGTGGTCGCACTAGTAGAATCTGTGGCCTGTATGCCCACAATTGAAACACCTTTGACCAGTGTGGTAACACTTATTGTATGGGTGTGGCCTATCACAGCTTTGAACAAACCCAATGATCGAATGATCAAAATAGGCTAGCCCAGGCCCTGAGGACAATCACATTGGATTTCCTAAGTGGCTATGGTTAGTTAGGTGACATCCAGATGTTCAATTCAAGACCATATGAAGAATTGAATCAGGAAATTTTAATGGAGGAAAGCTGTACCTGAAGTTGGGTTGCAGGCTCGGCTGAGGGGACTTAGGTGCAGCTGGATATTCCTGAGGATTGCCACAAGCTAGCAGGGGTCTAAACGCCGCACCCTCTATCAGCGGTACCAGCTCCAGAAATCGCCGGGAATGCGCCGAGAGAAAAGGGAGCTCCAGGAGAATTCGGCTAAGAAAATGAGAGTTCACAGTAAGCAAAGGGACTCACTGTGAATCTCAAGGGGGTATTTATAGGTGGGAGGAGGCCCTAGGGTTGGTTTCCAGAGCTCGGCAATGGGAGGAGGCTCGGGCCAAAGAGAAATGCTCGGGCCAATTGCTATGGGCAATTTGGGGAAAAGATGACCGGCAAGACGGACGTGCCGAGGGCGGGAGGGGAATTTTGGGGTCTTCCCGTACTGCCACGAGGGCTGGGAGGTTTCTGGCTGTCGGGGGAGGGGGGGACCAGACGCGGATGGGGCGAAGAAGGAGATGATCCATAGTGCTCGGGGTGCTTTGGGCCATCTGATTGATCATCCATCGAAGCAGGATGGCCCTGATCTCCTAACACTTAACGAACGACCGCGGATAAGGAATTGGCCGTTGGATCAACTCAGGTGATCTAACGGTTAATCGATGGTACTTACGGTGGGTAACTAGATGCCGTTGGATCAGGATCTCGAAACCGCGGAATGGTCGAGATGATACGGGACTTGATTTAAGGCACGGCCATTAGATTAGATTCGCGGGATAGACGGCCCGGATGGCGCCCGCGATTTGGGATTAGCTGACCGTTGGAAAAGAGGTATAAATTCAATTAAGAATTGCTTAAAACTCTAAATTGCAATTGAACCAATTTAAATTAAATCCAAAGTATGCTTAAATGACCTCCAAAAATTCCTAAAATTACACCTTTAACTAATTTGGGGGTGGAGAATTCAAAAATGAAGTCATATTTTGATTTGGAGATCAGATTAATTTAAGTATTTTCTAGGGCTCAAAAATAGCCAAAAATACCAAAATTTTATATTTTAGCTCTGATGGATTTCAAACTTCTAAGGTTAGGTTTAAATGACCCATTGAGTCTAATGAAATCAAAAATCAAAGCTTGCTTGAGCTTAATTAATCTAAGTTTAGCTAGGGTAACAATTAGGGTTGTTACACTATGTATAGCCTCAGCAGGGGATAGGGAAGCTTCTAGATGTAATGCCTCGGGCTGTGGAGGCCCGAGAGATCGAGCCATGGCTGAGCTCTCAATTTTCCAAATTGAGCTCGGCCAGGTCACAAGGCTTGATCGGGGCTCTATATCAAAACTGGGGAGGTCCTAATGACCTTGCTGAGCCAGAGGCGTGAGTGGGGGACAGGGAGAGCAGCTGGTGTACGGGATATCTCCCCTGTCGAGGATGGGTGTGATTGAGATGAAGGTCCACAGTGTCAGGACCTTCGGATGCCACTTGATTGATCGAGGGAGAAGGTGCTACGATCCTAATATTCCAGACAATAACAGTCAGATCTGATTTGATCCAAGCCATGGGATCCGAAGGATGGATCCAATGACATATTCATGATCTCGCGGGATTAAATCCTAGCTGTGGGATCTAAAGGCGCAATGGTGAGATTAGCGGGAACACCGCTGTCCTGTGACCTGGGCTCCACAGCGGATCTCCCACGGTTCACACAGCGGATCCCGACCATTTAATTGGGTAAATGGGTATACTGGCAAATCTAAATTGTTGGAAACCCTAGAGTGCAATTAGATAATTTTAATTTAAATTGAATTATGGTCTAAATGATATCCAAATCTTACCAAACTTTCACCCCTAGTTAATTTTGAGGGTGAGGAATTCAAAAATACAATCAGGTTTTAATTTTTAGATCAAAATATTTTAGGTCTAACTTAAGGCATCTAGACTAATCAAAATGCTAAATTAACTTAGAGAGGTCTAATTGACCTCAAATTTTAGAGTTAACTTAAATTGACATTCTAAATACAATGGGATTAGAACTAATGTCTAATTAAGCATTATTACACATGTGACCCACCATGGACACATGGTGCCCATTGGCTGGGCATAGAGCTACGACAGGACCCACAGATCTAACACGGCTGAGACAAATGCGATGGGCGGGCCCCACGTGCATGTCAGCACTACGCCAGCAGGTCCCACGCGTAGATGCGTCAGGCAGAAAAATTGCCACGTCGCGCACTCAGGTCCCGCACCTTAGTCGATGCAGCAAACGCGACCCGAGCAGTTACAGGTCGGGCCTGAGTCAACCTGTCCCGACCCAATCTTCGTTCTCCTACGGCCACGATATATTCGAGCAGGATAGGCTAGGGCCCAGAATGTCGCTGGAGGTGGCCAGGATAGCCTGAAATCGGTAGCCTCTTACAAGGCAGACCAGGCTTAACGGTTTGTGCTGTTCATCGATCAGTGATTTCACTCGACCGAGCTCATTGGAGCTCGATCAAACTGGACAATTAGCAATCAACAACGTGAAATATGATTTCAAAAGTTGAATCAAACAATTGCATAAGAAAATAGGAAGGATCGGAGGTACTGTATTTGACGGCATATGGTTCCAGGGTTCAAACGAGGGCGCTCCAATGGATCGGCGAACACAATTGCGAAAGGTTCGAATCCTAGGCCACTAATGGATGATAAGGAAGTGGTGACAGAGAGTTCGAAGTGGCTGCGTGACAGCGGCGGAAGCGCCGCGTAGCACGAGGTGACCTCTACGAAGAGGACGGATTGCTAGCCATCCGATCGGACGTCTCGAATCGATCGGCTCAGATCAAGCCAATCCTTTCCTATCAGGCGCGGACTCGATAGGCGGGATCTGACCCGCTAAGGGATTGAGGCGGGTCCCACCCGTTGGTTAAAAAATATTAATTAAAATAAAATAAAAATTTAATTTCTGATATTTATTTAGTAATTTTAAATATTTAAATAACTTCCAAAAAATTTCAAATATTCACCTCTTGCTAATTGAGGGGTAAGGAACACAACGATAAAGTTGGATTTTAGTTTCGATGAGTATTTTATATTCCAAATTTTCGGGGTATTTAAATATTATTAAAATATTTGACGGATTTTCGACGACTTTCGATTGCCACCAAAATATCATCCCTAGCTAATTTGGGGGCAATGAGCACAATGGCATATTCAGATTTTTGATCCGATGTCAAAATAATTAGGTAAATTTCTAGGGTTCCTTAAATCTCTAGAATTATGATTTGGTCCATTTGACCCTTGATTTGGACTTGGTCTTGGTGGTGAACTCCTAATGACATAATTAGTGTACTAAGATCAAAATCAAAACTTGGATTAGTCCTAATTAGCTAAGGTAATAACTTGGGTTGTTACAAAGGCACGCGCTCAACTTTGATACATGTTTTCCTAGCACATGGGCACTCTTCTAATTGTTTAGTGCTCGATGTGTGCTTGAGTGCAAGTTTTTGTTAGGTTGGCACTCGGGGCACACTTGAGAATAGATGTTTCTATCTTATGGTACTCAAGTGTATGTGTCAAGGCACCTAAGCACATTTGAGTGCCTAGCTGCTCCCTTAATTAGTTGGAATTTCTTAGATTGCTATAAATTAAAAATTCAAACAAAAGATACCAAAATAGATGTTAAAAGTAGATTATTATAACACTAAATAATATAAAGAAATGGGGTGATTTTAATATAAATGTGTGGCTTATCATATATTATTCTTACTATTACGTTTTTACTTATTTTAAGATAACTACTTGTAGTGAAATTCATACTTTGTTGAGACACATACAACTTTACTCTACTACTTTATACATGTTATAATAGTGTATGTATTGTTACTTCTACATACTCATGTCGAACTGATAAAGATTTCTTAGGTGCTGAGAATTTCTAATAACTCTACTAAGATTGATTTTTGGGGAGCATACTCAATGAGAAAATACGAATTATTATATATTATACAGAATATGACATAGTATGATATGATCAATGTTTATGATTTGATTTTTATTATTTAATAAATTGAGATTATTTGATTATGCTTATTTTTCTTGATTTAATTTCTAGGATATTATAGTAGGTGTTAGAGCAATGTTGAGAAACTAAAGTAATAGTCAAATAGAGCTAAAATATTTTATTTTGAGAGTGGTAATGTCTTAATTTGGGGAGGTAACCACTTAGACCTTTATTATTATACTAAAAATCTTAAGTAATAGTCATAGAGTTTCAAAATATAGCAAATAATAATAATAATAATAATAATAATAATATAATTTGTCAAAAGAAAACTAGAGAACTAGATTCTCCCAATTCAAAAAATATGAATTATCTTAGAAAAAAGTACAATATTTCAACTCCCAACCAAACAATCAATATTGAGTATCTACAAAAGGTTAAGATGGAGTTCATTATGTTTAAAATCCTTAAAACCAAATGCTCATGATTGAAATTCAATTTCTTAGTTGATATATTATGAAGAATACTATAAGACCTTTATGCTTGTTGAACTAATAAAATAACTTGAAGTATATCAAGGAAGATATCCAATAAATTATATTTCAAAAAATACTAATATCATTCTTATTGGCATCATATGACCAAATGAATAAGATACTTTGATAAAGCAAGAGTTTTGTGAAAAAATCAATAAGAGTAAGGCAATAATTTTTAAAGAGTTAAGGAATTATAGAATTAATAAGTTCTTATTATCGTTAACACTTAAAGAAGTTAATAGAGAGAAGAAAGGACTTTGCATTGAGATTATATTACATGATTTATTTTAGTGAGAAATATTGACCTTTCATTGTTCGTGATTTTGGAAGTTCTAAACTTAGTCACATGAATTAATTATATATCATTACAATCATAAATAATCTAATTGGAAATGAATTTAAGGATATTCAAGTCTGTAAATATATTTATGGAAAACAACATGGAAATAACAAATTTGATCATCGATCTAATTACACTTTGATAATTATTCTTGGTGGATTCATTGTCCATCTTAAAAATAAGATAATTATTTTATTGCTATCTATTTTGTAAGATAGTTCGAGGAGATAAAATCTTGAGAATCCTTTTAAATAAAGATAATTGAAAATTTTTAAGATTTTCATCATGCAATAATTTAAAATCAAACTATTACTAATTGTAGTTTTGGATGACTCTAAGAGATTGTGAGATATTCAATGAGAAATTTAGGAAATCCTTGGACAAAAATTAGATCAACTTAAGGGTATTTATAACTATTTTAATGAAATTATTTAAGATAATAATAATAAGCTAAGTTATTTATAAGTCTCTAATTATGTTCTGGTAATTGTTATTAACTTTTAGAAGCCATCTCAATGCTATATGATTAAATAAAGGATGAATTTCAAGGACGAGCTTAATTAGTATGTGTGATAAATATTATGGGAAGAAACTCATAATTTGGGAGTAGTTTTTAAAAATTCACTTTAATGAGAGACTTGAGAATCATCAGAAGAACTCGTTAAACACTAAATGATTTAACTAAGTATTGATGCACCATGTCAATACACAAGATTCCGCTAGAACAATATAATAAGAGACTTTAGTAAAGGTAAAAATAATAATCACTAAGAAGATCAATACTATTGCTACCATCAAGCAAGAAGCTAACTATAAGAATATGTGAAACCATAACATAAATGAAACCTTATAAATTAGCATATTCTTACATATCTTAATCTAACGATGAATCCATGAATTATGTAATTTAGCATTTCATGTATCTAGTATACACATGAATCTATCCACTGTGTGTAGGGTGTGTAGATTGACTCAAGATATTTTTTTTTTCTTATCAATTCAATTATTGGAAACTTATCAAATAATAGATTAAGAATTATTTAATTACCTAAAGAATAGTCGAATTACTACTCAATCAAAGTAGACATATCAAAAGTTTTAGAAATATGCAGTAAAACAAGAACTTCTTTCACATTTCCAACTGATGAAAAAATTTGGAAAAATTATTCAACTCACAAGAGGATTCATTCCAGTAAAGAGTACTAATCACATTCTTTTAAGTTGGTGAGACAATAGCATCATCCTATTTTAAAATTTGGAAATTAATTTTTATATGAATAAGAGTTTAATATTTAAAAAAAAAAATCTTAATACTTTAAAGTATAGTATATCCTTAATAAATTAAATATACTAAAATGAAGAGTATGTTATATTAAATTATCTATACAATTTTAGTAATTTCTTAGAAATAGAAATCATTTCTAATAAAATAATAAGATTTAAGATCATAGAAAATCATTTAAAATAAATAGTAATCTAAATTATGTAAATTTTAGATCAATGAATTCATCATATTTATTTTAAATAATAATTTAAATATTAATATATTTGGAGCTGAAATGAGATAAATATTTCATTAATGTAAATACAATTTAAAAAAAACATTTTTTTTTATTTTTATTTACATATTTTATTTTTAAGAACTATGGAAGCGATTGAGATCAATTGCAGCATGTGTAGCACAAATTCGATCCCAACATTCATTATTAATTTTGAAAAATTTTTAAAGTAAATCCGACCGCCAAATTAGATGAGCGCTTAATGTTAGAAGTAGAGATATTTAATAATCATGACTGGATTCTCTAATGCTAAGATTAGATAGTAAAGTTTAAATTATAACCATATATTACAATAATTTAATAAGAAAACAATATGGGGTGGTGCATATATATATATATATAAAGATAAATATTTTTTAAGTTATTAAATTATTTAAACTAATAATAAGAGGTTAATCTTTAAAGATGATTACTAATAATTTTCACAAAAATTATGCACTTTAGATTTGAAGTAATTATGTGTATTTTCTCATTCACTATGAAGGAGTTAATGACCTTTGATTTATGACATATACTTGGTGCTCTAGTAACTGAAAAAGAAAAACCTTCATCATATGCATGTGAGCTATACATTATTGCTAGATGCTATATATATTTTTCTTATTACTATTTTTACATATTCTATTTCAAATAACTACTTGTAGTGGTATAGTTCATAGTTTGTTGAGATTCTTTATATATACTATAGCAATACATATGCTCTTACTTTTATGCACGATTGTCTGATTGGAAAATATTTTTTAAATGCTGAGAATTTCTAAGAGCTTCACTAATGCCTACGTTTGGGAAGAGTTATTCAATGACTAAATATTAATTTTTATTGATTATTTAAAATGTGAGATAGTATGATTTATTTCCTTTAGGTTGGCTCTATAATTATAATTTATTTTTTATTATATAACAAATTGAGATTATTTGATGATACACATTTTTCTCAACCTAATCACGAGACATTAATGTAGTTCCTATATAGTTTTCCCAAACTATGAATTAAATCTAATGTTTTATCAAAAGTAATAATTATGAGTAAATTATACAATTATATATTCTTTTGTAGATTTAATTTGGCTAGCTTTTTGCTACTGCATTATTTGATTGGTTAAAGTTGAGCGAACTTGGTTAGCACGCAAGAGTCACCATGATTATATCATATCCTATATCTTATCTTGGGTAATCCCAGCATAAAATCCATATAGATATTTGTCCACTATTACTTTGGAAAATGGTAGAGCTTGAAAAAATCATTAAAGGTTCTATGATTCTACATTTTCATCATTATATACTCACACTCAGAGCCATCTTCTTCAATATCATTCTTCAATTCAAATGACAAGAAGCAAGTCTTAAAGTTTTCATGTATTTAAGTACTTCCATGATGTATTATGTAATAGCTTTGATGAGCTTCTTGCAATATGTTTAGTCTAAATTCAAAGTCTGCAAGGACCCTTATTTAATTTTTGAAGTGCCATTATCCTTCCATAAGGTGTCCCTCTACCCATGGATTCGAAATCCATATCATTTCTTCTAACTCTTTTGATCTTCTGCAATAGGGATGGTTCAACTTTTATTTGATTGAGAGGTACAATTGTAAGTTCTAATACTAATACTTTTATCTTAGCATTAATTAAATCTTATTGTGTTGTAGCTTCCTTTGTTAGACACAATAGGTTTCTTGCAAATTTATGACTCAAAGCATCTCTTACAAAGTCTACTTTTTAAGAATACATTTTTTCTTTTAAATTATAATCTTTAAGTGTGATCTATGTGCTATGCTTAATTTTTTTTTTTTGATAAAATCGTATTCATATTTTAATGATTTGTTAAATCATTTTAAATAATAATAGGCTATTTGAATGTAATTTTTAAAATTTTGTGAATTTAGTCAATATCAACATTTTTATTATTTAATTTTAAATTATAAATCATAAATTATGAATTATAAAAATTTTTTACTAATCATTTATAATAAATATTTATTAAACTATAGTAAGCTTATTTCTTGTATGCTTATTAGTAAATTATTAAGAAATACATTTGATGCTCAAATTTTAGTATTCAAAAAAAGATTATCAATATTTTTTTTAATTTGGAGAATTTCAAATATAAAATTATTATGGATCAATTGATTTGAATAAAAAAATTTGAAGTAAATTGCTAAATTACAATATAATCCACAAGTTTTTTTTTTATTTTTTTTTTTTGGAAATTGCCCGTATATTAAAAAAAAAGTAAACTGTACAGTCAAGAGTTCTGAGCTAATACATCCTAAAAGAAAAGGCAAGAAGGAACTAATGGGACAGAAACTCGACAAAATTAAAAAACAAAGACTAAAAAAGAAAAAACTAGGATTCAACACCACCACGAAGAGACCTGCATAAGACCAAAGAGGCGACTGGACATCAGTACAAAAGATCAGAGTAGTATCTGAAGTAGATGTTCGAGAGGAAGAATGGGTCGAAAGAAAGTTGCCCTTAGATTCAGCATATTAATCAAATATTAATCTCAGTAGGCAAATAAAGAAAGATTGCATAATTATATGGCTCCATCCGCAATTAGGCAACCATTAAAAATTAACACCCGGAGAAAAATCGATTTCAGCAATTGATCAAAACGATGGAAATTCATTGCCAGTCTCAGAAGAACATGCCCAAAAACTTCATTGTTAAGAAAAAGTACCTAGCTGGAGCCAATCTTCCAAACAAGAAAAGTGAGGTAGAAGAGCAACCACAATGACGAGACAAAGCAGCTCCCATTAAATTCACAGAAAGACCTCCGTCAATGCAGAGAACAAAGGAAACATAATCTGGACTTGGATCGTAGCTACAACAAATTAATGAAAACCAGTGCCATTTACATAGAACATTAGCCAACACAGAAAAAACCTTCGCCAGCACCAGCCCAGAGAATTAAAAATTGAACCGAGCCAACACAAATGAGGAAAACCGGCGAACTCAGCAGAAAAATAAAGCAAACCCAACAGCTTCCTTATAATACTCCAAGAAATCCGAAAGAGGGGCAGAGGAAGAGGGGACAAGCTGCACCAATAATATTACAGATATGCTGCACGAGTCTGATTGTGCATAACAAAGCACAAAATCCCAACTTTCATATTCCTGGAAGAGGACCAAAAATATGGACAGTAAGAATTAAGATGAGTGCCAGACTTGAAGACTTTCCTGATTAGGGAAATTGCGCCACTTCTCGATGATACCAAGAATTCTAGTTTTAATATTTGATATACTTCTCTGAGCCCTTAATTCAATTATGTTGAAAAGACGGACATTTCTTTCCTTCCAAATATATTTTATAATCACCCCAATAGCAATAATGTAAGCTCTTTTGGACCATTTGTCAAGAAGAGAGATGTCGCTAATGATTTGAGCCAAAGAGAGAGGAAATAAGTAATGTAGACCGGAAGGAAGGATCTCTGTTAAAATTTGAAAAGCATAATCACAGTTGAAGAATAAGTGAGCATGAGATTAAGCATTATAGCAACAAAAAAAAAGTAAAGAATTGCATGAAAAACCCCTGACATTAAGGATATCCATAGTTTTAAGCCAGTGATTTAATACTTTCCAGATATTGCATTTAATATTAAGCTAAGTGCCTTTGATCCAAAAGTATTAGCCCAAGTGACGTCCGAAAGATAAGTATCAAGCAATTCGTATGTAGATTTAAAAGTAAAGGTGTAGCTTAGTTTTATAAATAGGGGTGTTAGTCCTAAAAACAAGACTAACATCAGACGTTAGAATTAGGAAAATCTTAACTAGTTTCCTCTAAAAAAAGGTGAGACCAGATGAGATGAGGGTGGAACTTCAAAAGGTTCTTTGCAACACGTTCTTCGTAACAAATTGGCGGAAAAGTAACAGATTTTATTATTTCATAATTTGTTTTTATTATTGTAAGCAAAATTATGGGCGGATGCGGAAAGAAAATCGATGGATTTTTTAAAGAGGAATCACTGCTTCGGAAAAAATTGCGATTCGCGTGAAAAAAAAAAATCCTTCGTCTTCAACTTTCTGCCCTGTGACTGTGAGAATCGAAAGCCGGCTGGAGCTTAGCGTGCTTTGGGTTTGCACTGATCTTCGTTAACGCAGACGTCCTCTGTCGCCTCATCTGATTTTTCTCTTCTAATTGACATCGCTCAACTGGTATTCAAAACTCGTTTTCATTCGCCAGTGTTGTTTCCTTCTTTGCTACTGCATTTTTGTTTTTCTTAAAGTTAATTTCTACTTTGGTTTTGATTGCGTCTTTGCGTCTTTATATTCTGGATATTATATATAACATTTTTGTAGTTATCTTCATAGAGACTAAGCACGTAACTAAGTGAAAAACCCAGAATTCAGAGAAGAAATTTTGGAACAAGGAAGCCAAGTTTATTAGTGTTTAGCTACAAAATTAATTTACTTAGCCTGTAATCTTCTCTATCTTCTGTGCGGTTTTTCAAATCAGCCTGTATTGGGGATAAATTTTTATTTTTATTCATTGTTGTCTGCTTTTCTTACGTCAGACGGCTCTTTCTGGGCTTGGCAGTTCAGCTGCTAACCCGAATCCAAGCAAATCATTTGAGGTATTGTTTATGCTTAAAATTTTTCCAATTTTTTGGCATTTTTTGTTACTGTCCTTGGTTCCTCATTGAGAAGGACACATTATTTTTAGTATTAAGAAGTTCTATCTGATTGCAATTTTTTGTTAGGTGAGTTCAATTTTTTTTGTCTTAATTTTTGTACATAATTTAAGAGGGATTTACTGGCCCTGGTTTTTTTTCTTACATCCACCAAACAAATCTTGATGGAAAATTCAGAATTTTAAATCTCAGTAAAAGCCCTCTCAGCTTGCTCACTTTTCTTTTAAAGAATTTCTTAATACTCCCATATGGTTTTGTTATTATAAATTTGGCCCACGGAGCTACTAGCTTTTAACCATAGAGCTGCAAGTGAACCTTGCATGGAATAGTGGCTTTACTTTATTTGTTTATTATGAATTCATATTATAGTTGTTTGATTTTTGATAGATGTATAGCTGCAGTATTGCTCAAAATTTTACATCATCTTAAGAAAAACCTGTAAGAAATATACTTTCTTTCAATGTTTAATTTAGTCTTTCAATTTGCCATTCCAGAAGAAGAAGTGCTTTCTGGGATTTTGTTGTTTTCTTATTTTATAGTTCTTTTTTGTCTATTTTATCTATATTTATATGTCCTTGGTGATTTTTTTGTATGTTTTTTGAGTATGTGCCTTGACAAAGATCTGATTTATAATTTTATTGCATCTCATAAAATATTATGATAAATAAAAAGAATAGTTATTCCTGTTGTGCACATTAAAAAACTTGCTTTTTCAAGAACTTTGAATATAAGTTAATTATAGATCAAATGCATAAATAGATAATAAAAAAATATAATAATTATGCAACTTCCTTGTTAATTTATATTTTTGCTTCATGAACCTTTGTATTAAAATATAATTTTGTTATTTGCTGTCATCATTAAAATGTATTTTTAAAAGTGATTGATATTAGCTTTGAATATTGAATTTGGTGTTGTGGAGTCCCAACTATGGTTATGAGTTTGTTAATATTAATGACAAGTAAATAAGCTACTTGCTTTGATTACCTAGAAAAGAGAGCAAGAATGCTACTTTTTCTTCTTTAGTTTTAGAAAAAAATTGTAATTTCTTGTATGCCACTATATATTCTCTTTTTAATGGTAAGTTCAGGGTAAAATTTAATGTTAGCAATTTATTCATATAGCTGAATGAGCTCTTAAAGTAGATATATTTTTGCATTTTATTCACAGTTCAAGCCTTTTCACTTTTTTTTTTTTTTCATCTTCATTTAATGATGATACAACGCTTCTTTAATTTTATAAAAGCAATTTCTTATAGGCTGAGTTATTTTTGTTACATGCTCGGTATTTTTCAATGTGAAGAGTGATTATTATCACTAAAGTACTTTAATTTTATAAAATTACTATATGACCAACAATGTTATTTGAAGCAGAATGTTAGCAATTTAATTAAATTGCCTAATGAGCTCAATATATTTTAGTGGCATATGTAAATACATTACTGACTCCAGCCTCCCATAACTTGCTACGATTCCAACTACGTTTTGATTCAACACTTTGCTCAAAGCCTTTACTTTTTATTATTCTATTGAATGATCAAGGTCAAGCCTTGCTCACTTTTTTATTTTCTTATCTCCATTGAATGATGATACGACATGATGAGCTCTTTTGGTTGTTTATTTAATTTTAGAAAAAAAATTAGTTAATTGTTTTACATGTTAGTTTTGATGTGCAATAAGACAAGATGTTTTTTTTAGATTAAAGGAGTTGATTTCTTTTTTCAATTTTGTTACTCTATTGAAAAATTATGTAGAAAATTAATGTGCTACTAAGATAAGTAGCACAATAATAAATTTGATTACTTGATCAAGATTCAAGATTATGATAAAATAAAAGATCTAAAGGGTATGGTAATAATGATATTTCTCATTGAAGATCTAATTACATTAATTAAAGATCATGCAGGGATTTACAATAGAATTTAGTTTATGTGCTTAACTGGTATTTAGATGGAGATGCCCACATTCTTCTAAACTGTATAATGCTTAATTGATTCACATTCATTTCACGCTGAAGGATGAAATAAATTAGTTTGGCATAACATATAATTATGTTTCTAACTTCGGTGAATACTTTCTTCGATAGAGTTGAACTAAATTAGTTTGACATAACACATGCTCCACTCAGCAGTGTCAACAGTGATGGTTGCGCTCTTAGAATTCTGATTTGATTATTTCATTTTGTAATTCGTTAGATATACAATTACCACATTATCTTAAGTTGTATTTAAGTAAATATACCATTACTAAAGTTTGTTCATGGACAACAAAAAACTAAATACAGTTACCCTGTCATAATATCCTGCAAATTTTATTCTTTCTTTCTAGAACAAATAAAATATGTACTACTATTAAGAAGGTGAATGTAAGTGCTGGCTTAAAATTATGCATATAAGTTGGGCTTAGTTCAAGTTTAATAGTTTGTTTTTGGGAAACTTGGCCATCTCTCTTTGAAGCCTGAATTGTTATTCAATGGTGAGCAATTCAACTCTTCTCATTGAAAGCATGATTGGTTGTAAATACATGCATGATCTGTAAAACTTAAAGAGCAATCTCAAACCTGTTGTCAATGATCTGAATTTGAGCATACTTTTCTTCTTCTGATATGTAGTTTCATTCACTCCTTTCCAAAGTAACGAATACAGCAAAACAGTAGAAGCCATGAGTCTTTCAGCAAAGATTTAAGAAATGCCATGCCATTTTAAAACTTACAGTTTTAAAATCTTGATAAAACTAATTAATTAATTTATTTTTTGCAAGTAATTCAGGATTAATTTAAGTTCACGCCTATATAACATAAACTTGAGACAGTGAGTTCCATGATTTGGATCAAAACAAAGCATTGAGTTTTGAAAACTTTTTTATTCAATTTGGAACAAACTGTTGGAAATATGTTTGTGGGCCAATTAATCTCCTGAATGCAAGTCAGCCGCACTAATTTGCTTATGTTTATGTTTTGAGTAAAGCTCATTTTGATTCTTCTCAGAATACCCATGTAAATATGTTACTTATATGGGCTTCCGATTTGGCAAGAAAGGTGTGAAAATTAGTTGTAGAGGTTCCTAGATTTTGTTAGGTAGATGGATGAGTTGAAGCCACTCAATGCCTCAATTGAGAGGGGAGAATGAGTTGAGGTCGCAGATTATGCAACTTGGCTTGGAATAATAAGTGAATGTTGAAAATTGTTTTATTGACTGCATGCCTCGCAATGAAAACTGCGGAACATAAAGGAATTTGATTTCATTATTCACAATATTGTTTTTTTCATTTCAGAATGATCATTTGTACGTTGCAAAGTGATGTTAGAGTTGGTTGTAAGACTGTTAGGGGCTTATGTGTTTTTTTAGTCATGGGTTATTTATGTTTTTTCTTAATTCTAATGTAAATTACTTATATTAAGAAGTTGTTTGATTTGTTGCACTTTGGGAGTAAAATGAAAGTTTTACTTTTAAGCTTAAAATTCTAGTGTTTAGTTTTGATGTAATTGTAAAGTTTTGAGCAAAAAGACTTAAACTTTAAAATTGATGTAAAACTTTTATGCTCAAAACAAGCAAACTTCTAAATGAAAATTATGTCACCAAATAATTGAAACCATCATTTTACTAGGAAGCATTCCTTTTCGGCTGCTCGCCCAAGCTCATTTTTTGATTAGGCGATTAATTTAAAGCCGTACCCAATTAGTACAGCTTAATGTCTATTAATCTGCATGATAACTGACCAATCCATGAGATCTCCAAGCCATATTCACTCTGTTGAATTATACATACAACACACAAGCCTTTGGACGATTGTTTTGCACCCTGTTGAGCATTATGTGAACAAGTTTCTTCACTCAAGCGATAATTATTTAAGTAAACTTGCTTGAGTAATCTATAGGTTCTCAACTCCGATCTTCACATGCTAGTTCCTTTTATTGGTCGTTAATTGTAGCTTGAGATTTCAGTTTGCAAAAACCACCATTTTATCAAGCCATATCAAGCAAAATGATTAGGTTGCCATAATAGTATGTGGCTCGAATTGCGTTGGATTTGACCTAGGGTTATTTCTCATGGTGTGATAATAGATGGTTGCAACTAATTTTCACATGAAATTGTCTTGTTAGTCTATACTTATGATGTTAGGTATCAAAATATTGGCCAGCGGCACTAGTGATTGAAGACATGCACAGCACTACTTTCTTTTACACTCAGACCATACTCTAGTTAATAATGATTATACCTAGATTATGGTTGTATATAGATATCTAAGAGTTTTGTTTGGGGGTTCAACTAAGAATTTTTAAAAGTTTCATGTATTGACAGTGGTGGATATTTATGTATTGATAAAGTACACTTTAAGGTTGTTGTCAACGATTGCTAATAAAATGACATTGTTCTTTTTAGAGATTTTGAGCAGATATTATTTTGCAGAGTTGTAGAAAAAATTTTTAAGGGTTAAGAATACCTTTTATCAAAATGATTTACAAGAGGATTGTTGTATATTCTAAGAAGACTTGGAAAGCCAGAGTCCAGAGAAGTGAACGTAATATTAAACGATTAACTCAAATAGTTAGCTGACCAATTCAGAATGTGAGCTGACTGAGATACTATCTCAATTGGCAAATTAGAATCTATGAGTATTGCAATAGGCCAGGTCATGATGAGATAAATGTTGGTAGATCCACCTATATAACACACCTTGAAGTAATGAGACGGGAGATGAGGGCAACAACTACATAATACTTGACTAACGCAGACAGGGTAGAAATGTTGTCAATTTTTTCCTTGTTGGCATTGCCATCGGGGAAGAAATTTCCTCACATATACGAATCTAGGAACAGAGAAGATCCAAGTCAAATAGGAGGTTATTGTTTTTTTGTTTGAGAATGAAACAGAAACTCATTTTAAACTAGCTTGTAATTAGAATTTGATTGAAGCCTACTCCATGTCCACAGTTCTACCCATTGTGCTGAATTAAGAAAGATGCTTAACCAATCATTGGACTCATATTTGACAGTGCTTAGCAATTCATTGATGTGGTTATTTGTGATGTTTCATTGAATATATGCCATATTATTTTCGGAATCCTTTATTTTTAAGATTAAAAAGCCATTTGCTATAAAAGATGACAACAATTTATGGTGACCAAAAATGACAGGCATATCAATTTGAATCGGGATAAATCTAATTTTCTACACTTTATTCCAATAGCAATTTTTAGAGGGACTATTCATGCTTATCAGAATTATGTTTTGGTGGTGATCAGTCCAACCAAACAAATGACGATGATTAATGCTTAGTCAAGCCACATGAATTGATATGGAAATTACTTGGCCAGCCTGAGTTTGAGTTGGGAAGATTATTTGGATTCTATGAAAAATTTCTGATTATTCAGAATTGTCTCAACACTTTCCTTGGCAGTATGGATCCATGTGGGCACTAGCTGATAGATGTTCATCAAGTGTTTTGTATTGTAGGTTGGTTAGCTAAGCATTGTACATTGACTACATTGATAGGAGATTGATATTTGAAGTGGCTGCAGCTAAAATATAAAGAGTTATTTGAAGACTCCCAACCCATTGATTAAATATGAAATTCATTACTAAGATTTTACTCATCCAAATATTAGGATTTACAAAACTTTAGAGATAGAGAATGAGGAACTTAAGAAGGTAGCTGAGCTATTGAACAAGATTTGATTTAGCCTAGTGTTACACATTGTGGTTCATTGATCAGTGTAGTGCACAAGAAGGATGGTAGATGACATGCATATACCGAGCTATAAATGAGATCATGATAAAGAATATTTATCTGTTGGATAAAATTGAAGATTTGTTGTACCAAGTTATATTGACTATGGTGTTTTCGAAACTAGATTTTAAGATAGGTTGTTATCAAGCCAAGAGGCATTCAGTTGATTCATGGAAGATGATTTTAAAACTCATTGAAGATTTTATGAATGGTTGGTTATGCATTTGACTTTGCAACACTAGCTAATTTTATTTTGTTGATGAATGACATTTTGAGGTCATTCTTGGATATGCTTATTTTGGTCTATTTGGATGATGTTCTGGTATAGTTCGATTGAGGAAAGCACATATGGATCAGCTTGACCAAGTCATGTAGATGGTTCAACAAAACAAATTAGTTCTTAGTTGAAGAAATGTCAATCTTGGAGGAGCCTTCTATTTTTTGGTTTTGAGGTTCTGGACGAAATTAAAATGGATCATGCCAAAGTGAAGGCCATTATCAAGGACCCAAAATTGTAACTGAGACATGAAGTTTTATTGGAGATTGTCATCGTGCTTGAAAAATCATTAAAATTTTCTCAAAACCATTATCCTCAATTACTAAAGTCGATAGACAGTTTGTTTGGGGCTAGAGGAAGAATTAACTTTCAATTACCAACGGAAACATTCAGTCAGGTATCAACATTAGCTTAACCTTGACCTAAACAAATAACTTAAAATTGAAGCTGGTGCTTTTGGTTATGCAACTGGTGCTGTGTTGATGCTGTTGGGAGACTTATGGTACACTCTTTTCAGCTGGTACAATGACCAAAGTTGAATTTTTTAATCCCTAACTAAGCATTTTCAACAATGCTTCAATTAGTAAAGCAATGGATGCACTATATATTGGCATTAGGAATGTTTGTACACCCAACTCATAAACTTGTGAAGTATTTTTATATAGTCTAAGCACCAACAAGCAAGACACGAACTCCAACTTGATCATTAAGTATAAGAAGTTAAAACAACTTAGTTGGTAACTCTCATGACTGCTCGATTGCTTGCAACATTAACAGTCTTGTTCAAAGCTGAAGATGCACTAATTGAAGAGTATCGAAATGCTTATGTAATAGATTCGATTTTCAGAGAGATGAGGTGCTTGTTGAGAATCCAAAAGCAGTAGTCAGCCAAGTGGAGATGATTGTCGATTGACTGAAAAAGTGAATTGTGAATGTGATTGTTGAAGCGATCTTTTGTACAAAGACAACCTACTATATTTTCTTTGGTGGATTTGAGAAGCTTATACATTATTGGCAGCTAAACACTTCAGCATGAACAAGACTATTAAGTTGGCAAATATATGTTTGTTAGTCAATGATGCAAAAATGATATTACCAAGTATATCAGAGGCTGTGTATTGTGATATGCCATTAAACTAGCTAATCAAAAGCAAGGATTATATTTTCCATTACCAATTCTTACTGGACCACTAGAAAGTATCTTAATTGATTTCTCAAAGGATTGCTACTCACTCAGAAGAGAAACAATTGTGCTTGAAGTACTTGATCATTTAAAAAAATGGTAGTCCTTATATCTTGCAATAATACATTCTCAAGATGAACAATTGAGCTAGAGAAAAGTTTACTGATTGTGCATTCAGTTGTTGGGCACAGATTTTTTTAGACGGTATTAAAGGAGTACATTTTATGATGGAAGAACTGAAGAAAAGCTTACATCTATATAAAGAGAGGCATGATAGACATTGTGTTGAGAAGCCCTTTAAAGTTGGTGATTTTGATTGCATTTTGTCAAGAACTAAGGGGATATAGTCAAAAATTAAAACTCATTAGATATGGTTCATTTAACATAATAAATAAGATAAAATAATAATGCTTTCCAAGTATAGTTACTCACCTATGCAGATGTGTTTTATTGTAATTATTACAAAATCTCAAACTCTTTGAACCTTATATGCTGGATGAGGAGTTTGAGACAATGCTATCGAATTTAAGCTAGTTTTTCTTTGTCAAGAAGAAAGCCTCTCCATGAATGAGCTACTAGAGATGAGTTTTAATATTCATAGAGGGAAGAAGATTGCTTGCTGAAGCATGAAGAAATGTGAACCAATCACTAAAGCAAAATGGTATCAAAGAGTAGGCAATGCTACTTTTCTTGAGTTTAATTTAACTCATTGGAGTAAGTTAATACCTTCAGCTGAGGAGATCAAATTAGAGCCTCATTTGATTAGCACAACTTATTTTATTGCTGATCGATCAACGTGGTAGTTGACCTGTCCAAATGATTTTCAAGCAATCTGCACGTCGTTGAGCTACATACAACACATATGAGCGTTCCACACTCTGCCAAGCAATGTATGAACAAGCTTTCACTCAATTGAGTCAACTTTCTTAGCCATCTAAAGATAACTTACTAAGATTTTTTTAGTGCTAGCCTCTTTCCTTGGATGCATAAACAACCAATTCCTTGAGCCATATTAAGCAATAATTAGGCTGTTCGAGTAGTATGTGGCTCAGGTTGCATCTAGGTTTTTCCTAAGGTCAATTTTCAGAGAATCGAACAATTGCAATTGATTGCCATTTGGTGCTATCCTACTGGCTTCTATCCACAGTTAGGTGCAGTGTAGTGGCTGCTCTTATCATGGTGAGGTCAAACTCTAGTTAGTAATGATTATAGCTAGATTAGAGTTTATATAAAGATAATTGTGAATTTTGTTTGGGTTTGACTAAGAATTTTAAGTTCTTAGTTCTTAAGCTTGCAACATTTCTTCTTTGATATCGAAATAATCTTTAATAGTGATTCCAATATTATCATTCTCATTAGTGTTTTTGTTTTCACGTTTTTACTCTGAAATCTGTGTATTGGTCATATTTGGATTGACAAGTTAATTTGATCAATGTTTGGTCATTGTTGACCCTCGTTCGTTGAATTTTGTGATCTTGTTGATTTTATTGAACTCACGGTAGCCCGCTTGCTTTCTAGTGCCTCCTCTTTGGCAGGCCTGCTTGATGTAGGCACTCATCATTGAATTTCACCAATCTCATTGGTTTTGTTGCACTTGTTGTCAACCCTCATTAGCTCATCGATGTCCCAGTGGTCCTCGTTGGAGCTCGTTGGCACTTGTCATATCACTCTGATCCCAATGGTGTTCTAGTGCATCTAAGAATAGATTTATTATATTTTATATTTTTCAAATTTTATCATTCAATTTTTTTATGTATTTACATTCTTTATTTTATTAAAAAATTATTTATACAAGAATTTTTTTATTTTTCAATTTCTTTTGCCTTAAATCAAACTGCTCCTATATTTAATATTTTCATGTGCTTTTAAAATTTTTGTCCATTATTAGTTTTCTTTTATATGTGACTCAACTAATTGCACTGAAGGCTTTGGGTTTGATTCTAGTAATATACATACACAAATACGTACTTTATATTTGCATACATCTGGAGACAGAGAAATACGCTAGCATCATTTGGCACTTTTTTAATGAAGCATTTCCTGCTATTTAAAATAAAATTTGAAAGCCCAAATTTAAAAGTAGATGTAAGATAATTTTAAGTTTTGCTTAATTTTTGTTTTGTTGCTTTTGACGGATGATGAGAAATTTTTGAGGAAAAATTTGCTTGTTCTTCAAGAAGTATATTAGTGCACCTCTTTTTTAATTATTCAGTTGTTTTTAGTATATGATAATTGAATATTTTGTTATTAAGAAGACTAGTTCAGATATCTTGGTTCTATTAAACTAATTAATTGCAAAATAGAGGGCTATGTGATTATGAATTCAGACATACATGATGAAGTGGCAGTGCACTCCTAAGGTGTGGTACGATTGGAACATTTTAATCAATCTTAAAAGTAAATTTTATTGAACAGCTATAAGACCAACAATGTTGTATGCAGTAGAACATTACTCTACAAAATAGAAGTTTACTATAAAATGTGCTGTGGAGATGAGTATTTAAGATGTATTTGTATACACAAAAGTAAATGATATGATATGAGTACATCTGTGACCAGGTTGGAGCTACAACTATAGAAATTTTCCATAGAAGATTTAACTGTATTAATTAAGTGCTGTTACAGGATTAGTTATGAGAGTTGTGTTATTGAATTTTGCTCATAGTTAAAAAAAAAAAGGCACAGCTCTATTAGGGATGGTTTTATTTACTCGGATTTTTGGGAGGATTCATGTTCATGTATAGCCAACTGCATGTTGTCGGACTAGGCTTTGTATTGTTATTGTCCCCCTCTCTCTGCCGTGGGTGTGCTTTCACTCGCCATGCATGTGCTGGTCCTAATAATGCACAAGCAAACTTGAGTTATCACCCTTTTTTATTTAGGCTTATGCCAAAAATGTGAACGGAAGACTGTCAACATTGAACAAAAAGCTCTTTGTTACTCCTTTTTGCACAGTTTTTCAATCATCCTTAACTTTGTAATATAAAAAGAATCTTATATTCTTTTATTATTTTTCTTTATTGATATCTTTCAAGTTTATATGTGCTTTTGTTAATGTCTTTGTTGTACATCATAAAACTACCTAACTCTATAATTGAATAGGTGCTTGCAACCCAACCATTTTCCACTGTATCTCACACTTCTGTCAATATTATCGCTATCTGCACTCTGAATTTTATTGTGCCTTTTTATTAGATTTCTTCCGTGTCATTTCACTCTTGGTTTTATTCTTGTGTTTTACATGAAGCCGTTTAACAATAATTTGCCTTGCTGATGCGCCATGAAAATTTCTGTTTATTAAGCAGAACATTGTGCAGCTTTCTGATCTTTAATTTGGGATTTAGTTCAAATCACCAACGTTGTCATCAGGAGTTTTTTGGAGTTTAGGAGAAATTGTTAATATCTAGTAAGATTATATTGGGAGATTTGTCAGTAATCATCTCTTAGTTAGATGACCATCACATCAATCATTTACAGTGGATATGTACCGACTATTTGCTTCTAACTTTTCCTCTTTTCTCCATTTAATTCACTTTGGAAATTATCGTACTTGCCTTAGATTTATTAGTTTAAGCTTTATTTTGCTATTGCTGGAGATCTTTTTTTTTATGCAGCCATTTGTCAGAAGACCTTAACAGCTGTCTCATGGCTTCAGGAAAGTGCATCGATTTACATTTTCATACATCTGCTCTAAGGTTCCATTTGGATTAATGATGGTAAAGCAAAATGACCTTGTTAGCACAAAATCATCAGAAGAAAGTGGCAGCCATGGATCTACCGATGAAGAATTTGAGGAGTACAGTGAGGAAGAAATGCTCAGTGAAGAGCCAAGTGAAATGAATGAAAACTATTTATCTGATGAAGAATCTATTGATGAAGATTCAGTTTCAGACAAACCAGATGAAGAAGGTTCAGATGAAGAACCTGAAGAAGCATGTGAAGAATGTCCAACAGATGGGGAAGCAATAGAAGAGGCCAGTGAAGATGATTTAACAGATGTATCAATTGAAGAGATTATTGAAGAAGAGGTTAGTGAGGAATCAGATGAGGATTCTTATGGGGAAGAGCCAGTGGATGACAGTCATGGAGAGAAGAAAGCATCTAAGCATATACTTTCAGAATCAAAAACTGCACCCGACTCCTATGGTAATCAGTGTCCGAGGGAATCAAGTGAACTCTCCTCTTATCCAATTGTTTCTAATAAACCAGATATTTCATTGACCTCTTGCAAGAAAAGGCGCAGTAGGTGGGATATAATGGCTGGGGATCCTGTACTAGATGTAAAGGCTGAGGATTCAATAAAAACGAATGATATTACCGATCTTGCTAAAAGGAGGAAGACTAGATGGTCCAGTGAAGAAGCTCAGTTAAGCATGTCTAGCGCCCTGAAGCTTCCGGACTCTCTGAAGGATATATTATCTAGCACATGCAGTGATCGGCGCATACAGAAATTGAATGTGAAGCTTCAAAAGATAAATCAAAAGCTGGAGGGAATTTCAGAAAATGCAAAGGCGCTGGAAAAGATGTCTTCGTTTCTGCCTATTTATAATGGCCTTCATTATGCTGATGGTGCCCTGGAAAATAAACAGTGTACGAAGCTCTTGAAAGAGAAGAACAGGATCATCTCAAAACTTCTTATTTTGAGTAGAAAGAACGATGAACCTGAACGTTCTTCAAAGGCTGGCCTTGTATTCTGCAAAAAGCTATACCTGCCTGTGAAAGAATATCCCAATTATAACTTTATTGGACTTATACTTGGTCCAAAAGGGAATAGCCTGAAGAAAATGGAGAAGGAGACGGGGGCTTCACTTCGAATAAGAGGCAGAGGTTCATGTCTAAGGGACAAAAATCTACAGGATTCTCACGAGGAATTGCATGTTTTGATAGAATCTGACAGTCAGGAATCTTGTGATGCTGCTGTACGTATGGTGGAAAAACTAATAGTTCCTATGGAGGATCGGATGAATTATTACAAAGCTGCCCAACTGAGAGAGCTTGCTGAAATAAGAGGAAATCTAAATCAATTTGGTTGGAAGGTGAAGCCATGCGACATCTGTGGTGGGTCGAGCCATCCAACCTCTGATTGTCCTCTTACAGCAACAACCTCACAAGCCGATGCTAACATTTTTGCTGTAGCTGGGAGTTTGTTCTCATCTTCTAAAAGCTCCCTACCGTTAGTGCCGCAACCACATGCTGATAAACCTAAAGAAGGGAATAATCTTACCAAGCTCTATGTAGGTCATCTTCCTCTGTCTGTCTCTCGTGATAAATTGAAGGAGCTGTTCCTAAATTTTGGAAGTATTTCTGATGTGGTATTGATAAAGGATAAGAACACTGGCCAAAACAATGGGTCTGGCTTTGTTTGGTACAATACTCCTAGTGATGCTGCTAAGGCTATAGCAGCAATGAATGGGCGCATTCTTGATGGAAAGAAACTAGCGGTTAGAATAGCTGGAAGCCCTCCACCTTTGAATATAAATCTGCCAATTTACCCCAATCTTTCTACTTCTGTTCCCCCACCATCTTTGAATCTGAATCTCCCAAACTATCTGAAACCTGCTTCTATTCAATCACCATCTTTGAATTTGACTCCGACAAATTATCTTGGACTTTCTCATGTTCAGCCACCTCCTTCAAATGCAAATTTGCTATATTATCCCGGATTAGCTTCAATTTCCCCTCCTTCACTTGCAATTCCGCCAGTTTATCCTAGGTCTGCTTCAATCCCCCCTCCAAATGCCTATCCTCCAATTTATCCTAATATTGCTCCCAATTCTCGTGAGATTCTTAATCCGAATTGTTGGCCGGGTCCCCCAGGTTCCTTGCTTCCAGAATCAAATACTTTATCGCCCAAGAGTTCAGTTGCATACACCAAAAATGGTGCGTCATCTCTACCTTCATCATCTTTTGGTTCTGGTTTCCAAACATCTGTTGGAAAGAAACTAGATGTTGCATCAACGCCATTGATGTCAAGTCAGCCATCTTATCCCAGATATGCTGCTATTCGTCAGGAGACTTCTAAACCAGATTGTTGGCCTGGTCCTCCTGGTTCCATGCTACCCGAAGCAGGCACTCTTTTCTTCAAAAACGGCTATAATTCGTCAAGGCATGCTAAGAATTTTTCTTTAGGATCTTCAGCATATCTCAGCACCAAGCTCCAGACTTCAATTTCATCATCATCTCAAATTCCAGGCATTGCTTCAGAGCCCAGCGAACTTGCTAGCTTTCCTGGCTATCTGAAGAGCATCGATGACCACCCCTTGGTTAAATTCAATCAATCAATGATACCTTCAAGAAGTCTATCATCTCAAGCTCCTTATTTTATTGGGCAATTCTTTGGAAATCAGATGAATTCGACTAGACGGTAACTGTCACAATCTTCCTGCATTTTGAGTTGATGCAGGACCTTTTTTATTTTCTTCTATCTACTTTGAGGAGCCCCCCCGGCAAAGGAAAATGCTTATAGGCTGGCAATTTTTCTGGAAGGATCAAATTGGTGAAATGGATCGACTCTCTTACTGAACCGGTTGGCTGCTTTCTGAATGTTTCCTTCAGTTATATTCAATTTTAATTGTGCTGTTGTTACTTTTCTGCTGTTTATCCAAAGAAACTCGAGACTTCTACACATGTATATTGATCATTTTCTTAATACCCATTTGCTCGTTGTGTTGTTGTGTTGTTGTGAGCCCTAAGCACATTCTCCAACATTTCCACTTTTCTCAATACCTTTCGACTGCATGTAAAAAGATCTCGTTTTCTAGCATAAATGATGTGCAATGTATTCAGCTAATTGCATCTCGATGTATTATCACTGATTCTTGAACAAACTGAAGTTATTCAACACATGAAATACCATTCCTTCAACAACAGCAGGGATCTATTTGGCACTTCTGTTGGTACCCTCTAGAACTTCAATCATCCAAGCCCCCATCTTCCAAACATTTATTAGCATTCTAGAGGCCCTACGCATAAGAATGCTCATGAAAGTTTGGATACTTGCCAAAGCATTATAAAATCAATATGCTATATAACAAGGACCGAAAAAGCAAAAGTTCAAAGGTCTTCACACCTTGTTTTTTTGGCTATAAGTATATTAAAAATGGGATAATAACCTTCAAAGTGGGTGTTGGTTGATTACCGATTCGACTTCTATTTTCTTTGTGCTTGACCCTCTATTTATAACTTTGCTGATTCAAAGAAAAATAACTTTGTAATTTTAATAACCAAATTCCATCGGAATAGTTCACTTAAGTGGGGGGAGAAGTTTTCTAGGGAAAATCTTTTGCCAACAATGGCTAAGCATTGCGACGAACACAAGTGTTAATGTCAAAGCTATGAGTACCACACCATTAGGAGTGCCACAACTTTTGGGGTATATTAACTAAGCTTAGATTGCCTGACAAGTTCGACTTACTAAGCTTGACATTAACACAACTCAATTTGGGGCCATTAGTGACTTACGTTGGAAATACTTGCACAATGAAAGCTCGTGTAGATGATGATGTTGCATCCTTTCACTCTCATTCTTAGTCAAAAGAGATGCATTGATACTTAAGAACATCCGGGGTATCGTATGGAGATTGTCCGTTCTTGAGAAGGCCAATGGTAAAGCTCATTTACTCTTCTTGATGCAAAAATATTAGGTGTCAGGATTCCTCACGAATTCAACAACTTAAGGGTCTTATGTAGGTCATTTTCAAACTAATTTCACTCTCATTATTAGTGGTGTAGTAAAATGTAAGCTATTGTAATAACTCTAGCATAAACTAATCTTCTCAATCTCTACTATTGATGAAGCTAAGAGAAACACTTTGGCAATATATTGCTAGGCTCACTCAAGACACATGATGTACTCGATGAGCATAAATTTATTATGCAACTGGCCTTTATCCGGTGGCTTAAAAAATATGTGTTTTATGAAGAAACCACTTGTGACTGAATAACTCATTGGAGAGGGCCATTTGTACATTAACTTTGAAGAGGTTGTGAATCATAACAAAAACTTGAAAAAAAGATCCTACTATGAAAAGGACAACATTAAGTGTTGAAATGGAAGACAACCTAATGGCCTATTAATAAAGCACCTTGAGTAAGGAATGGAGAAAGCTCCATTCAATTCGAAGGACATCATCCTTCAGTAACTCCTTATATAAGTTAAGCCAATCATCATCTTGCTAACTTTATTCTAGACCCTTATTCTTCTGCATCAACTAAGGATTCATATAGCTACCAATAATAATTTATGAGTTGAAACACCTTGAACTCCATATCGTTGTTTATTCGTTGTTGTTGGCTCATTGATTCTCCTTCAACATTATATAAGTTAGTAAAAGCACTCAATAAAGAAAATATAGTGTTATTTGAGTAAACCTAATCACATTCAATATTTAGGATATAAGAACCACAATAGATAAAGGGTTCCTGATTTAGATGATTGGCCCAATGAATGCCATTGAGTGATTGACTGCCCTTTGAGTTATGAAGACAAAGAATTGCCTTATTCCTACATCTTTTTCTTCTTCCATATGAATATAACTCTGATAAGTAGGATCATTCTATTACACCAACTTAAACTGGGAACTTTGGATGTATAAACCCAGTAATATAATTGTGATTTGGACATTTTCACATATCTCTGATAAATCCACTACTTTTAGTGTAATTTGAACATTCTTTCTTAAATTAAGAGTTTGGAATTACTACCCCGTGAAATTTGTCTCCTTGGCTAATATTGTTGTAAGTTGATTTTAGACATTAAAATTTTTAGAGCAGGCAATTGGTTGGTCAACCAACTATGATAATTCATAACAGTAAGGTAGATGTATTGAAATTATGTATGCAAATTTATGATGTATAAATTGAATAAATCTAAAATTGAGAACTTAAACCTCTTAATTAATCTTAAGAAGTCTTAAGACTTTGATCAAGCTATTAAGACTTAATCTAGGTCTAAGATTGCCACCAATAATACATCCCAAATTCATTAAATTGACATTGATTTATAAATAAACATTTGATCTTAATTAGACATGAGTAAGGGGTTAAACCCTAATTTATTTGATTAAGGTCCAAACTTTAAAACTTAATTAAATTTAATTGATTATAAGATAATGCAATCATCATTATTCTAATAATGCATTTGATTTGATATTAATCTTAAACATTTGGATTAGACATGTTAAGATTAATAATAAAGCTATGTGATTACTTAATCTGAATCTAAACTTTAGATTCTTAATTTTTTCCTAAATAAGACTATTAGCATAAGAAGACTAATGGAATCATATTGATTAAACAAGTGATCTAATTCTAATAATATCCTTGATTTAAATCCCATAATTTTAGAATAAGTTATGATCAGATGACTTAATCATCTGATCTGATCACTCTAAACCTAAATGGTAAGTTAAACCTAGAATGTTAGCACTAGAAGTAAGAGTATGAGATCCGAAGTATCTCATCATAAGATCATCTCTGAAATATTTTAAGACCTAGATTTAAATATATATTGAGGTAGGAGAATTTTGTATAATTCATTGAGGTAGAAGCTTAGATGATCCCTTAACCTTAGAAGTTGATCTTAACCCCTCGTGGTAGGAATCACATAAGATATTAGAATGATACTTTTCCTTAGGGTAGAATCTATATTGAGTGATCCTTGATCACATTTCTCTTAAAGCCTTAGATAGGACTTACCTATTTAGCATAGGGATTAATAGTCTTGATAAATCCTTGTTGATTAAATAAAGTTGTATGAACCCAGATTATTGGTTGGTATAGTATGGTATACCCATAATACTGGATTTCTTCAATAATATTTAGGATTGGTTAATTCACTCCAATATGGACTTATGACCAGGTGCTATCCCGAGGGATTAGACGAATATAGTCCCATTAGCGTAAATCTCCTAAGCCTAAGAGTGTATTTAATAAGTACTCATTCTTTAATTTGATTGAAATACAAATCGCCAACAGGTGATGCCTCCTAGCAAAGACCGCTTCAATTGGTGGGGCTCAAACAAACTAAGTAATTAGAATCACCTTCTTTAAGACACTGAGTGTGATTATGAGTTAGGCATCTTAATAACTTAGCTTGAGATATAAATCGCCAACGGGCGATGCCTCCTATTGAAGACCGCTTCGTTAGGGTGGCTTAATCAAACTAAGTGTTAAGAACCATCTTTCTCGCAATGTGCTAAATATGTGTATATAATCATCCCATCTGATTGTCTTTAAGTAAATCTTCAACTTTAACCAATTATCATTCTAGAAGCTAGGAGTCAAAATTCTTTTAGCAGGATTCTACACAGTGGAGACCTTGAATTTATCATTGGTATTCAAAGTTTTTATGGATTTTGGGATTTTCCTCATATAGCATAGAAGCATGGGCATAAACATGAGCATGAGCATGATGAATGATTCATTGGTGACGTATGAGTATCAGTGACAAATTATGGGTTACGGGATGTTGCATATATTGACTGGGGATTTCAGGATGCATCGGCATCACCGTACTGACTTCCCAACTGAGTGTATATATACATTGGACCGTATGACTCATAATATTTCAGTGATAGATCTGTTACATATCTGTGGCATACCATGTTGTGGCATATTTAGATGCATTATCCCGGTGACATATAGTACAGCATGGGATGTTTTTACCTTGGTTTCTAAGCATTTTATGTTTTCATTTACTTTCAGCATTCAGCTTTTAGTTCCTTTTTACCTTGTTTAGTCTTTACATTTTTTAGTGGTTCAGTATTTTACTGCTTTTCTACAGTTTTGTTTACTTTACTATTTATGTGTATTTACTTTAATACTGCTTAGTTTAGTTGCGTGTGTTAGACTTCTTATCTAACATGGGATACTTTTGGGATTTGGCAATTTGCTAGATTCGAGCAGCTTATTGAGGCAGGACTGGAGGACTTACAGGAGACCCAGGAGGAATACGTGGAGCTTTAGTGGATCTGTCTTCTACCTTTTACTTTACTACTTTAGTACTTCAGATAGACTTTACTTTTGTGTCATTTAAATCAGTTTGTAATAATTCTGAATGTATTTTACTTTTCTTTTCTGAGATAAATGTTTACTACTGCTCTGTGATGAATATATTCTGGATGTTTTGCATTAGCTTCCGTACTCTGTTATTCTACTATTATACTTAGTATTGTGATGTGATCAGCATATTGGAAATACTGAGATATTGATAACATATATTGGATTCATATTTACCTCTTTAAATCCAATATACGTATCCATCTAATACTTAAGGCAAGTATCGTATACTTATCTTAAGTATTGACTCTCGATCCTACTCTTGGGTTCGAGTCAGCAGCCCTTCAGTGTGGCTAGTTTTAGTTAACCTATTCGAGAAGATGTTATTGTTTGTTCATCTCGAGTAGCGCACCGCTCTGCCACCGATCTATTGTACCATTGTGTGCAGCAACGGGGCGGGGTGCTACAGAAAGACATCACCAAAAATTTGTAATGGCCATAGCGGGTTCTGAATGCAGTTTTCTCAACATCTAAATTCTTAACTCGCAACTGGTGATAACTTGATATCAAGTTCATTTTAGAGAAAACTTTAGCTCCGGATAATTGATTAAATAGATCATCGATGTGCGGTAATGGGTATTTGTTCTTCATGGTTACTTTATTCAATTCCCTATAGTCGATGCACATCTGCATCGAGCCATCCTTCTTTTTCACGAATAAAACTGGCGCTCCCCAAGGATATGAACTCGGTCGAATAAGACCTTTTTCTAGCAGCTCTTGAAGTTGCTTGTTCAGTTCTTGCAGCTCCTTAGGCGCCATGCAATATGGAACTTTCGACAGCAGTTGGGTTCCAGGGATTAACTCAATCGCGAACTCTACTTCTCTATCTGGAGGAAGACCATGTAGGTCTTCAAGAAAGATATCAGGAAATTTGCGAACTATTCAATTCTCCAAAATATGAACGACTTCTTTCTTTTCCCCCAATATTATTACGAGATATGCATCGCAACCCTTTCTGATTAATTTTTCCGCTTCATTGCATTGATCAATGATGCTTGGATACTAAATCTTCCTATAAATGATTGCGACTAACTTCCACTGCCAAAAGTGATTTTCTTCTTTTGGCAATTTATGGAAGCACCATATTTGCTTAGCCAGTTCATACTTATAATTATATCAAAATTATGATTGGCAATATGATTAATTTAGCTTCATATTTTTTTCACCAGTTGGAATATAAATATTGTAGAATTGCTGAGATTGCATACGGGCTCCGGAAGGTAACCCGATGCTCAACGAGTTTGCTAATCGATAAGATGGTAGCTTAAGAGTTTTAACCCAGCTTTTCGATACGAAGGAATGACTTGCTCCAGTATCGAAAAGAATATTGCAAGATTTATCATTTATCATTAAGGTGCCTATGATTACAACAGTTATGATAAGAATTACTATTTAAACATTTGAAAATATTGAAACAGTAAAGACTGAAATTAATTTAAGACATACCTACAATAACATTATTATATTCAGGTGCAGAGGTGGGAGTTAGCATGTAAACCCTCGCAGGAGCTGATGGTTGTTTGCCCTGAGGTCGCTGACATTGGCGATTATAGGTTGGCTTTGGCATAGGAACAGATGCATTCTTTCTGGCCACAAGCACGAGAGCTAGCATTACTGTTAAGGCTGGAGCCCGATTATTCAATGGCTATGGATGGAACACTTTATTGCGATGAGAGTGATCGATGAGAACTCCGTCAATAGTGGTTTTAGAATCACACTGAAAGAAGCGGTGGACATCTCAGCCGCACATGAAACATACATTGCTGAAATGATAGCATTTACTGTGTGGGTGATGACGCTTGCATTCGGAAATTTCAGATCGATGTTGATCCGCTTCAAGATTAAAAACTTTAGCCACCCTGCGATGACCAAAGTGCTCCTTCCTTGGCTGCACAAATGCAACCTTACGCTTACGATCCATTTGACCTTGAAATCCTTCTTGGAGGCGAGCTGCCTCGATTAATTCTGCAAAATTCTTAATTTGACGGGACACTAAATGAGCTTTTATAGGGTCCCTTAGACCTTTCAAAAATCGGTGGCACCTGGCTGCTTCTGTCCTAACCAAGTTCAAAACAAAATGCAACGGTCTTCAAAACTCTTATTCGTAGTCGAACACAGATTTGTTTCCTTGAGTCAGGTGGAGAAGTTTCTCCTCCAGAATCTCTTGAGCTGACGCGGGGATAAATGCTTCATTGAAGGCTTCTAAGAACATATCCCACTGGATATCTTCTAACTCATAATCAGCGAACTTATTATTTTGCTCATTCTCCCACCTATACTCTGCTTCCTCTTGAAACAGGTGGGTGACTAAGCGAATTTCTTCTAAATTAGGGCATTTAATGCTGGCCAAATTCTTTTCGGCCATATTTAACTAAGTAATGGTATGCATGGGGTTTAGATCCCCATTGAAGGTAGGCGTTCTTAGACGCAGAAAACTGTGAAGAAGTCCGTATCCAAAGAAGTGGGAGGAAGATGGAGCTCCTAACCATGGAAGAGATTGTTGGCGTACACTTAATATAAGGGCACGAGTTTTTTGCACTTGTTGCACATTACTCTCGATCAGATCTTTCATCAAACTTGACATAGGATTCATTTCATCGGGTCCGCCCTAAGACGAGATCGTGTTCTTAATCAAAGTATGAGCAGTAGGAGATCCGGGAATCATGACTGCGAATACAAGTATAAATTTAGCAATAATAATATTTCATTATCATTTCATTCATTACTTTCTCAAAAGAAAAGTTACATAAATCAAAAAGTGGATACATTGCTATGAAAGAAAAGACATGATATGAACTATAAGATTTCTAATTACAATATTATAGCCAAAAGGCAGCACAAAAATTATCGTATGTGACTACTTGATGCCTCTTAGCTAGCCTTATATAAACCCAAAACTACCAACGACTCACTGGTCCCATAAGTAGAACGTTCAAGATTTCAATACAATACTCATCGGGATAGGCTGCCTCTCGGAAGGCAGTGGTTGCACGATCCAACCACTCTCTAGCAAAGATTGGGAGACTAGTAGCTCTGAAGAATAAATTGATAAGGATCTTGTCTAGCAACTCCACTCCACGAGGTGACACTCATTCAACAACTCTACCATATCTCATGCTATCCTCAAAGTCATCTGCCCAGTAATCTTCAAACCTTCTAAGGTAGAACTAGAATACTGACTGGGTGTACTCCATACCTAAAAAGTAACTTAGTTTTATAAGTACTTTACTTACATCTGTTGTTTCGTTTAAAGTTTGTTAAAACTTTAGGATGTTCAATTTATGTTTAATAATTTACTATTTTAACAGTATTATTATGTTTGTTCAATTCCTATGATGTCCTCATTTTAGGCATATTTAGTTTTCATTTCTGAGAAAAGCTAGATGAACCTTGGATGCTGCTTTTCTTACACTTAGTAACTTGTGATCTTTATCGAATACAGAGAACAGATCATAAAGTAGATAACAACAAACTTCTTATCTAACACTTTATGATACTTCTCTGATACCAACTATAGCGCCCCGCCCCATCATCGCGCACAAAAAGAGTGTAAACCAAATTCAATTCGGCAGTGGAGCGGTGCGCTACTCGGGAAGGCATAACCCATCTCCTAGAATAGCTGAGACTAAACCACTGAAGGCTGCTAACTCAGCCATGAGAAGGGTCGAGTGCTAATACTTAAGATAAGAGTAGCACTTATCCTAAGTATTATGCTAATATATATATTGGATTATGAAAGAAAGATGAGGAATCCAACACATATATACTAATATCAGCATTTCCAATATGTTGATCACATCACAATACTAAGTATAATTAATATATAAATAGAGTGCAGAAGTTAAGCATACATCTAGAAAACATTCATCATAGAAGCTAAAATAAACATTTATCTCAGAAAAGGAAAGACAACCCTTCTCCATGGCTGAAGACAGCCCTTCCCCATCGCACGCCGATATCTCGCGATAGGCCAATCACCGACATCATCCTCGATCCTAGCCTCGGCGCTCCGCTGGCTCGGGTTACCTTTGCCATCCATTCTGCTTCAAGCATCGATAGGAAATGATTGTTGCCACCGAGGACATGTAAACTGGTCAGTTCGTGTGCTACGATCGCAAGGCATCTCTAATGGACGACAATGATCTTCCTCACCCTATTCCGATGCTATTAGGTACTCATCCTAATTTCTAAACTCCTACTTGCCAGCGTTAGTTCTTCATTTTCTCCCTTCTTCCATCTCTTTCCCTTTCGCCATGTTTCAATAATTGAATCAACAAATAAAGAGGATTTCTTATCAAATTGGTATAACATAGTTAGTAGATCTATTAATATGGCAACATTTTGTTGTTCTTAATGTTGCTTACTGTGGACTATTATTGACTTGCAACCGATTATACTATTGTTTTTTTTAGACAAGCTACTGTTGTATCTTATTTAAGGTTGACTTAGTTTGATTTCTATATGGCAAACTTTTGCTAGCTAATCAAAAAGACACTTAAAGCAAGTAGGGATTCTCATTTTATTAAAAACAAAAGTGCATAAATAAGCATATACAACATGATAATACAACATAGGAGTGTATTTGTATAGATCACCAAAGAATCCGCTGGTAAATTTTTGTATGTAGCTGTCATACCAAAGCAGATGGGTGATAATTCCCCAATCTGCTAACCACCAGCATCTCTTCAGCTTGCCGCATATTGTCAGCTCGCCGCTTCTCTCAATGGCAGAAATATCTTGGCTTATATATATATATATATATATATATATATATATGTATGTATATATATATATATATGTATGTATATATATATATATATATATATATATATATATGTATGTATATATATACATGGGAATGTAGGCCAGGCATATAAAATTATATATTGGAAATAATGTCAGAAGCGTGTGAGAATTAAGCTTTGAATATTTAGTTAATTTGTGATATTGTAGCCCAATGAGTGAATCTCAAATTTACTTTATTTCCAAAGCTTAAATACTTTCAAATGAAAACAAATAAATTTAAAATGATAACTAACTTATTAACAATAATAACCACAAGCATAGAGTTAAGCCCTTTTAAGAACTACTATGACAGAAATAATTTTAATATGTTGTTCTACATAATCTGCATTTCTAGGTTCATAATACCTAATCTATCATACTAACAATCAAAAATTATAGCCCTTGCTTTCTTACTATACTTATTGTAAGAGCATGGCAACACAAGTGCTAAAGTTGAAAGATAAACTTATAGTAGACTCACGTCAAGCTTTCTAGATAGTATCATCCTTAAGCCAGGCACTAAAGAGTGCTGTTTAACATGCATATCAATAATAATCAAATTATGTATGGGTAGTTATCTATTACCATATAATTGAATGCATGCATAGATATTTATTATTAATCACAAGAAACTAAACTTTGGAGCACTGATTTAACACATACTTGCCTAAATAGTTATAAAAATAATAAATAATGCATGCATTATCTATTGCAATAGAAAAATAGAGCTGTAAGAATAATTTTGTAAGAAGCATCATTACAATTTGCAATGGAACATATAGTTTACTGATACCAAAATACATATACTTTATGATAGAGTCAGATCTCATCATTTTTATGCATATGAGAAAAACATGAAGCTTAACCACTAGTGAATATTAATATAATATACTATTTTGATCATAAAAATCTGTATATCCTTATTATGCAATTTAATTTCAGTTACACTGATTATTTTATTAAATCATTATTTTAGGATAATTACTTAATTAAGATTAAATCCTAAATCTAAATTATAGCATAACTTGATCAATTCGTATCCGATTTGGACACTTCAATAGTCTATTTCACTCACAAGAATGTGAGGGACATTAATATAAAGTCAAATTTAGGTTTTAAATCCTAATTTTATTAATGACTTTTTAACCATAATTAGGACTTTCAAAAACTCTAAAATCCCAACATTGTCTAATTTTGACCTACTTAGTGTCATTCTTATCCTTATACAATAAGGATTTCATATTTATGAATTTTATTTCATTTGGGCAACAATTGGTGATTTTAGGTTTTGGCTCTTTAATTAGTATTACTTAAATAATTTCTTAATTTCATGCTATAGGTGTTTAAAGCCCTAGGATAGCAAACTTGCTTCACCATTTTTCCTTTTATGTCAATTTTCCATGACATGATTATTTTTGAGCTTAGTTCTCACAATTCATTGTATAAGTCTTTAGCAAATTGCTTGATTCATCTTTCAACCTAAGGATATAGTCTATAGGATTGATTACACCTTAAATTGTAGGTGATCCTTTAGAACTAGATGTCATACCCATTAATGTGTTTAAGATTAATGCTTGTTTAATGTAGGTTATGATCTTCTTAGTCATAATCCTAAGTAATTAGGTTAGAGTTTAGTCCACTCCACCCTAGTTCTTAAATCTTTTAAAGATTTATGTTAGGAGTCCTAATTTCATAAGAATAGTTTAGGAATCCTATTGATTTCCTTAACCTTCACTTATAGAAAGCATAGAGTTTTATTTCAAATCCTTCTTTCCTTTTTCCTTTAAGCCTTACCTATGTTTTTAACCTAGCTAGATTAATTGTCGATTTAATTAGATCTTTCTAATTTAACTTAGTTAGATGAGTTTAGTGAGTAGAACCTTAACTCTTAGCTCCTTCGTTGTAGTGTTTACTTAACCCTACCTTTTCCTAACTAATTTCTTAAGCCTTTATTTAGTTAATCTATTTCAATCTTTTGATTTAGGATTATATTAGAACTGGTTCCTTTTGGTATTATTATATTTATAAATTATTTTGTCATCTCATAAAATGAAATGAACTACTATTTTCAAAACCATAATTACTACTATTATTTACAATTAATTTGAGATCAATATCTTACAGTTAATTGGGAGCTCAATTAGCTCCAATCATTAAGTAGATCATTAAAATTAGATAACTTTGGATATCACTTAATTGCAATTATTGAATTTTCTTTGAATGCTTGCTTAACTTTGAGCCCTTTTCATTTAAATCATTCATATAAGACAATTTTGCATATATAAGACTTTCACATTAAAAATAATAAAGGTTTATATTGTTGGATCAGTCAAGGACAGGCTAGTAAAGAGTAATAAGGAGACCTCACATTCTTAGATGGTGAATGTGAGTGTTACTTGTTTTGACCTCGTATTTCTTTACTTGTTAAACAGACGTGTTTAATTCTTCACTTTATTCTTAAGTCCCTGCAGAATGAAAAACTTCCTAAAATAACTTCAATTTAATAATATGTGAGATTCTCTACAATCATATTGACTGTGAAGACTCATCATAGCTTTTTAGCTATATTACCTTACATAGCCCTAAGCTATGTGTATCTCAGACCAAGAGTCTAAGATCTCCCTTCAACTACTATGCTTTGCACTTTCTATGTTAGTACTATACTTTATTTATTTACAATTCTTTTATATTGCAATGAATATTGTTATAATTTTATTTAAATGCTTCACTGTTTACTTTTCTTACTTAGCATAATTCCATTAGACATATACATGTTTCATTTTATTTACTTTCATATGCACGCTTTAGTATTTTTCTAGCCTATATAGAATGCTTTTACCTTTGTTTTACTTGCAGGTTAGATTGTCAAATTATGTGAGTATTCTTACTCACTCTACTTTTTCCTTACTTTCCTTACTTTCTTTTCCACATTTGTATGCTTTCACTTTTGCACCCTTACTTGCACTTATATTGTAACTAGTTGTGGTATCCAAATTAAATAATAAAATATTTAACCCAATCTTAAATTGTACTTAGACTGTTTAGTCTAACCATATTTTCTCTTTTTTGGCTTTGCCCTATCATATTTAAATGCCAAAATGTGATAGATTAGGTGCACTTGGAGGCTAGTGGAGCTGGACCAAGCGCTTAAAGAAATATAATTGCTTCTGCTTAATTTATTCAATTCTTGCTTTATATTAAAAGTGAGAGAGAGATTTTTATTTATTTACTTTCTAATGTTTATTCATGGCCTGTATTAATTAAAGTCTTTTACTTTGTATTTACTATGCTTGTGTTGTAAGTTTAATTCCTCACTTAAATGCTTGGTTAGCGATGAATGGATATATATAGATGAAGGGATACTTAAATGAAAATTTAGTTATTATTTTCTCATTTTCTTATAAATATAAATGATGTATGATGTGTGTACCTTAGGATAGAAAATTTCTTCATATGTTTTTCTCACTTCAAGTTATATTAGAACTAGAAAGAAGCAATCCCATATAATGGATTGACTTTATATTAGAATTGGAAATAAACAATCCCATGTAACGGATTGACTTTACATTATAATTGGAAATAAATAATTCCATGTAATGGATTGACTTTATATTAGAATTGGAAAGCTTCTATACTTTTAATTAATCTTCCATTGGAATGGAAGACTTGTATGTTGAAATTGTAAGTGTATATTTGACCAAATACAGTAGAGGTCATGCAAAATTTTTAAGATTTAATTGACTTAAACTTATATTGTATATTGTATATTGTACACTCATATCTCATATACTAATCATTAGAATTTTCATATCTAAATATGCAAGTATCTATATCACATGTTCTTTTTAAATTCATGATTTCATATTTATTTCATGTAATATTTTCACAAATTTCATTCCATCTTAACTTAAGACCCTCTTCTAAATCCTTGGCCAAACACAATACCTAATGATTTGGATTAGTTTCCTTCTAATCCAGTATTAGATGTTGTGGTGGCATATCAATATTGAGATTTGTTATTACTCAATATTGGAGTCGCCACAATTCTACACAAGGCTCCAAGGATGTGACCAAAAGGTCACTCAATATAGGTTACTACTACATGAGAGAAATCCCATACTAATGCCTTAGGTGAATTCCACCATAAGGTTTAAGATTAACTTCTAAAGTTAAGGAGGATCATCTAAGTTTCTATTTTAATATGTCATAATAGGCTTTTACTATCTCAATGTATTAACATTTATTAGGCTTTTAAGATATTATAAAATACTTATATTGCAAGATCATCAAGATCTCACACCTTTAACATTTGTGCTAAATCCATAAGTTCATTTATTAAGCCTGAATTGATTTATTCAGATCAGATAGTTAGACCCATCTGATCACATCCTATAGTAAAATCATGGGATAAAATCAAGAATGTTGTTAGGATTAGATCATTTCAGAAATCAATACCATTTTATTATCATTCTCATGCTAAGAGTCTTATATAAGAGAAAATCAGGGATTTTAAGCTTAGATTCAGATGTTTCAATCACATAAGTTCTTTATTAACTTTAGCACTTCTAATTCAATGATTTAAGATCAATACTAAATCAGACGTATTATTGGAATAATGTCAGTTGAATTATCTTTCAATCAAGTTAATTGATTAAGTGATTAAGGTTCAAGTCTTAATCAAATAAGTTAGGGTTTAACCCTTATCCTTTCCCAATTAAGACCAATTATTGATTTATAGATCAATGACAAATTAATATATTATTGGTGTGTTATTGGTGGCAATCTCAGATTTAGTTCATGTGCTAATAACTTAATCAAGATCTTAAGATTTTTATGATTAATTACGGAATTGTGCTACTTTAATCAATTTAGCTAAATTAAATATTTAAGGTACGCATGAGAGGTTCTTTATAATCATACTTAAGGCATAATAATAGAAATTTGTAGAAAACGGAAGGTAACTAATGCTAATCAAACCTTAAATCAATACAAATGGATTAGCACCTAATTATAAATCCAACAATTAGAAATTTATGAAACTTGGTAATTGTGTTCTACTTATTCATGTAAACAATCAAAAATTGAGTTTACTAAATTTGGATAATCATACATTCTAATTTTCATTTATCAGTTATTTATAAGTTTAGGTCATAATTAAGAATACATTAATCAATAAATTAATTCACCTAGCACATGCATTCTACAAGGTATAAGGAGCACAATGGCACCTAAATCATACAATTTGGCTAAGTATATATGCTAATCAACCATAATTAAGTTCTACAATAATTAGGCAAAATTAGAAAATCCAACTATTAAAAGTACAATATTATTTAATATTCTTACTCCTCATAATTTTCTAATCAATTTATTATATAATATTATAGGGTTTCGATCAATGGATCAAAAGTTATTCATATAATCTATTCTACATTTTCCAATTTAATTTCCCTATGATTTGATTAATTTGATTATTTTTTTTAAGGAAAACAAATACAATTAATTGAATTTATTTAAAATGAGTTCGGCCCAATATCCAAACCGTGCGGGTCGATTGGGGCCTGGGGAACCCGGCACTCTCGCACAGCACGGGTCATGGGCTGACTCAACCTGTACAGTGCCATCATCCCTGATCCTTCACCCCGACCATTAGCCCAATTAGGAAAGCTCTAATATGCTAATTCTGATGCATCCTAGCCATGGCATGACCAATCGATGGTCGCTACACGTTCACCATAGCCAGACGCATCGATGGAGACCCAAAGCCCTTTATGAGGTGGTCTGGTTTGCCTAGGCCTTACTCACCTAAGAGCTCCCGCAATGGAACTACTAAGGGGAGATAATTCTCCCCACAGATGCCACGATTGACCCAGGGCTTGATCCCTACACCTTTAGGGAGGTGAGACGAATCGAAGCCCTATGGTCAGAGTGTCTGAGATATGCTGGATCAATGGGTCCTTACTCAGACCTAATACGCACGAAAGGGGCTTGACCCAATCGATTGGATCGAGTCCAAAGCCTACAATAATTCAGACTAAAATCGTCTACCCTATGAGTATTGAGATGAAATGATAGAGAGAAGTAATTGAGCCTTAGCAGCTCAATTGGACACTAGAGGGTACCTGGCTTGACGGACTAAGATAGGATGATAGAGATCAATGCAGGTCCCAGCTAACTTCCTGAGAGATGCTAAGTGTTCTTGAACACAATGAGACACATTCTATCAGCGGTACACACATGTGGGATGCATGGGGAACTCGGTCAGACCAAGAATGGCGAAGAGGGGATCGACTCCAATTTATCAACAAAGGATCATAGGGAGCAATGCTGAAACTATTTATAGCCTTAGCAGAGAAATGGGAAGCTTCTAAAGACAATGGCTCGGGCCAAGGGTGGCCTTAGAGCTCAAGTTGCAGTCGAACTCCAATTTTCCAAATGGGAGCTTATCGGGCCACGGGACCCGATAGGGCTGATATGCCGTTGAGGGAAGATCCCCAACGGCATGCTGAGGTGGACGCGGGAGTGTGGGATAAGGTCCGTTATCAAAAAGCCTTCAGATTCCTTCTGTCATGCACGGGCAAAGTAAACACAAAGATCTACAGTGCGACTGTGGGCCATATGATCTATCAATTAAAATCGTGGAATGTTTCTGATGATCTATATCATAACAGACGGATTTGATTTAATTCGAGCCGTGGGATCTGAGGGAGGGATCCAACGATGGATTCGCGATCCCGCGGGATTAAATCCTAGTCATATATTCGGAAGGCGTGGCAGTGAGATTAGCGTAAGCACAGCCGTCGCGCGACTCGTGCTCCACAGCGAATCGCCCATGGTCCGCACAACGGATCCTGACGATTTAATCGGGTAAATGGGTATATTTGCAAATCTAAATTTTTTGAAACCCTAGAGTGCAATAGACCATTTTAATTTAAATTGAATTATGGCCTAAATGATCTTTAAATTTTACCAAACTTTCACACCTATCTAATTTGGGGGTGAGAAATTCAAAAATGCAATTAAATTTTAATTCTAAAATCAAAATATTTTAGGTCTAATATATGGCATCTAGTGTAATAACACAAGTTATTACCCAAGCCAATTAGAACTAACCTAGGTTCAAATCTTGATCTTAGTGCTATTTAAGTTATTAAGAGCTTACCACTAAGATCTAGTCCAAGTCACGAGTCAAATAGATCAAAATCCTAATTTTTTTTTTTAATTTCAAGAAGCCTAAAATTTGACATATTTAAATTAACCTCAGATTAAATATTGGACTTCACCATTGTATTTATTTCCCCCAAATTAGCTAGGGGTGATGTTGTGGTGGCAATCGGAAGTCATCGAAATTTTGTCGAATATTTTAATAATATTTAAATACCCCAAAATTGAGAAAAGAAAATACTCATCGAATCAAAAATCTGATTTCACCATTGCGTTCATCACCCCTCAATTAGCTAGGGGTGAATATTTAGAAATTTTTGAAAGTCATTTGAGTTGTTAATTTTAATTAATGAAATTTGAAATTTAATTTTATTAATTAATTGTTAAAATAATTTATTTAAATTTGTGCGCCGTTAACCCTAGCTGACGTCGTCCTCGGTAAAAAGTGTGCCATTTTGATCTGTCGTCTGGATTAGACGGGCGATCAGAGCCGTCTGATCCAGAATCAGACGGTTGCCCGTCTTCGTCTTCCTCGAGGGTTCCGCTCCTCGCGCGAACACCACGCGGCGTCCCGCCGTGGTCGAGCCCAATCCGCGGCCTCCTCCCCCTCGCAGACTCTGTCCAGTAGCCTTTAAGACCCGTATCCGTGACTTGGGATCGAGATTCGCGCATTTGGAGCTCGGAGTCGTCAGTGCCGTGAACTCTAGATCATCTATCATTCGTCATCAAGTACCTCTACCATTCGATCTTTGCATTTGATCGTCTTATCTTCCTTTCATAACTTGATTGCATGCCTTAAATAGTATATCCAACAATCTGAACGGTTCAATCAAACCTAATCGATGTGTATCGAGGGACGAGCTACAGTACAAACTGTTGCGTCGATACGCCAAATCCTAGAAGCTAGGGTTAGCTCTAGCTCGCTCCTCCGTGCACCCCCGGCCTTGGGTCCGGTCCCATCAGGTAGGCCTCGCCGAGACCCACCCTCGGTCGTGCGGGCCGGCGCTCCCCGTTGCCGGTGTCGCCGTCATTTTTGGAACCCTAGATTCTTAGGCTTGGGAAGAAGAAATCAGCGAGCCTTCGGGCCGGGTCGAGTCGGACCCGACCCGCGCGTTGCCGAGCAGGCTGTCCGCGTGTCACACGCGCGCTGCGCGGGCCCCGCCTGCATCAGCGCAGTCTGTGTACGGGCCTCACCCATAGCCCCGCGTCCTATGGGGTGCCGCCGCGTGTCCCGTGAGGCCCACTAGCTGTCGGCTATCATGTTCGGCCCGACATGTGGGTCCCGCCAGCAGTGCTGCGTCCAACAGGGTGGTGCCAAGTGATGTCGTGGGTCCCACTGCGGTCTTATCTGACAATTTTAATAATAATATATATATATATATTTATTTATTTATTTATTTATTTATTTCTATATTTAAATTAACTTACTATTGTTAGGTTAATTAGATTAATTAGTTTAATTAATTAATCTACTATCATTTCTTAATTTAGTTAATTATCAAACAGTTAGTATATAATTTAAACACAGTGAGTTTAATTAAATGTTATTAAAGAGTAAGATAAATTTAATTTTATTAGTCTAAAACATTAAATTAAATTAATTTGATTTAGCAAATTAAAATAATTAATTTAATTCAGAAAAATTAATATTTAAATTAATTCAGATAATTAATGTTAATTGAAACCAGTAAACTGAATAGCGAAATCATTTAAATAAATACAAAAATTTTAGAACATCGTAACTTTAAATATAATGATCTAAATATATTAAATATATATCTCATTTTAATTAGAAAAATAAAAGAAATCAAATGGCATAAATCAGATTTTTCATTTGGTGAGTGTTTAACATAGTGGCATTTTATGACCTACATAAATACCTATAATTTTGTACCTAGTAGCCCAAACCTAGCCACTATAGATCTTAAAGTAATCAGGAGAACCTCTGAATCAATTTGATAGTATTAGTTTTGTCATTGGGTAATTAGTTTGGCTAATGGCTTTTAGGACCCTCATTAAGGACCTTAAAACTCTATAAATTCAATTGACCATAACTTGATCAATTGAACTCCAAATTTAGAAATTCAAAAGACTATCTAGATTAGAAAATCAGTGCTAACAGCAAATTGAAATAATATTTAAGTTTTGGATCCTATAAACCTTAAGTTGACCAAACTACCCCTAACTCTAGTTAGGTTATAACTTAGCTAAATGAGGTCCAATTTAGGTCTACTCCTAGTTAAAGTAATCAGTATAATATAGATAATATATAGCCACTGAATTTATTAAATTTGAAACTCATATGAAAAAGTTAGGTTTTTGACCATTGAAAATTACATAATTTCCCTTGGAATTTAGGACACTCATAACTTAACCAATACACCTCAAAATTTAGTGTTCTTGGACTCTATAGAATCCTTGAACATCAACCAACAATAAACTGCACAAATGTTTAGATTTTATCAGATAAAAATTGTGAAATTTCTCCTTATGTCAAATTCCTTAGTTTGGACCTATATGACCCCTTTCTTATCCAAATTGAGTGTACTTACTGTCTATCTTCATGTTAGATAGTAAGGAATCATTTGGCTATAAGAAAAATCTAATTTAGAGTTATAAATCAAAAAGTAACTTTTTGGACCTTAAAGTAGGGGCAAATGATCATTTTGCCCAAAATTTAGATTAAGTGTCCTAGAACCTTAAAATATTTATTAAATTATTTAAATCAATAATAAAATTGATTTAGGCTCAATTTAAGTCCTAAATTCTCATAATTTGAATAATTTGATAAAAAGTCCTAAGATAAGCCTTGAAAATCCTTAAGGAATGTTTCCTACTTAGCTAAAATGTATTTTTAACCTTCCCTATAAGTAAAACAATAAAAAAAATTGAATTTCATATTTTTTTAAAATTTCTCTAAGTCATCTCATTAGAATTCCACACCTCGCATTAGGACCTTTTCCAAAGATCAGGAATAGATCCTAGGTTAGACTTCATTTAATGGATAAAGTGGGTTATCCAATGAATGAAACTTTAGTTTTATTAGTTTCTAGATATTATAACTTAATTCTAATTATTTTATCTTTCAATTCTAAAATAAGATTAGGAGAATATTTCTATTAAGTTTAATTTTGCTTAATAGATTTTAGCCTTAACCTTAGTTCACTTTTAGACTTAAAAACTTTAAACCTTATGTTTGACCATTAGATTATGTGATTAACTACAATGCATGGTATTTAATTCATAATCTCTAGTTTGAGAAATTTTGATCAGATCTTAATCTAGAACGTCTAAATTTATTAATTAGGATGCGATGATTTATTATTTAACTTATAGTCGATTCTGATTGAACCAAATTAGGACCTAATCAGTTCTAATCATATTTAACTTATAATGATATACTTCTAAGTTACACTCAATAGTAGGAGTTAAAGATCCTAAACTTGTGTAACTTAGAATAGTTAGAATGGTTTAATAATAACAATTGATATCACCATGTGTAGTAGAGTCCCTTGCTCACTATTGTTTTACTTAAGCTTTCGCATTCCTTGTATTTTGCACCTTATTCCTTGAATATGTCATTCAAGATAACATTGTTGCATGAAATGAAAATATAAAATATTAGGATAATATTTGTATTGGGTTCAGTTACTTGTTGATCTAGTGCATTTTACCATACTGGACAGGACTAAGGAGAAATAAGGAGTACTTGGCATTACTCATTGAGGAATATTGTGCTAAGTTTGAAACCTGTATAGTCTTGCAGACGTGCTTGACTCCTCAACTACTTCTAGTCCACAGAAGTAAAGTAAATAACTAAAATATTTCTGCATGTGTATATTACTGCCTCTTCAGTTCAGTTTCTGTTCTACTATTTCGACCTAGCCTTAGATGACGCTAGGAATATTGTGTAGCCTTAGCCTATGCATTGACGCTAATAATCCTTTTGATATCAGCAGGTTAGATTTGCCTTCTTCTGATATGACAGTACTTCATACCTGTTCACTATTTATTGTTTACTGTTTGTTATTTCCTATTTTATGTCATACTTTACTTCAGTCTACCTTACTTTACTTGCTTACTTATATATGATAAGATGCTAGACTTTTGTTGCTTACTTATATGTACCACTATTAGATTAATTTCTTTTAAATTTGAATATATCATATGATCATCAGCATGTTTAGGATGTAGTCTCTTCGTCTCAATACTTTATTTATCTATACATGTATGCCTAGCTTTATATTTGCTTATTTTGAGAGTTGTCTTTTGCCTCATCCTTATTTAGTTATAAATATCTTATTTATAGCTTCTTATTTCCTTGCATGCTTACTGCTCCCATGCTAGTTAGGATTTTGGTTCTTTAAAGTAAAATGGTGACATTAATAATATATGAAAAATATTCATCCTATAATGTACTTAGACAATTGTCTAATAAGATTTTTTTTCTTTTTGGATAGGACCCTAGCATTGTGAAACTAACAATGTCAGAATCTAATAGATTTGAGGAGCTTGGTGCTGAAGAGGAGTCATATCTCGAGGAGGAGCATCGGGAAGGAGCTGAAACTGCTTAGGCTTTATTGTTTTTTGTGAGGATGAGTGATTTCATTTCAGTTCATTTAAACTTGATTAATGTTGTAATAATATAGGTATTATTTGACTGTGTATTTTTTTGGCTATATTATTTATTCTGAGTTGTATGTTGTATTTTTTCTATCGATTGTGGTAAATTAAATATATATTTATTTTACCTTGCTTCTGTACTCTGATTTTATATTTATGTAATGACTGATTCTCATGATTTTAACCTGAGCATATCTCTCCCTTATTAGTGGATTGTGGAATTAAACATAATCCAATGATAAGTGAGCGATCTGCTAGAGTAGTACACCTCCCCTTAGTTTGATCTTGTGGATTAAGGAACAGGGGCCACATCTAGACTGATCAAAATGCTAAATTGACTTAGAGAGGTCCAACTGACCTCAAAATTTTTGAGTTAGCTTAAATTGACATTCAAAATATAATAGGATTATAAATAATGCCTGATTAAATTGAGAATTAAATAGGGTAATAACCTAGTATTATTACAAGATGAGAATGCATCTTTGAGTATACAGAGTTCCAGATAAAAGGCATGGCTTTCTGAGTCAGTCTGGTTAATGGAGATGCGATCTGAGAAAAGCTCTTGATAAACTTTCTATTATAAACAGCTAATCCCGAAAAGCTATGGATATCTATTACTAACTTAGGTTGTGCCTAATCTTGAATGACACTTACCTTATTCTGATCAACTTTGATTCCTTGGGCATCAACAACATGCCCCGAGAGTACAATTAATTTAAATTAGAACTCACACTTGGAATATTTTGCATACAACTTATGAGTCATGTGGGTTTCAAGAATAGATCTAAGATGAATTTCATAATCTGAATGGCTCTTAGAATAGATAAGAATGTCATCAATGAAGATGATAACAAACTTATCTAAATATAGTTTAAGCACATGCTATATCAAGTTCATGAAAATTGAGGGAGCATTAGTGAGTTCAAAAGATATCATTAAAAATTCAAAGTGATCATAGCGAGTACAAAAAACAATTTTCTCGACATCATAATTTTTTACTCACAGCTGATGTAGCCATATCTCAAATCAATTTTTAAAAAGATAACAGCACCAGCAAGCTGGTCGAATAAATCATTGATCCTAATAGGTGAGTATTTATTCTTGATGGTTACCTTATTTAACTCACAGTAATATATGCACATCCGCATTAAATCATCTTTCTTCATAACAAAAAGAATGGATGCTCCCCAAGGAGACATACTTAGCCTACTAAAGCACTTGCTTAACATCTCCTTCAGTTGCTCATTCAACTCTTGTAGTTCCTTAAGCACCATTTTATAAGAAGCCTTAGATACAAGTTGGGTTCTGGGAATTAGATCGATAGAGAATTCTACCTCACGGACAGGAGGTATCCATGGCAGATCTTCTGGAATGGTGTCGGTGAATTCATTAACAACTTTATTATTAGAAAGCGGAATGATTTCTTTGGCATTAGCCAAAGAATAGTTGCAACATAATGACTAGATTGTTAGGACATTGAACTATATTGAAGGCAGAAGTGAAATGTTGCAACTATTCTTTGGCTAATGTGGGGATATATAATCCTCTATAGATAGAATTATTTAACATCATAATGACTAGATAGGCAACACAACATTTTCTTATTAATTTCTCATCCTTAATTGTGTTGATTAATGAGGTTTGGGTACTAAACCTTCTTACAAAAGTTTGAGTACCAAGCAAATGCAAGGTTATCTTCTTCTTATGGAAATTGATGGTGGCATCATGCATATTGAGCCAATTCATGCCTAATATGATATCAAAGTTTGTTATATGCAAAACCACTAACTTGGCTTGAAAGGTTTTATTATCCAGAGGTATATTTAGATCACATAATTTGGCTGCTTTGAGTTGGGCTCTAGAAGGAAGTTCAACACTTAAGGTTTGAGCTAACTTGTAGAAGGGTAAGTTTACAAATTTGGCATAATTTTCAAATACAAAGGAATGACTGACCCCAGTATCAAATAATACCTTACATGGTTTATCACCAATGCAAATGGTTTCTAATTCCAAGGCATTTAACAATTAACTAATTATAGGCATAGAAACTTGCATAATAAAAATAGCTAATCAACAAAAAAGATTAGGAATATGTACGACGTGCTTTACGACAACCATTCACTATCTTTGAGTAGGCTTTGTCCCACCAACTCCTTGCTTCATCTTGAAGGAGATGAAGTAGGATCATAAGGCAAATATGTTAGGACATTGAACTATATTGAAGGAAAAAGTGAAATGTTGCAACTATTCTTTGGCTAATATGGGGATATATAATCCTCTATAGATAGAATAATTTAACATCTTGTCCAAAACTAAAGTGCCTTCAAGAGAGACTCCTGCTATTGATCTTCCATAAAGTTGGACATATTGAAATTCCTTTTCCCATGCTTGATCAAATTTCTTGAGAAAGTACTCAGTGGCTGAGAGATTAAATGACTTCCTATACAATTTCATAACTTATAAGTGCTTTATTATTTAATTTAAGATCTTCTTTTATTATATTAAACATTCAGTTATTAAGATTATTTTTAAGAAATTGTTATAGTTTTATCTAAGATTTTAAATACTATAAATTTCTCTTTTCATCTTAGTTCTTAGGATGACATAAATGTGATATTATGGATGTAAGTAATTACACTTAATATGATTGCATTATTTTAGAGAATAGCCCATTAGGTAGATAGAAATTAAATTCCAATCTGACACCATATTGTACTCTCTGATATCAACTGTGACGCCCCACCCCACCGCTCCGCACAAAGGGAGTATAAGATAGCGACGGGATGGTTCACCACTCAGAGATAACCCTGCATTAGTATTAACAAAGTAAATGTCTGCTAAGAGTCCACTTACTTTGCTATTACTATACTACTACAAAATAAACTCAGAGTCATACGATAGTGCCTCGAATTATCATATAATGATAATTATAATTTAGAGTACAATTGGGCATGTGTAATAAATAAACAGAGTGCGGAGCTAACCGAATTAAATTATATCCATTCATCACATTTCAAAAACAACATAGAATAGAGTGAGTAATACATTTTAATTGACATAATGCTGAAATAAAAGTATACAATGCAGAAATTTATTTTTACAAGTGATTTAAATAGTTTCAAAAGAAAAAAAGATTAAAATGAAATAAAACTCTCCCTCTCTCAAGCTGCTCTAAAATGGACATATTAGTTTTTACATGCTAGAGCCTAATATATTCAATATTTATATCAAATAAAGTGATAAAAACATCATAAAATACCACTCACAACTGCCTAATTTGAAGAAATTATGTGCATTTTTGGGTAAATTGAAGAAACTCCAAATTCTGGAGCAAATGAAGGATTTCTGGGCAAAAACCACTGCAGCACGCCACAGCGGATTAAGGTTTACTGAAGTACCTGGAGCCACCTGCAAAGGCCTGGGACACAAACCGCTGCTGCGCACCAAGGCAGGTCTAACCCGAGAGCTTGGCGCTATCGCACGCATGGCAGATCAATAAGGGAAATTGACTTAGCACAGAAGATACAAGGCTAATCCGCAACAGCGCGCCATAGAGGAGCAAACCCGAGAGCTCTGCGCTATCGCGTGCCGCAGCAAGACCTTCCAAAACACCATGATTATATCATAAAAGAAGCCCTCACTACAACACGCCACAGTGGTCTCAACCCGAGACACTGGCGCAACCGCGCGCTGTAGCGGACCAAACCCGAGAGCTCGGCGCTATCGCGCACCGTAGTGATTCCTTACAAATTATAATCCTATAACTCAAAATGCTATAGCACGCCATCATGCTCCAAGCAGAAACACCTAGATTTGTGTATTTATGGCAACTTGGGGAAGACCAAAAATCTTGATCTTTGGCCTTCCCTAGCCACTTGGAACCCCAATTAACATTTAACTCTGCATCATTCCAAGAGAATATTGGAATATTTCTTTATGGCTGACTAAAAATCCAAGGAAAGAAGGGGTTAGCAGAGTTAATGCAAGGAGGATGTGAAGAGGATTATAAATAATACCAAGAAAAATTGAGGCGTGGTTCCCAGATTTGACATTCTTAAGAGTTAAAAGGGGAGGCTACTGAAGGAAAAAGAAGAGAACTCTCCAAGGGTCAAGAGGTGTACTTTGAAGAGTAAAAAGAAGAAGGCAGCAAAGGAAAGGCAGAGAAATTGAGTAGCAGCAAAGAAGGAAGACCAAGAGAACCCTAGAAAACCTCTGGGTATTCCTAGTACTCTTCATAAACTTTATTTAATTTTTTCTATTGTAAATCGATGTCAAAATTTACTTCTTTTTGCATGTATGCTTTTATTTATTCTATAATGGAAAGCTAAATCTCCTTTGAGAGGGTTGAGATGTAATTATAAGAAAATATATGACTGAATTGGTGTTGTAATGGATTTGTTTAAATGAATAAAATTGATTACTATTTTTTATTATATTATTGAATGAATGCCTGGATGAAATTCTATTAAAAATTTCTTTGTTAAAAAAAAACTAAAACTAAATATTAATAAGAAAAGAACTTGAGTTTCAAGCACATCAATTGGACTAAAGCAAGGAAATTAGTACAAGTAGAGCTGAGAATTTTGTGACAAGTTCTCAAGCTCACTTGCACATTTCCTTAAGGACTCTTCCAAGAGATTGATGATTGTGAACCAAATTCCCATCAATTTATGCTCTGTAACTTAGCGAAGTAGAAGGGATGAGAGGACGTTGAAAACCTAATTGATGATGTGACATAGTCTATTAGACCCAATGCATCCTCTCATCTAGCTAAACTGCGTGTGTTAGCGCATGATGCGGATTGATGGAAATCAAGCTTGTGAGATCGAATAATTAAAAGATAATATTTTGAAGACCTAGATGTAGAAAATCAAAAATTAAATATAAATCAAGATCTCATGAAGGTTCATGTGCCAAGGAAGAACTCCAAGAGGTGTTCTCCTTGCAGCACTAATCTGAACTTATTTTAATTGGAGGTTAATTCTAATTCAAACAATGATCACTTGGTTTAATTAGGCATAAAAAATTAGTTTATATATTTCAATAATGAAGTAACAAGACCAAGTCCTTGCAAGTCCTACAATAAAACCCCAACTCCCTCCTTTTAAACAAATCGTATCTTACCCTAAAGTAAATTGTATTGTTAATTTAGGAACCATCTAAAACCAATCAATATTTTAAACATTAGTAAAAGGAAATATAACTTAGTAACAAGACTCCATTCCATGAGAACGATAAATTCCCGGAAGTCACCTTCACTTATTACTTCAGACCACGTACACTTGCGTGCAAGCGCAGGCACAAAATTTAGGTCTGTCAAGTTCTTGGCGTCGTTGCCGGGGAACGGTTATGTTTTGTATTAAGTACAATTTCTTAGTAATTAGTGATTTAGACCTTTTACTTTTCTGTGCATACAATTTTTAGTTAGCTATAATTATATTCCACTTGACTTGTAAAACTAACTAGGTTGGAAATTAGTTGTTGTGATTTCTGAAAAAGTTGCAAAATCTAGTGCATACTGAAATTTCTTTAATCCTAAGTGCTGAATTGTTTACTATTTGCTAAATTTGTGCTAATTAAAATTGTATTACTGCATTGAGAACTGTTGAGCTGTGCTTGAAACTATGTGAAAACTTTAACTGCTGAACTATTGAACTTGTGTTAGATTCATTGCTGAATTGAATTAATTTTTGCTAGCTGTATATTTTTGAATTGCATGAAAAGAAGAGGTGTTGTTGATTTATTATTTGACCCTGAAATTGAGTGTAATCACTTAAGGGATAGTAGAGAATGAGCAAATCTTAACCAACTTCATTTAGAAATAGATCACTTAGAAGCTAATCCTTTAGAGCCACCTATGATTGTAAAAGGTAGACCATTAAGAGACTATACCCACCCTACTATAGGAGGAGTTCCTAATGCTATTGTTAGGCCCCCAATTCAAGCTAATAATTTTTAGATTAAACCTTCAATTTTGAACATGGTCCATAATAACCAATTTAGTGGGCTAGCCTCAGATGACCCAAATGCTCATATCTCAAACTTTCTCGAACTGTGTGATACTTTCGGGATGAATGGCATTTTGGATGATGCGCTTAGATTAAGACTCTTTTCATTTTCACTGAGAGATAGAGCTAAAATGTGGCTAACATTGTTGCCTAGCGAGTCCATTAGGACGTGGGATGATTTAACTAGGAAGTTCCTAGCTATATACTTCTCACCCCTCTAAAACTGCAAGGCTAAGGAATGAGATCTCTAATTTCTCACAGCAAAACGGTGAGAATTTATACGATAGGTGGGAGCATTATAAGGACTATTTATGACGCTACCCACATCATGGATTTCCCTTATGGCAGCAAGTGCAAACGTTTTATAACGGAATAAATGTGCCAACTAGAACCTTAATAGATGCAGCCTCGGGGGGATCTTTGAGTAACAAAATGCAAGAAGAGGCTTTTGACCTCCTAAAAGAAATGGAAAATAACGCATATCAATGGCTTATTGATAGGCTAAATCTTAGGAATGTAAAAGCGAATCAACTTAATGAAACACATCAGATTCAAGAGCTATAAAATAAAATTAATGCATTAACCCAAAAAATAGATAATATGATAGTGTGTAATGTTCAAGAATTTTCTTGTGAGCCTTGTAGATGGGATCACATAAGTGAAAACAGTAATTTCAACAACCCTTTTGTACCCTCACAAACTGAGCAAATCAATTTCTTGAGAAATAGCAGTGCAACCCAGAATAATTCTATGAATAACCCCTATTCAAAATAATCCCGGTTGGAAGAACCACCCCAACTTCTGTTGGGGAAACAATAACAATAATAACAATTCTAAAAACTATAATATGGGTAATGCAATGAATAAACAAGGATACAACTTAGGGAATAATTATCAAAACCAACCCTCAAATTTAGAAGGAGTGTTTAATGCATTTAAGGGTGAAACAATTTAATTCATGAAAAGAACTGAAGCGATAATTCACTGTCATGATGCCTCTATCCAAGGGATAGAGGCATCCCTTAGAAATGTTAAAGTGCAGCTTGGGCAAATTTCAAAATAGCTGGCCACACGTCAGCATTGTGCATTTCCCAGCTCCACTGAAATAAATCCTAGGGAGACGGTGAATGTTGTTCACTCCGATATAATTTATGACAGCACCCTGAACCTTCGAATAAAAATTAACACGACTGAATTAGAGAATGAGAGGGAGTTGGAACGCATTGAAAATGATAGATTAGTGGCAGTAAAGTGTGAGGATCCGGGGAGACTGAGCATTCGGTGCGTGATAAGGGGTGAGGCTTTTATAGATCCATTGTGTGATATAGGAGCCTCGTTTAACATCATGCCTTATCATACCTTCAAGCATCTCAAGCTAGGAGGTATGGAGGCAACTTTTACAATTTTAGAATTTGCAAAATTGGATTCCATCACTCCCCTTGGGATTGTGAGAGACGTACCAGTGGGACTAGGAGGATTTGTTGTCCTAGTAGATTTTATAGTTTGCAAATGGGACACTTGGAATGAGAATTCCACACTTATATTTGGACATCCCTTCTTAGCCAGCACTAACGCAATAATAGATATAGTGAATGGTAAAATGAACATTAAGGTGGGAGGGAAGACAGCAACCATTGACTTAAAACCCACAAAATTTAAGAAAAAAATATTAGAATTCGCTTGGCAAAAGAACATAAGGGAGGAGAAATTATGTAAAATGTTAAATTTGAAAATTTTGGTATTTGATGAAGTGATAGCTGAGAGTAGGATCAACTCCTCATTTGGAGGAGAAGTTGAGAAACAACCAACTAGAAAAAAGAAAACAAGGAGGGGAAGGAAAAAGAAGAAAGGAATTCCCCTTCTATAAATAATTGGAAGAAAAATTTGAATTAACTGAGCACACGATGATGATAAGAAAATGTGCTGCTAATACTAAGGGCCAAAAATTTGAAATTTGAAAACGGAGACCAAGCATTAATTCTGAATCTGTTTGAACCAAAATGTGTCTGACAGATGATATTAAACCAAGCACTTTTTGGGAGGCAACCTAAATTTCTATTTTATTCATTTTTTGCACTTAGGAGTAGTTTTAATTCACAAAACAACCAAAATGTTTTGTGTAAAAAAAATTTAAAAAAAAATCTTTGACCTTGAATTATGGTGCCATAAATGTGATCTATTCATTTAAATGCATCCAAAAGTTTTCTCCCCACTCCTCTATAAGAACTCCTATGGTGAAAGTGAGGCATGCACATTCCCTCTAAATTTTTATAACACCTCAGCCTTCTCCTCCTCCCCTAGCAGCTACTCTTTCACAATTGTTTCCCTAACTCATCTTCTAGTACTCTTGAGAGAAATATATCTTCTGGGAGGAAATCAGTGGTAGACAATGAAGGAGGGGCCTCAACTTCTATAGGCCCTTTCAACAAAAAGAAATTCTCTTCGGTGGAGGTAGAACAGAGATTCTACCAAATCACCTCCCGCCAAAAACTTATTTCGGAAAGGGGATTCAAAACCCCCTACCCGGTATATCATCCTTGTATTCATGATAGGGGGTGACATAGCTTGGTCTCCCTATAGACCAACTCGCTGCCTTCTTTAGTACAAGAAGTGTATGCAAACGCGCTCAACAAGAAAAAGCATACAATTTTTGTACGAGGGAATATGGTAAAGTTTGGGCTCGAGGAGATCAAGCATTTTTATGAGTTGAGGGAGGTGGGGAACGACTTCTACCAAGCCCTCATCAATTCTGAAATTGACCCAGCTAGGATCGCTTGCCAACATTCCACGAGGCCGTCTCACGGACTCGTGCAATGCGTGGCACGTCCTCATTTCTAGCGATATCATGCCATCTGGGCATCTTAGAAAAGTGACCAGGGCCAGGGCGCTGCTCATATGCGCTATTGAGCGACCTGGAGATATTCATATCTCCAGGGTAATTTTTGAGCAGCTCTGGAATGCCCTGACCGGGTCATGTGTTGCGCTTGCTTTTAGCTTGCTGATTACAGGTTTATGCTTGGCTCAAGGAGTCAAGCTCCTCTCCAGCGATGTGGTCTTCCCTCAATAGCTCCTCTTACCGGCATAACCTGAATGTGCGCTATCAAGAAGGGCAGAGGAGCAAAAAATGAAGAGGGGAGGAAGGACATGCTTCCACATCCATCGGTCGATCTTTCGCGAACCAAATGCTGATCAAGTTGTATGCCCACCAGAAAAATCTAGGGGAGACAATGGCTAAGGACATACGATTCTGCAAGTCCGAGATAGCACGAATGCGCAAGTTCGAGTCCGAGCTCCACGATGCTCTTGGAACGATGTTCCAAGAGTGGAGTCTGCGTGGAGGACCGGATGCATCAAATCTGCCGCATCCCCCTGTTGGCGAGCCCATCCCCGATACTGTGTGGCCGGTGGACCTATCTTATAAAAATATTGAGCTGGAAGAAGAATAAGAAGAAGAATAAGAAGAAGAAGAGTAAATGAAAAGGTTGTACCATTTTTTCAATTTTGTTTTGCTTTCTATAGTTGCAATTTGAAATTCAATAAAATAAATTTTGGATTTTCTGCACCCTTATCTCTTGGCTATACATGTATGAAAAGTTAAATTTTTGAACAAATTAATTCCATGGATTCAATCTTAAACTCAAATGTGTAAACTCATAGACACTATCAAGCTTGACAGATTTAGGTGATAAATCAACATTTCAATCCTTCACTTTCTCTAAGGAAAAAGGTTCTTGTGAAGTTTAATTCTAATAATTTGAATTGTCTGTGCTGAAATCCAAGTGTGGGGGAGGGGAAAATCTAAAGAAATAAAAATAAAAAATTGGCAAGGTGTGAGTGAGCAATTGAGTGTGCTAGGCTCTTATAGGACTTAATGACCATAAGGAATCAAATCAGTGATGAAAAAAAAAATATCTCTCTTGAGCTGAAAATTCAAAACAAAATTAAATGGGGGTGATGAAAAATATCTCTCCCAAGTGAAAGAAAATGAGAAAAGTAAGATGAAGAAAAATATATCTCTTAAGAATGTACATGTTCCTTGTGAATCATAAGAAAAAACACACATGGCACAGCACTCTTGTCACTCACTTTTTCTAGCTAAGGTTGAAAAAAAAAATCCTAAGGTAATTACCCAATCACCTCGTGAAGACTTAAGCACTACCTTTAGAGTTTATAATTAAATGTAAAAAAAGGCCTAAAATTGAAAGTAGGAAGGTAGAAAGTATTGAAATACTAAAATCACTATAATCTAAAGCCAACATTTTGTGACTCGAGTATAGCACATTGACATTCCAAATTGAATTCATCAATTAAAAATTTAAGAAATTATTTTGAACTTACTCGAGAACAAGCAAGGATTTAAGTGTGGGAGTGTGATAAATTTGAGATTTATATCAAATAAAGTGATAAAAATATCATAAAACACCACTCACAATAGCCTACTTTGAAGAAATTATGTGCATTTTCAGGTAAATTGAAGAAACTCCAAATTCTAGAGCAAATGAAGAAATTATGGGCGAAAATCGCTGCAGCGTGCCCCAGTGCGCTGCAGCCCACCACATCGGATTAAGGTTTACTAAGTACCTGGAGCCATCTGTAAAGGCCTGGGACACAAACCACTGATGCGCGCCCCAGTGCGCCCCAGCGCGCCAAGGCGGGTCTAACCCGAGAGCTTGGCGCTATCGCATGCCACGACGGATCAATAAGAAAAATGGACTCAACACAGAAGATACAAAGCTAATCCACCGCAACGCGCCATAGCGAAGCAAGCCAAGAGCTCTGCGCTATCGCGCGCCACAGTGGGACCTTCCAAAATACCAGGATTACATCATAAAAGAAGCCCTCTCCACAGCGCACCATAGCGGTCTCAACTTGAGAAATTGGCGCTACCGTGCACTGTAGCTGACCAAACCCGGGAGCTCGATGTTATCGTGCGCCCTAGCAAAAACGTTGTAAGCCTGTAGCTCAAAATGCTGTCGCGCGCCCTAACACGCTGCAGCGCGTTGTAACGCTCCAAGCAAAAATGCCCAGATTTGTACATTTATGGCAACTTAGGGAAGACTGAATATCCTGATCTTTGGCCTTCCCCAGTCACTTGAAACCCCAAATAACATTTAACTCTGCAGCATTCCTAGAGATTATTGTAATATTTCTTTATAGCTGACCAAAAATCCAAGGGAAAGAGGGGCTTGACTGAATTAATACAAGGAGGCTGTGAAGAGGAATATAAATACTGCCAAGGAAAACTATGGCATGGTTCCCATATTTGACATTCTTAAGACTTAAATGGGGAGGCTGCAAGAGAAAAAAGAAGAGAACTCTCCAAGGGGCAAGAGGTGGACTGTGAAGAGTAAAAAGAAGAAGGCAGTAAATGAAAGAAAGAGAAGTCGAGTAGAAGAAAAGGAGAAAGACCAAGAGAACCCTATAAAACCTTTGGTTTGGGTATTTTATAGTACTCTTCCTAAACTCTATATAAATTTTTTCTATTGTAAACCGATGTCAAAGCATACTTCTTTTTGTATGTATGCTTTTATTTATTCTGTAATGGAAAGTTAAATCTCCTAAGAGATGGTTGAGATGTAATTGTATAAAAATGTAAGGTTGAATTAGTGTTGTAATGGATTTGTTTGAATGAATAAAATTGATTACTGTTTTACTGTTTATTATTATAGAATGAATGCCTGGATAAAATATTATTAAAAATTTATTTGTTAAAAAAAAACTAAAATGAAATATTAATAAGAAAAAAACTTGAGTTACAAGCTCATTAATTGGACTAGAGCAAGGAAATTAGTGTAAGTAGAGCTGAGAATTATGTGATAAGTTCTCAAACTCACTTGCATATTTGCTTAAGGACTCTTCCAAAAGATTGATGCTTGTAAACTAAGTTACCATCAATTTATGCTCTGCAGCTCAACAAAATAGAAGGGATGAGATGACATTGGAAACCCAACGGATGATGTGACATAGTCCATTGGACACAGTGTATCCTCTCATCTAGCTAAACCGCGTATGTCAGTGCATGACGCAGATTGATGAAATCAAGTTTGTAAGATCGAAAAATTAAAAGATAATATTTTGAAAACTTAGATGTAGGAAATCAAAAATTAAATATAAATAAAGATCTCATTAAGGTTCATGTGCCAAGGAAGAACTCCAAAAGGTGTTCTCTTTGCAACACTAATCTGAACTTATTTTAATTAGAGGTTAAATCTAATTCAAACTGTTATAGCTCAAACTCTTAAGCACCAAGGTATTATCTATTTTAGCTTGAAATGCCTCACGATTTTTTCCTCTGAAGATAACTTTTCAGCAGATCACCCATCTTGGGAGTGCTTGCATATGATCACACTTAACTTTGGAGTTCTTATCAATGACTCCACCATTATCTGAAAAGGGGCCTCGATATTTAAGAGTTTCACTTATTACTACTTAAGTGGGTCCTTACAATCTCCCCAACTTAAGTAACTGATGTCCTGGTCAGTATCAACACACAGATCCAAAAACCATTCATTAGGTAGATAGGACTAAAGGTGACCCCTACTGGCTCAAGAGGCCACAACTATGCAGCACCTTAACCATTATGGGTTCAAGAGGCTGCTCATATGAAGTGGTACTTTACTCTATATGGCACTTAGCTCTTATCAGATACCCTATGGCCTGCTCTGATACCATTTGTAATAGCCCAAACTCTTAAGCACCAAAGTATTGTCTGCTTTGGCTTGAAAGGCCTCATGATTTTTCCCTCAAAAGATAATTTTCCAGCAAGTCACCCATCCTGGGAGTTCATATGAGCACGCTTAACTTTGGAGTTCTTATTAGGAACTTCACCATTATCTGAAAAGGCGCCTAAATGTTTAAGAGTTTCACTTATTACTACTTAAGTAGGTCTTTACACAAACAGTGATCACTTGGTTTAATTAGGCATAGAAAAATCAATTTATACGTTTCAATAATGAAGTAACAACACCAAGTCCTTGCAAGTTCTACAATGAGACCCCAACTCTCTCCTTTTGAATAAATTGTATCTTACTCTAAAGTAAATTATATTGTTAATTTAGAAACCATCTAAAATAAAAAATTAATATTCTAAACATTAGTAAAAGGAAATATAACTTAGTAATAAGACTCTGTTCCCTAAGGATGATAAATTCCCGGAAGTCACATTCCAGTTATTACTTCAGACCGCGTACACTTGTGTGCAAGCGCAGACATGAAATTTAAGTCTGTCAGGGCTCTACCTAAGAAAAGAAAATTTTGGCTAGACAATTAATCTAAGCACATTTTAGGCTAATATTTTCTTAAGTTTTAAGATATCATAAATCATCCTAAATAAATAAGAGTTACAAAGCATCAAATGAAATGATAAAATCTATACATAATACATTTATAATTTAAGCAAAATATAAGATAAAAAAAATACCTTAAACTAAAGCTGCAAAAAAGGTTAAGTAGTTTATAAATGTGATCTACTATATACAAAGAAAGGTCATGAACAGATGTGACCAATATATATATATATATTGGCTTTCTAATAAAAGTGAAATATAATTAAAACAGTATTGAAATTAGCATCCTAACATGCTAGCACAAAAAATATTATATAAAATAAGAAAACTACTAAAATTGCATAAATATTGAAAATACTGAAAGGTACGAAAAATGATGTAAATACTAAAAATTGAACTGGGCTGAACTAAAAAATAATTGAAATGAACATAGCTGAACTGGAAATAACATTTCATCTTAATTGGATATGTGCCTAGACTAGTCCTGTCATAATAGAAACTCGCTAAACCTATCCTCAAAATAGAAAGTCTAACATGTATCATCTAGACCATTGTTGGCTAGATCCGAGATGGGCTATAGAATCAGACATGTATCATCCAAACCCTCTCCATGTTTAATCCAATTTGATTATATCTCAAAAATAAAATTACAAAAGCAAACTAGCTATGACACATTCCACTGAACTATGATATCATTTATTAATTTTACTGATTATTAATGCCAATGACATATGCATCTCAAAACTAATATAGGATATTCATCAAATATTCTAAGTTTCAACTAATGTGTCAAAACATTAAAGGCTCAAATCAAAAGGAAGCAGCGTATACAATTCAAGGAGTATAAAATAGCACCATACAAAAATCTATTAAATCATTTGTTTTCTAATTTAATCGTTCTAATTATCTGAGATTATACAAGCTCAAGATTTATAATATCCTACTATCCAATATAAACTCAGAGTCATTGTCCTATAAAGTCAAACAATTAGAACTAATCAAGTTCTAATGTAAATCAATCAATGTCGCCTACATAAGTTAAATAATAAATCAATCGTCTTAATTAATAAATTTATCAACCCAAACCAATCTTGATTAAAGAAAATCAAGATTAAGGGATTAAGAGTTAAACTCCAAAAGATTGAGGCTTACCACTCTTAATCCAAAGGTGCTAAAGTCTAAGGCTTTAAGATTTCTCAACTCTCACAAACTAAAGATTAATGCAATCTTATTAAGTATAATCAAACTTAATAAGATAGAACTCTAATCTAAAGCTAAATTTAAAAGATAAAATAATTAAAATTAAAAGATAAATCTAGAAATCTAAATCAATGATTCATTCCATTGAGTAACTCATTTACCCAAAGGTCCGTGAACATTATCCTAAATCTACTAAAGCACTTAGGAATGGATTATTGAGATTTCATAAAGGAAATTACTTAAGGGATTTTCTTATCGAAATGGCTTAGGAAAAGTTTAACAATTGAATATAAATATTAATATTAATTTAATTAACATTGAACTATGATTAGGGAAAGCATAATGTGGTTTAAATTCACATTATGAACTTAATAACTTTACTTAATAAAATTTTGAGGAAAATTTAGGGTTTGCCTTAAAATTAAGCTAACATATATAACTGATATAAACTTGATTTCTAAGCATTTTGTAACAACCCACATTGTTACTTTAGTTAATTATGACTAATTTTAAGTCTTAAAACTAATCTTAAGTGCTAATTAGGTCAATTGGAGTCAACCTTTAAGACCTAGTCCAAATCATGAGTCAAACGGATCGAATCATGATTTCTGAAAATTCAGAAAAACCTAAAAGTTGACCTATCTAAATCGACCTCGGATTGGAAAACGGACTTCGCCATTGCGCTCATTGACCCCAATTAGCTAGGATTGAAGTTTACGTGTCAATCGAAAGTCGTCGAAAATTCGACAAATATTTTAATAATATTAAATACCCCGAAAATCAAGGTATCAAAATACTCGTCGGATCGAAAATCCGACCTCACCGTTGCGTTCCTCACCTCTCAATTAGCTAGGGGTGAGTGTTTGAAATTTTTCTAAAAGCCATTTATTTATTTGGAATTTTCTTAAAACTAAATAAATTTTGATAATTAATTAGATTATTTAATAATTAATTAAGAGGCAAACGGCGCTGTCAGACCCTAAACCGTGCTCGTTAGATCGAACGGTTCGATCTGAGTCGTTCGATCGGCTCGATCGAACGGCTCATGAGTCACCTCCTTCGGGCCCGATGCCCTTGCGCCACGCGGCGAGCGCCGCCTCCCCTCGCACCCAATCCCCGCCCGGCATCGCCTCGGCAGCTCCGCCTCGAGGCCTCTAAAGCATCCTCCTCGATTCCAACCTGAAGTCTACTCCATCCCGAACCCTAAATCGTGAGAAGGCTGTCGGCGCGACACCCCTCTGCAAACCCTACCTCCTCGGCCGTTCGTCAGGTACTCCCGATCCTGCACTTGATTTCATTGCATGTGCTGTCCAATGATTGCTAGCCTTAGATCTAGGACCTGTTCATCGATCGAACGGATCCGATCGATTCGATCGGATCCGATCGATTCGATCGGATCCGATTGATTCGAATCGAATCTCGGCCCTCTCGGCCGCGTACGCGCACTCGCAAGCGCGCTAGGGTTAGGAATGGCCGGCGGTAGAGTTGTCCATAGGCCTCGACCCGCATCTCACTCGGTAGACCTCATCAAGACCTTCCCATCGGCGGTCGGATCGAGCCTCGCCGTTGCCGGGGCGTCGAGAGACCGCGAGCCCTAGCCGAGCGGCGTCGGGAGCGTCGCGGAGAAGGGAGACCTGCGGGTTTCGGGTCGGGTCGAGCCCGGCCCGCGAGTGCGGGAGCCGGGTCCGCGTGCACAATTGCAGCAAGTCAAAGTTATATGTATATTAGTGGGTCCCGCCTCCTCTGCGTGCCCAATTGCAGCACGACACGTGTCCTGCTGCAATAATGACCCTGCAGAAAGTCAAAGTTAAATTTTAAAAACAAAAATATATATAAACGTATATAAGCATGAATCCCAAATAATATTATACTTTTATAAACGTATTTATATATATATATATATATATATATATATATATATATATATATATATATATATATATATATATATGTGTGTGTATATTCATGAATCGGAAGCTTAGTTATTTAGTATTCGTATTTTCGAAACTTAGTTAATTAGTATATATATATGTATAAATATAAAGGTATGCCCGATGTAATAATAAAAGTTTTAGAGAAATAATATATGCTTTGACATAAAATCTGTGCTTTATTAAATCGGAATATCATAAGTGGTTAAATGAGTTAATTAGAATAAAGAAAAACAGCCAATCATAAACATTCTTATAAAAATGGGCATATATATATATACTAATAATCCCTTAATAAGTAATTATATACCTACATGAATTAATCTACAAGGTTAAATAAATATATATGTATATTAGTTATATATATTGATAATAAGATACTTATTATATATATATATATATATATATAAATGCATGCAATACATAATAAATTATACATAAATCAAATCAAATAAAAATTTACAGTAAAGATAAATCAATACTTTTAATTAATATTATGAAACAATTGAATAATTGATTAATTGTTAAATATTAACATGATAAATGCAATTAGTTAGTTCGATTAAACATAATTGAGATCTCCTTAACTAATATACATTAATATTAAAGATTAAATAAATGATTAGTTAATTGCTTAACTAAGTATAAATAATTGATATTAAATTCCTTAAATACAAACCTAATACAATAGGTTAATTAATGATTAATTACAAATAATTAACCTTAGGAATAAATAGTAAATTAATACAAATTATATTTTTGAATAGTAAAACTTAAAAGTTTAATAATTTTTTATAGGATGATCCGAATATAGCCAATATAAATCTTAAAATACTCAAAAAAATAAATAGAATCAAATGGCGTAATGCATAATTTAGTTTCGGGGTACGCATAACGAAGTAGGATTTTATGACCTCTTTAGGACCCCATAACTTCTGACCCAGTTGTCAGAACATAGTCAATATGGGTCTTAAATTACTCAGGAGGACAGCCCCATCACTGCAGTAGTATCAACCCTAGAATTTAAAGTTGACTTTAGTGAAAAATAACCAAAATACCCCTAGAATTCAAATGACCATAAATTGGTCAATTCAACTACGAATCCAAAAATTCAAGATGCTAACTAGTTTAGAACTTCTATGTCACCAATAAACTGAAATAACATTTAGGTTCTGAACCCTAGAAATTTAGAAAATGACCAAAATATCCCCAACCTTGGTTAGGTCGTAACTTGACCATTTGAGGTTCAAATTGGGTCTACTCCCTATCAACATACTCAGTACATTATAGGGAAGCTATAGAAACTGAGTTTGCTGAAATTGGACTTCAAACGGAAAAGTTCAGTTTTTGTCACCCGTTGACCGACTCAAATTTACCAAATTGCCCTTCAAACTTAAAACGTCCATAACTTCGTCAATTGACCTCAGAATGCAGTGTTCTTGGACTCTATGGAATCCTTGAATAGTAACATACAATAAACTGCATAAAAACTTAGTTTTCAGTAGAGTTAAAATCACTTAAATGCCCTTAAGTCAAAAACATTAGTTTGAAACTATATGACCCATTTCTCGTCCGAATTGGACAAACTTACTGTCTATCCTTAAGTTAGACAGTAAGAAATCATATGAAAAAGAGAAACTTCAATTTGGGCACTTAAATCAAAAGTTAACTTTTCAGACCCTTAAGTAGGGGCAAAATGGTCATTTTGCCAAAAATTTAGGATAAGCATCATTAGTCTCTAAATTATGATTTATATCACTAAAATTAGTACTAAAACTATATTAGAATCCTTTAAGCAAGAAAAATCAACTATTAGGTCAGCTCGGCAAAAATTCCCTAGAATTCTCTTTAAGTCTTTTCTTTAGGATCTTTGCACTACACCTTAAGGACCCTTCCTGAGACTAGGACTAGATCATAGGATTGATTTTATTCATTAAAAAATGGGGTTTTTTAATGAATGAAACCTTGGTTTTATTAGTTTCTAAAATTTTTCAACTTATTTTGATTATCTTATCTTTTAACCTTAGATCTAAGATAGGAGATTCATCCTATTAAGTTTGATTACTTGATAGGATTGGCCTATATTATTATATCACTTTTAGAATGAAACTTAGATCCTATGTCTTATCCTTTTTGGATTATGTGATTAAACCCAATCTCGTGGTGTTTAATCCATAATCTATAGTTTTATAGTTTTAGTTAGAACGTCTAAAATTATCAATTAGGTCGTAATGATTTATTATTTAACTTCTATAGTCAACTTTGATTTGGTATATTAGGACCTAGCTAGTCCTGATATTTTGTAACTTGTAAGGACGAATTTCTAAGTTACACTTGATATGTGGGAAAATGGTGATCTTGAACTGGTGTAATTTGGAATAGTTAGAATGGATAATAGAAAACAGATGGTGTCACCATATTAGTAGAGTCTCTTGCTTATTTTGATACTTTATGCTACGCATTCCTTGTATAATTGAGCTTATTTCCTTAGACATTTCATATAAGATAATTTTGTGCATGAAAATAAAAACTTAGAATAATAGGACAACAGTTGCCTTGGGTTCAGTTTGTGGAGATTATGGTGCACATTTGCCCTGATGGACAGGGGTAAAGTGAGATCAGGATGCCTAACATTCTCATTGAGGAGAGTGTGTTAGGCTTGGGACCCGTATAGTCTTGCAGACGTGCTTGACTCCTCAGTTGTTTCTAACAGTTGTCCATAGAAACAAAAGTAAAATAACTAAAATATGTTGCATAAGTATTGTCTGCCTCTTCAGTCATGCAGTATGTTCAGTATGTTTGCAGATTGAGATGTATATATATATATATGTGGGTCAGTTGGGTCAAGTTTTTTGATATGGCAGTCAGTATACAGAGTTTGGAGTTGCAGTTGTAATATTTGGCTATATTTTGGCATTATTTATTCAGTCAGCTATTTACTTGTACAGCTTATATATAGTAGGATGTTAGATTTTGTTGTTATTTATATGTATCACTGCTGAGATTTATTATTGTAATTTACATATTTCATTTGATCACCAGCATGTATTAGGATGTAGCATTTTCTTTCAGCATATATTTAGCTACTTATATTATATGCCTTGCCTTGTTTACCTAGTTTTTGAGGCACATCTTAGCCTCCTTTGTTTAAGTTATAATTATTATTTATAGCTATTCCTCTTTCTTATTGTATTGCTAGTCGTTTCCTGATTTATTGTTGCTTAGGAAAATTGTGTAAAGTGGTGATATTAAAAACATATGAAAATGTATCAGCCTAAAATGTACTTAGATAAATTGTCTAACCATATTTTTTTCTTTTTTGGTTGGGGCCCTACATTGTGAAACCAACAATGGCAGGCTTAGAGCAGATAGAGGATCCAGCACCTGAGGAGGAGCTATTCCTAGAGGAGGAGCAGCAGCTCAGACCAGAGCATATCTAGTCCTTAGACTTATTGTGAGAATGAGTGCCTTTGCATTTCCTTTTATTTGAACTTTAAATGTTGTAATAATACAAGTACTCTTGACTGTGCATTTGGATTTATATGCTTATATTCTGAGTTATGTTCTGCACTTATGTTATATTATGATGCTTGGATGTCATTTATTGCTTCCGCACTCTGTACGTTTACTTATATAATGACTGTTAGATTGATTCTGTGTTAATCCTTCCCTAATCGGGTGGATTGTGGAGTTTATCCTATTCCAATGGTAAGTGAGGGGTTAGCCAGAGTGACACTCCACCCTTAACCTAATCCTTGGTGGATTAAGGGTGCGGGGCGCCACAGTTGGTATCAAAGAATTCCATAAGGTGTCAGATAAGAATTTGCATTCTTATCTACCTAATGGATGATTCTTCTGCCAAGTCAATCACTATGTCAGTCTAACATGTATCATCTAGACCATTGTTGGCTAGATCCTAGGTGGGCTATAGAATCAGACATGTATCATCCAAACCCTCTCCATGTTTAATCCGATTTGATTATATCTCAAAAATAAAATTACAGAAGCAAACTAGTTAGGACACATTCCACTGTACTATGATATCATTTATTAATTTACTGATTATTAATGCTAATGACATATGCATCTCAAAACTAATATAGAATATTCATCAAATATTCTAGGTTTCAACTAATGTGTCAAAACATTAAAGGCTCAAATCAAAAGGAAGCAGCGTATACAATTCAAGGAGTATAAAATAGCACCATACAAAAATCTATGAAATCATTATTTTCTAATTTAATCGTTCTAATTATCTGAGATTATACAAGCTCAAGATCTCCAATATCCTACTATCCAATATAAACTCAGAGTCATTGTCCTATAATGTCAAATAATTAGAACTAATCAAGTTCTAATGTAAATCAATCAATGTCACCTACATAAGTTAAATAATAAATCAATCGTCTTAATTAATAAATTATCAACCCAAACCAATCCTAATTAAAGAAAATCAAGATTATGGGATTAAGAGTTAAACTCTAAAATATTGAGGCTTACAACTCTTAATCCAAAGGCACTAAAGTCTAAGGCTTTAAGATTTCTCAACTCTCACGAACTAAAAATTAATGCAATCTTATTAAGTATAATCAAACTTAATAAGATGGAACTCTAATCTTAAGCTAAATTTAAAAGATAAAATAATTAAAATTAAAAGATAAATCTAGAAATCTAAATCAATGATTCATTCCATTGAGTAACTCATTTACCCAAAGGTCCATGAACATTATCCTAAATCTACTAAAGCATTTAGGAATGGATTATTGAGATTTCATAAAGGAAATTACTTGAGGGATTTTTTTATTGAAATGGCTTAGAAAAAGTTTAACAATTGAATATAAATATTAATATTAATTTAATTAACATTGAACTGTGATTAGGGAAAGCATAATGTGGTTTAAATTCACATTATGAACTTAATAACTTTACTAAATAAAATTTTGAGGAAAATTTAGGGTTTGCCTTAAAATCAAGCTAACATATATAAATGATATAAACTTGATTTCTAAGCATTTACTTTACTAATTTTAAGGGAAATTATAGATTCTTAAGGCCTAAGAGCACTTAAGCCAAAATATGAGCAAAATGACCAAAATACCCCTCATTAAGAGTCATAAATGAGATTTTAAGATCTAAAGTTCTAAATTGGATTCTATTAAAGCCATATGATTTCTTACTGTCTAAAATAATAATTGATATTAAGAACACTCAATTTGACCAAATATTAAAGCTAGTGAGCTCAAATTATGATTTAAGCTCATTAATTGGTGATTAATAAAATTACTTACGGGAATCCAAATTTATGTTATACTTAGGTTCTATTCAATCTAAGAAAGCCATATATACTAATTTTGCTAAAATCTGAGATCAAATGGCATAGTTATGGGCCAATTAAGAAAAAGTCCTAAAAAGGGTAATTTAAGGAATGGGTCAAAATCTCATTTTCACTAATTGATGTTCAAATCAAGCAAAATCAATGGCTATGGGTTCTCTATATCACGCTGAGCAAAATAACAATAAGTATGCTAATTTTGTAGTTCAATTAATTAGTCTAAGCCCTAATCATAGGTTAGAGTGATTAGTGAGTGATTAGTGAAATCAATTATATAAAAAAAATTAACTTCAGAAATATGTTCTCCTTTGTTTAGTGAGCAATTAGAGACTTAAAACTTAAAATTTGGCTAATTATTGAGCTTAATATTTACTAATTATTGAGTTTATTAAACCTATTAAGAGCATATGAGAATCCAATTCTTAAAGATTAAAGAAGCATGCATTTTTAAATATTCAATCAAATGGGTCTAAATCAAGGATATTTCTCATCAACTTAAGGCCTAAAGGTGAAATAATTTTCATTTTAGTGTTGGCCTACCTTGAAGTGGAAGTATTCAAACTTGGAGTAGTCTAAGATTATCTTTAATTACTCCTTTCAAGATTAAATATTTCAAATGATCAATATTCCATTGAATCAGAGTTATTAATAAGTATAAATATTGGAAGGTTCTATAAGCATCCACATACTCTATGGTTCACATGTCTAAGATCATGATGTCTTAATGGGTTGAAAAAATTTCTTATCACTATAATAAGTAATATTTAAGGCTTAATGAAAGATATAACCTTAATAATTGGGTTAATTGAGCAATTTTAAAACATTGATACAAACTTTTCAAAGTTAATGCTGTACAATTACAAATATGCGATCATCATAAAATTTACAATAAAATAGATCATCATAATCCTAATAATAAGTATACATAAAGTTTAAATAGGTGATTAGATCATTCATATTTTATTTGATTAAGCTATAATATTAAAGTAACATAGAAAATTATTAAGGTGGTTCAAACTCTAATCTAGATTACCAAAGTGTGTTAGATCTAAATTATCATATAGTTGGTTAATCATTATTGACAACAAAGAAAATACAAAATTTTGCAAACCCTAAGATTCTAGCCACTTTAAAAAAAAATACAAAATTTTACCTTCCCACTTTAACTAATGCAATCTCAAAGAATGAACAAATTGCAATTTAGTGGGATTCTTAACTCAAAATTTCTTGCAACAAGAACATATTATGAAACCATTTTACTTTCGAATTAGTCTACTATTTTTTTCACACAATTCAAAGTGTGCAAAAATAAAACTATTTTATCATAAAGGGTTTTACTCTTTTTTTTATTATTAATGATTATCATTTTATCTCATTAAAAATAGATGATAATAAAAAAGAACATCTATTTGTTTAATATTGTACATATATTTATAAATCATAATTTAATTCAATTCATAAATGAGATTTTAGAAGAATCTTTTTGATCTTACAATAGAATTATTTAAAAAGAGTCGGCTTATTTATCTTCTAAACAACAAAGAAGAAAATATTGCTTACAAATACCAATAAAAAAAAGTATATATCTAAAATTGAATTTTGCAAATGATCTAAAGAGAAATTGAGTTGTAAAAGTAAAAAAGGAAGGTATTCAAGTTGTCATATATTTCAATCTAAGAGAATATTATCCTAAATAATTTTTTCATTAAAAAATAAAGATAGAAAACATGAAATTTCTTTTTTGCTCAAAATATAAAGAAACCAATTTACCATACTTTCTCATAATAAAAAAGCAATTAGTTTTAATTTGTATTTAGAACAACTTATAAAATTTGAAGTAAAGGGTCAATTTGTCATCTAATGCAAGCTTTTTCTAAAAAAGCAATAATAATAATTGATAATATATTTTTTTTCAACATTACATAATCGAATGATGTGCCCCATTTGTTTTATAGAAAAAATTATATTTTTTTAACACTTTTGTCTCAATCTATGATTTAATTTGGTGTAAATATAAGAGATGATTCAACACTATCAATTTTAATACAAGTAATAATTCCTAAAGGTAATTCATTATAGTGTACCTCAACAAGACTATAAAGGTAATTCAACAAATTTGCATCATGAAACTAATATAGTGTACCTCAACAAGACTTGTGAGAAAAGTAAGAAAATAGTAGTCAATTGCTCACAATGATAGGCTCAACACACATATGGCATCCTGTAATGTTCACACTGACTTGATACTCTAGCAAGGCAACAACACCATGGCTAGGAAAAATACAATTCGGGCTTTTACAATAATACATCTTAGAATGAAAGCATGCCTTGATGCAATAAGAACAAATCATTGCCTATACAGTATTCAAGAAAGCATGTCTTATACATAACTTAACATTTATTATAATAATCTTTCTACTTCAGAATGGTGGCACTATTTACATAGAGCATGAAAAAATTTATATATCACAATTTAAAATATATCTTTATTCAATGAAATTAAATCTTCAAGAGTGAAGATTATTGAATACAATTAAATATATAATGTAGACACAATTGTGGCATTCTTAAGAGATTTATAGTACAAGGCTCTGAATAAAATTAGAAGTTATCAGAAGAGTTCCTAATATCACACACATGTATTAGGTCCAAATATTATATATTGTACTAATTAAAAGACACTAATTTATAGCAATTTGCATCCTCTAACTCTTGTATTCACTCTTGAAGAAAATAACTCAAGCCTCAAGATGATGTTAACATGATATCTAAGCAAATTTTAGAATTAAGTGATTAAGAAGGCAAGCTACGAACCTTTGGAGGTATACATGTTTAATCCTTTTTGCATCGTCAGAATAAAGAGTACTCATGAATTTATTCAAACCATCTATATTTTGATTGTTCAAATTAAAATAGTAAAAAAATGCAAATTTTATGATGATTAAAAAGAGAATAATGAACAGGTAGCAAAATCATCCTTAGCTTATAAAAATAGAGTCATTCGCAGCCTAAATAATAGCTCAAAATATGTGAAAATGAAGAAAAAGATAAATTGTGAGTTTACTCCTCTCTTCCCATTCAATAGTTGGCCATGTTAGCCAAAATAGAAAAATGATAGCTGCTAAGTGATAGATCCAGCAATATTAGACACTAAAAGTAACAAGAGAAAAATAGGTTGGTGGTTGAGCTGACTATTATTAAGGTCTCATTAGTTTTTAGTCAGCCTAGTTAGCAAAAAATTAATAAAAATATACATTATATTATATTACATTAAGTGGGGTGTCTGTGCATTGTGATCTTTGTATTACAATCTTCTATGCTGAGTATTATTCAATAAAAGAGGTTGAATTAAATTACTATATCACGATTGAGCTACATAATGATTCTTATTCCTATCACAATGGAGAACTTCAATAACAAATAAGGATGAAAGGAAAACATTCATAAAAAAAACTTGCAAAAGCCTATACTGAAAATATGATTAAATACTTGATGTTAAACAACCACAAAATGCTTAAGGAGAGTTATATGTAGAGGAAATTCCCCCTTGTATCACTAGACGAGTGACAAATATCACACATATTACGGCTTTCAACCAGTTGAAGTTTCTCCCTGATATAAGTAAGCCTATGGAGCTCCCATTATTTGTTGAGTATTCTTAATATTGCAGCATGAATCACCAATTCAGTATTTGATCATAAAGGAAGCTAAACTTGCTTCCCTCTAAATTAGTATCAACATGACTAACAAGGTACATGACAAGATTTTCTTAGATCTTACTCAACTGTGGTAATAAGCATTTCATCAGTTAGTTGGATGCGTCAATAAAAATTTGGATCTAGTCCACCATAATACAATTTTGTTGCTGCTATCTTTGACGCTTTTCTCTCCCAAATCAGCTTAGTATCAGCATACTCATATTGATCTTATGTAAAATAACTTAGACAACCTTAGTTCTACTTAGTTGAGTTGTGTTCAACTACATGAATCCTTTATTTCTATTGTACACAATCATATAGAAGCATCTCCCTTAGTTCCAAATAGTACATGAATCCTTTATTTCTATTTATAATAGTTTTTTTCCCAAGATTTTTTTTTCTCTTCCTATTTTTAGCAAGGAAAATTTCATATAGTCAATTTTTTTAATAGGAACATCAAACTGTCCACACTTAATATGCCCAAACCATCTAAAGATGCCATTCTTTAATTAAATCCACTATTGAAACCACTCCAATCTTTCTATGAATGAACTCCTTATTCTATCTTTAAGTATACCCAGTCATCCACCTTCGCAATCTGATCTCTAGTACACTTGATACTTAATTTATCAGTTAGCCTTATCATATTTACCTTTCAATAAGTTCTTTCAGCATTTTGTTGTATGGTTTTGCAGCGTGTTCTCAACTTGTATGAAAATGGCAGTATTCATTTTGACTCACAATATTATTATTAATTAGACTAGACATAAAACTTAGTGTTATTTCACAAGAGTGTATGCTCACTCCTTTAGACGGATGAGAGAAGGATCTTTCTTCTTTGGATGCTCTTACTTTTTCTGAGGTTGCCGTAACATGTCATCCTGAAGGCGCTTTATTTCCTAGTAAAATGCTCAAATGAGCGTTGATCGCCTCATTCTACTCAAATGAGGTTTACATATGATATGATTGTTTCAAGTATTTAAGATGAGTGGAAAAGGCTTGGATCTAGACCTTCTAGAAAGGCACCTTGTAGCAACTCCAGCTCTACTCAATAAAGAATATATAATTACTCTTTAAGGATTTTCTTATATTTTGTCAAAGTCAATAAAGATCAGAATAATCTTTACTATTTTTTCAAATTGGCTATAAATTACTCTAAGGCTATGAATTATTTGTCTAAAGAGAGAATGAAACTAAACACATATTAATCATAAGTGGGGAAAATTGGAAAATAAGCATATCCAGCGCCTATTGAATAAACATGATAGTTTAATAATGATCAACTGGCTCGAAGTTGAAATAGGGTGAGGCAATAAAAATTTTGGCATAGATAAACCGCTTAAAACTCCTATTAATGGGGTTACGTGTAAACTGGTTGATCTGTTTGACATATTTAAGTAATTAGGATGATGTGCACGACCCATAGAAGTAGATGAATTTTACCACAAACAATGATAAACTATTGCTTAATTAAGTCAGTATAGTTCAAATAGATTATATCAGTGTTCTACATATATCAACATCAAGTATGGATGATAAAAAAATAACAGTACTTTTACATTGAAACCTAAGAAAAAAAGTGTTCAGCCCAATTTAAGAGACTCCACGATATGTATTAAGATTTATCGATCACGTTTTACGCGCAAAGTAACTTTAATAATTCATTGTTGTATTAATTTAAAATCAAAGTAGCTGTCAAACTAACAAATAATAGCCAACAGTCATGACAGAAGGTGATGGAGATTATTACTATAGAGACCGAAAACGAAGGTGGATTCCAAATACAAGTGGTGGAGATCGACAGCATTTTTCAATAAGAGTTCAAAAGTATGGGTCAACAATGATAAAGGAAAGACAAAAATCCTTTCAGCAAGGAGGTTTCTAAATATTAATAATGGAATTCTACACATACAAACAAGAAATACTTGCTGAATATATTCCAAGCTCATAATTTACAAAACTAGACGTACAAACAAATACACAATAAAAGAAAAGAAAAGAAAAGCTAGCCTGAACCACGGTTGTAAATTGTAATACTCAGTCTCACAATATAACAAAATTGAGGCAATGAGGACAGAGGTAGGTCGGTTTTTGAACCCTTGACCATCATCACATGCCAATGACTAACCTGAAACGTTACAAAATTATTATTCATAAAAGATATATAAAAAAGTATGTGTATATATATATATATATATATATATGAATAAAAAAGATGATTTGATACCTGATAAACAAATATATTACATAAAAATGCTTCTTTGTTTTTTACTGCAAGCGGTTGGAGAAAGCGATCAAATCAATTAAAGAATAAAATTACTACGATACCAAGATATACAAGCTCTACTGCTGTTCAGCATATGTCCATTCAGTCACAAATTTACAAGTTTATGCCTGAAAATATTAACAAAAAAAAGTTACTAAGAAAATTATCAATCGGCTTGCTCATTAAAAGAAGTTTTTCATGGGATTTGCTTGATAGCGTTATGCAAATGTTGTGCTTTACATGAAATAAAATCTGTATACCCAGCATAAAGTTATAAGCGGTTCCATATATTAGATGGAAAGTACACATGAAAAATGGAAATATACTAGCTCAATTATATATCTAAATCGAAGAATTTTTTTTTTTTTTACTGTAAATCAAGGAAGTAGCTTTGTATCCGTGAAGAATTGGGAGTAAATGGAATTAAAGAAAACTTACTCTGCCGTTAGCCATATTTGTTGCACCAGCATTCATCAATAAATCATGGGTTAAATGTCTTCGATTTTTGCCGGTAATATTAAGGCCCTGCTGTAACAAATCAGGTCTACCCCACAGGATCGTTCACCAGCTGGAGAATGCCACGTATTTGAAGGTAAGGATTCTCCAGCAGCATTTCATTGTTACACTGGATAGCAGTAACAACAAATTATGTTTGACACTTGGACAGGGAATTTCATGCATATTTAATATTGAAATCTTCAATAATTACATTTCCAATACCCAAATTTTACTATTCATAAAGCTACCATCCAAATCTTTATCATTGTAATGAAATTATCACTCCACTATGTTTCACCCAATAATGATTCCCTGAGTAGTAGTTTTATAATAATTGAATCTTGGCTGGCAGATATGGGAGGAATAAAGTTTAGGGTTTTATGCCAGTAAATATCTCTTGATTTTATATGAAAATAGAAATATAAAAACAAAACTTCTAACCTGCTGTGCCTTGATTATGAGAGACTGAAGCATGCGTTGGTACTTCTCAGGTTCTTCGGTCATCATTCTCTGAAAAACGAAAGATAATAAGCAGGAAATTTTAACAAATTCAATTGAAAAAGAAATTGGGTATACCTTTTGAAGAAAAGCTGCTGAATAATATGCAACCCTGGAGTCTGTATCATCCAGCAGTCCCCTATAAATTTGCATACAAATTAGCATTTATTCACCTGCAGGACTTAGTAAAGAAGGAAAGGAAGGATACGTGAAACAATGTCCAGAGATTACCTGAAAAACTCTTCACCTTCAACTTCCATGAATGCTGCAGAATCAGCTGAGCATTTGCCTATCAATAGTAGGAGAAGGGCGGCACGAATGTCAGATGTAGAGCCGGGAAGATTTGCCCGGCCCTCACTGCCAACAGCAACGCCTAGAGCGATGTCATCCGTCGCTGCTCCAGCAAGTTGTATTAATGGCCAGTAGAAGAGGGATGATGGAACTCTGGCAACCAGCTGCATGGGAACAATAGCTTGCCCATGCAGGACAAGTGCAGCCATTGACGTAGTTTCGTGATTGATGGTGGATTCATGACCGGAGCAGGTGCATCCCGAAGGTTTGTCCACATATATCTTTCCTGGATTTAATAAGCTTTGTGATGAAAAAGAATTCAATACACTTCTGTGAGTCTCACGTGTATGGCAAACTGAATTTTCAAGACTTTTTGTATGCCCACAAGTTATTCCAGTTGCAGAATAACAAGGCAGTCTCACACAAAGTTGAGAAAAAAGCATATCGCACATCTGCTTGGCAAAAAAAAAAAATTTATCAAATTTTGCTACTGAACAAGAAATATATGCCCATTCTAAAAAGCTACAATCACCTTATTAATTAATGCAAGTAAAAAATATAAAAACAATAACGAATCAAGTATGGTTTCGAAAAATCTTTAAGTTTGAATTCGCTGTATCTTCACACATTACAATTTTGGGAAAATTTGAATAAATGTCTAATCGTTACAGAAATTTTAAAGAGTTAAATGAAGAATAATGGTCCCCCTAAGAGTTCATCTACAATTCATCTATCTATACATTAAACGAAGCACACTAACATGTAGCAATTCAATGAATTCAGGAACACTTGCAACAACCAAGAATTCAAAGGGCTGCACTAGTGATCGTAAGAACAACAGGAACTATTCTTTACTTTTAATGATGTACGTTGGGCAAAGGGTTATAACACAGTCTGAACAGAATTCAGGATCATCATCTACAGCGCATCATTTGAATTCTTTTTCTTGCCTCATTTGAAATTAATCTCCATATATATGCTTTAAATATGTTTCCACATCTAACATAAACATTATCTCCTCTTGAAAATTACAAGCACCAAATGCAGCGAAATCAAATGCTCTCCGATCGATGCAGCGTGAGAAGAAATCGGCCGCTTGCATTCGATTCCGGTGCCCGAGAAATTTGCCTGCTGCATTCAATTCTAGCCAATAATTCCAACTCCAGCCTGAAATTGGCCGCAAAGAGACGAAAATGCGTCGAGGAAAAAACTATAATCGACGAAGAAATTGCAACCGACGCGGTGTGAGAAGAAATCAGCCGCTTTCATTTGATTCCGCTACTGGAGAAATTCTACCGCTTACATTCCATTCCTCGGCGTCTCTCTACAATCATCAATTCTTCTGTGGAATAAATGACAATGTAGACGAAGTTGTTTCGATTATAAAAATTTATTCTCTAAAGCTAAATTAAGTGTTTTCCCTTAGATTTTCACGGATGAATACTGTAGGTTACTGAGATGTAAAGGCAAGGACCAAGAAAATTACTTAAATAAGAGTCAATGGACAAAAAAATACTTACAAGAGTCGATGATTATTTTGAACATTTTGCAAGAATCAAGAGATCATTTTGATAATTCTCTTTAATTGTATAATTGTCATAAGTTTAAATCTTATCTTCACATTGATCTCTTCATCAATTTATATTTCTAAAATGCTTATTTTTTATCAAGAGAGCCTATCAATATTTGCTGCAAAGTTCCATGAACTATGTTAGGTGTATTTCATTTACCTAAACTTCTAATAAATAAGACCATCATAATTAAATAATAACTAAATAACTAAATTACTCCAAAATAATAAAAGAAACTATATAACAATCCTAAATCCTTGGTTTAACAATTCAACTTCAAACATGGCTAATCAAATTAGATGTACGGAGTAGAAAATTTGTGAATTACAAGGATCATTGTGAAAGAACTAAAAAAGAAGTGATATGTAAATAGAATTTTTTGGCTGTAGTTCAGCAGAGACAAATATAAGTGCAAGAGGAACAAAATAAGTAACGATTTTCAAACCGTCAAGAGAGCTACCATTAATGTAATCATCGTTGCTACAGGAATAAATGCTTCACAGAGAATATTAATTTACTAGAATCTTTCATGATTTAATAAAAAACCAAAAATCATAACTTTAGTTGCAATTAGATAGAACTGCAAGAACTTAAAATCATACAGTTGACTGTACCTTCAAGATATTGAGATAGTCGGTCTCATTTATTTGAACTACCAGTGTTAAGGCGGAGCTCAACACATCGATAATAGCATTTGCTTTGTGAAATCGCATTTCATCATGATCAGCAATGTTGTTTTCATAGATTGTATTTTGTAACTCATCTTCATCGAAAAACATTTTGCAGTGCATCAAAAATCTCTCCAAAACAATAAGAAAGCCCCTTCGGATAAAATTATGTTTTGATTTCAAGAGGCCGCACATGATAACTATCGGCAAAGGGACTGATGAAGAAGAAATATCCTGGCATCCAGCAACTACAAATTGCTGCACAAGTTTCTTAATAATTATGCAAATGCTCCTTCCTTTAGCCTTTCTAATTTCTAAGGTTAGTAGTTCAATTAGCCATATATATCCATGATGACGATTTGAAGCCCTGTCTGAATGCAGTAGAGAATGTAATGTTGCCCAAGAAAGCCTAGTTCTCAGACCAATTTCAGCTTCTCCAAGTTCATTCAATACAGAGTTTGATTGGTATGATTTCGTCAATTGCACCATAAAAGAGAATTCATTTTCTAGATGAGTGAAAGCAGATATGAGGGCATCAAGTTCTATGATGATATTGTCTGTGATCTATGAAATGAAATTAAAATAATTAGAAGAAAAATAACAGATAGCTCCTGTAAAATGAAGACCATAAATAAAACTACAGAGAAATCCACCAACTATCGAAAAGCTAAGCTTTTGCAAAAAAAATATAGAGAACCAATTCATGTCTGTAGATACTTCGTACAGCGGGCTATGAAAACTAAAAACAAAGCTAAAACGTGATATAAGAAATTGTTAAAAGAAAGATGAGAAATAAAATGATTTCAGTAAACTCATATGTAAGTGCGGTCTGAAGATCAATCAAGAAAAATCTTTATATTCATGAAATTTAAGGAGAAACAAGATGTTAAACTAGTTGATTAATAAAACTTCTCAATGAAATCATGAATGCCCATGATTAGATAAGAAACACATTGGTATTGATATTTATGAAAAAAGTACTTAAATTATAAAATAACTCTACATGAGCTTAAGCTCAAATGGCAGGAGATGAAAGCAGTAGAATAAAAGTAAATGCTCCAAAAAGAAAATCAAGCTTTAACCTTAACCAAAAAGCGCTCGCTAATTGGGTAACAGGCTTCTCAAGCGTAAAGTTTTTTTAGCTTTTGATGAGATTTTGAATTTTTTGACATCTCCTTTAGTTTGGAACTAGAGAAAAAAGACCATTGAAGGGTTTGAAGAGTGGAGGTCAAAGCACATATAGTGATTATATTATTGGTCTTAGGTTTAATGGTTTTAATTAATTTTATTTTACTTAATTGTTAATTACAAGTAGTTACTGCAAAGAAATCTAAAAATTGTGGTATCAATTCAGATTTTGAAGAAAAGTTGGATCATATGTTCTTAGATAATTGTTGCTGATGAAAAAGTACGGGTTCAAGCTCTAGTGAGATAACAACTAGTGTTGGACAAGAACGTGACTCAACACATGAAAAGCCTAACCGAATTTTAAATGAGTAAACCATCCAATCCACAGATGGAAATTGGAAAGATTTTTGACATTATCTACACTTAGAGTGAAGAAGATATGAAATGGTGCAATTTTATTATGAACACAAATCAATGATTTAGTTAATGCACCATTGTTAAGGTATCCAATAACATCAACAATAGCCAAAGCAGTCCAAGCACTTAAATCACTAACTTGAGTATATAATGACATGGAGCTATACTTGTGAACAATTGCTAATTCTATTCATCAATGCAATTGCTAATTTAAGAAAGAGTCAATGGGATGACAAATTTTAGAAATGCAATTGCTATTTCTATTCATCAATTTGGATTTTTCTTTAATTCATATGAAAAACAATATTATTATGCACTGTTTTTCTTAAAAAGCTATATTTTAGAATATTAAGTATTAATTTTTTATAATACAAATGTCTCCTATTTTCAAATTTTGTTACTTGTAGGCATAATGGTTAAAAAAAGAAACAACCGCATAACAACAGCGTCATCCAAACAAGCAAATCAGTAACAATTGAAGCAAAAAAGCATGACAGCAGGACACCCAAGTAATAATAGCAACTTTTATGTTTCAACTTCAAATAGATGTTGCTGTCCCATACAAGCCCCAAGTCAGAATCACTGCTTTGTTGACTATCCTATCTATTTCTCAAAACATTCACGAAGCTATTACAGTAACATCTACCTCTTATGACATTTGTTATAAACAAAACCAATCCATGTAACATTTTTAAGTTTTGGACATCCTTCACCAAGAAAACAACTATAGCATCGTAAACAATTGGCAGTGGATAACATAGGTTTAAAATTAGATTTTTTCACAGTAATGGAAACTTTCATCACTTCATTCATCCAACCAATTGATTGGCTATCCACCTTTCACCTCAATGACATCACATGCAATAGCCCAAACTCTAAAGTACTAAGGCATTGTTCATTTTTACATAATGGCCTCATGATTTTGTCCTCAAAAGATATCTTCCCAGCAGGTCACCTAGGAATTCTATCACTTGATAATCTTAACTTTAGAATTCATATCAAAACACCATTATCTCAAAATGCACCTCAATGGTTAACAATTAGCTTAATTACACCTTATAGGGGTCACAATTGTCCCCACTTAAGCAATTAACGTCATCATATCAGTATGCACACGCAGATGTAAAACCATCTATCGGGTAGATAGGACTAGAGATGACCCTTACAGGCTAAAGAGGTGCTTCCAACCATATAGCACTTTGTCTTATCATGAGCTTAATAGATAGCTCCCATGGCATCACACATTGCCCTGCATAAGCACTTTGCCCACATTGACACCAAATATCCTGTTCTAATATCATTTGAGATAGTTCAAACTCTTAAGTGCCAAGATATTATCCACTTTGTCTTATAGTCTCATTATTTTATCCTCAAAAGATAATTTCCCAGCAAATCTTCCATCCTGGGAGAGCACTCATTTGAGCATGCATAATTTTGGAGTTCTTATTAAAACTCTCATTATCTTAAAAGGTGCTTCGATGTATAAAAAGTTCAACTTAGTTATACTTAAGAGAGTATCAAACCACAAGTGAATCTACGTCATCCTAACAAAGCAGATCTTCACTATAATAAACATCTAGCCATCACACCTTTCCTTATCATCAACCACCCATTTCTTTCCTCTAAAAACTTTATCAAATCAACACTAGCTCTCCTACCTCCTCATCAGCATCACTCCATTCATCCAACCAATTGATTGGCTATCCACCTTTCACTTCAATGACAACATATTATCCAAGTGATCTATATCATCCTACCAAAAGCTTCAATGCAATGAACACCAATGGCCTTCGCACCTTTCTTGATCATAACCATCAATTTTTGTCCACTAAGGATTTTGTCAACCCAGCACTAGCTCTCCTACCTCCTAATCAAGCCACTGCCAATAATGCAAATCCAGCATTGACTATCACAATTGTTCTACACACCACGACCTTACGAGCATTTGTGTGCAGCTTTTGCCACACTTTTCCTAACTCAAACTATTGTCTACTATTATGGGATGTTAAAGTTAGATTAAACAATTTCCTGTCAATTTAAATAAATTCACACCAATTTCTTTTAAACATTTATGTGATCTATCAATACCAAAAGATGGCATTCTAATTTTCTAATTGCCCCAAATAACAAGACCACCAAAATAAGTTTAAATGGATAAAAACCAAACAACAAGCCCAAACCTCAAGCAGAACAAGCAAGCTTACATCTAAGCCAAACCCAACAACTAATAATGTAAGTTTGAAAGCCCAAAATAAACCCAAAATACAATAAATATTTTTATATTAAAATTACGTGCAAAGAAAATGAAATTTAATCTTTTTTTGAAGATTTAAAAAAAAATTGTAAAACAAAGTTCAAAAACTGAAACAAAACTCTAAACTATTTCTAGAGTTATAGAGTTATAGAATCAATGCCCAATTTTTAAGGGTTTTGACCTCAAAAAAAATTAACTGCCCTGAATATAATATCTAAAATCACTGCTATGAGAAAATAAAAGAATTAAATTTAGTTCTCACCATATGATGTTAGTAGAGAAAACCAATCTCTATGCATATCACGTCAAGATGCATAGTCCCCATTAAATTAGAACAGCGTGAAGTAAATATTTGATGTGATGTTATTCAATACACAACCTCTAGAACATGTAAAGATGGCATTTCTTTAATTCCAGTCATGTTATGTTTAGTTTACTAAAAACTCCTGTAGGTTCACCACCAACATATTATTGCCTTTAAAATTTTCCCACTTAAGGGTACTAGCCACATTTCCTTACACCAATTGTTGTACCAAAGCCTCTTATTGATCAACTTGTTGAATTATCTAATCTTGATGTGTGTGGCGATTCACTTGTTACAAACTCTAAATGTTATAGTTATGGATGATACCCTCCACGTTATTAACACATTTAGTACAGAGCAGACATACTTGTTAAGATACCATTAGTTATATCTATATAAACAAAGTTGTTTATACCTTCACCTTTAAAAATAGTGATATATCATAAGATTTCCAAAATCAAATTCATCATCTTTCATCATGCCTGTAGTATGAGTTATCAGACCTCTTCTTACAGTGAAGAATGAGAAGTTATCAAGAAAGATGCTGAATTTGATTTTGATAACTATGCATTCTCTTCTCCAAATTAGACATCTCCAAACTCAATAAGCAAGCACTTCTTAATAGTTGAACTCCATAATCACTAAAAGTAATTGGATATACTCAGAGTACGTGAAGTTCTTTGTGGCTGAGAGAAAATTATGCAATATAACAACAAGCACTTGTGTAGCACTTCAGATGTGTCATGGTTTTCATTTTGTGTATTTTTATGTGAAATAGTTTAATCCATTTTTCATATTTTTATTTAATATTACCTCTTTGTGTAAATTTATGTGAAATAATTTATTCAATTTTTCATATTTATATTCAAGATCACCCCTCTTCTCTTTCCTTCCCAGGGTTTGCAAGTAGACTACAAAGGAGGGCATTTCTAATTTCATTTCTGACTTACATGGGAGGCTTAACTTGTAAGAAAAAGCATGGGAAATCTGCTCCTTTTCTCTCTTTAGATAACTATGCATTCTCTTCTCCAATAAAGGCATGCAGCGTTCCCAATGCCAATGACATATCATTACCCTCATTCCAATGGCCTGTGTAGCCCCGCAAGGTATATAGCTATAAGTTTTCTTACAAACCCATACACATTTGTCTAAGATACTGTGACTTATTTATACCTATGTAGAATTTATAGTCTGTGATTATAATATAAAAAGGGAAAAATGCATATTTACCAGATCTAGATGCTCATGGCTTGATGATCTAGTCAAAGGTCCAGAGATGGATTTCTTTAAGAGTTGTCCAATACCTTCCACACCATGCTTAACAGCAATATAAAAGGCTTCAGGCGCATCTGCAAGAGTAAGCATAGAGCAAACAAGCTGAACCTTATCAAAAGCATAAGCTGAAGCTCCAGCACTGCATGCCTCGTTTATCCGCTGCAATGCAAAATCAAAAAGGACCAAGAAGAGATTTCTCTTTTCTTCCTTTGTTTTGACCTGTGAGTACTGCATATTGGAACTACATGAGTATAATACATAAGCTGCTGGTATTTATAATTACTGTCAAAAATAATGCACGAATGATTAGATAGCAATAAACCAAAAAACATTTTGTTAATAAAGTACATAATTGTTGAAACGATGGTTGCCCGAAACAAATTACAGAGATATAGCTGTTGAAATTGGTTAGTAGGCCCCTATACAATGACGAAAAACACATTGCCACGAGCATCTCAAGTGATCTGACATTGGAATACTCTAAATAAAAGAAAAAAAATTCAAAAAATCACTCTCAAGACAATCTTATTTCAACTACTAGGAGTAAGCACTATGAGCTAAGAGTAGGACTGCAATAGTCTTTTCACAGAATTCAAATCAGTATTATCCCTACTAATATCATTCTTAATATGCTCCAACTCCAGTTAAAGTCAATCCTTTCAAGCTATGAATTCAAAACTTGCTTTCGGTAGAAAAAATACTTAACTTTGACAAATGAACCTAATTAACTTTAGATTTATGAAAGGGGATGCCTGCATCCCACATTGCTACTGAAATATATCATTAAAAATAGTCTGTATTAGCAAGGGAACTAGTGTTCAAGTTGAACATCTATTACCAAAATATATCATTATAAATAATATATATTAAAACAGCCAAATAGCCTCTACAAGAATTTATAATTTAGACATGGCAGATAAAAATTATTTAGCTTGACAACAAACCTCCAGACAAATGAAATCAATCCCTCCAAGAAGATCAAAGTGTTCAACAAGTAATGTGTTAGCATCTGCTAGAACTTCTCGAGATCCATCCAAAGTCTGGTAAAACATGTTTGTCAGCATACATACAAGCTTGCTGTGAACTACTTCTGCCCAAGAATGCTCTCTGCTAATTTCTAGAAGGGCCTTAATAACCTGTAGTTGCAAGAAGTAGTGGTTTAACAAAAAATGTGCAGGTATTAGAGTGCATGTGAAATTACATGGCAGACAGTATAAAGATAAAAATCTCTGCTATTTTCTTATTTACCATTTTTTTTCCTTTTCCATTGCACCAATTATGCATGACAAGGTTACATTCGAGCTAATTTATGTATGTACGAGACTGGTAGGTTGGCTAGTTCAAGCCCAAAGGAATTAAAATAAGATCCTTCATTTTAAGAGATTTCTTAATTTCCACTAGTCTAATAAAGAATTTTTCAGAAAATTGAGTGCTATCATCTTATCATAGTATCAGCTATGTTTATGAGCTAGAGATATGTAGATCCAAGCTGTTGGCATCATACACGAAGCATATTTATATTTTACTAGCTTTTGTTGATTTAATGACAAAATAAATTGTTACTCTAAGAATAATTCTTATTAGTCCCAATAGAATAAATTGATATATTCAGTTTTATTAAATTTCCGGACTACTAATTATCAGGCTAAGTATGAGTTACTCTTAAATGGTTTTAAGCTATTATAAAAGCTTTTCTTGACTCATCATAGTTAAAAGCGAATCAAGTTCTAGGTATAAGTGAAGCAAAGGAAATTTTAAAGCTTTATCAAAATTTACACAACATAAAATCACTAAATTTAATAATTCTAATATTAAACAAGTCCAGAGAAAAAGCAATAAGGTAACCAACTTAATATACATAAACTGCAATAACTTATGAATATAACAAAGTTCAAATCTGATATTTCTTTATCAATTATCCACAGACTAGCAATCTAGCCAAATGGCTAATAAAATTATCAGATTCTTAACTTACAATTGGAAAATTGAGGAAAGGGAGTTGAGTTGATGGCTCAACTAATGTGTTACGGGATTACCAATCCACCATTACTATTACTATAGAAGAAGCTATAAGTCACTTGCTGTTGGTTTCCACAGTAGAAGAAACTATACATGAAGAATAACTAAATCCTTCATAAGAATTGATATCAGAACACTCAAAAAATAATTATTATAATGCAAATCTCACTCCAAGAATTAATATCATCTAATGATAACACTCGTTAACATGGTGACATAATTGATGATAAGAGACTAACAACATCTAATAAAACTATATGGTAAAAAAGTTCAGCCATTTAGTATTTTATAGAAGATTTAATTATAAAAATTTCATGTTGGGTGGCATTATCTTGTGAAAGGCTAAATTCTTTAAACATCCGTACATATTAAGTTTTCTCATACTTGAGACGGAGCCTTAATAATTAAAGGCTCGCTAAGATATTTGTTTTCAAACATAAAGCTTAAGATGAAAATTAACTTTTAATTTTTTGGGCTTAAAAAGATCTTTCATCAGGAAATCACAGTAGAACATGATTCAAAAGTAGACAAGATTGTGAAATTGGTAACTTATAAGAAAGTTCTATATGACAACCCATCCTTAATTGCAATAATTATCATCCCTCCATCTCCTTGAAGTTAACTTGAAGCCATTAAACCCAATCTCAGAAGAAGAGATTATGTTTTAGTATTTGTTAAAGAGTACGTGTTATGTTTTCTTGATGTGTGTTCAACTACATATTTGGTTTATTAAGATTTTTATCAAGAATTTATTTCCATTACACCCATTTGGAATAAGTTGATGTGTTTACTATGTTATGCCATAAAGGTGTTGCCTTAACAAACTAAAGACTCGATAAGGAGTTTTATCCAATTCTTCAATAATTATCAAGTTTGAGAAATATGCGTTAGAGATTCAAGTACACTCAAACAAATGATTACATTATTTAATTATTTGACAAAAGGCTAAGAAATATGTGTTAGAAGTTCAAGTAACACTCAAACAAATGATTACAGTATTTAATTATTTGAGAAAAGGCTAAGAAGTTGAATCAAAATTGTTATTTAAGCATAATCAAGATGTTCATTCCTTTGCCAAGATGGCACCCAGTTTATGTCACCTGGAAAAAACGTAACAACATAAATGTAATCTTGTGATATTAATAATTTGTGTTAACTTACTATGAAAAATAATAACTAGCTAACACAAAAAAGGAACACATATTTCATTATGAAGCTAATTTGAGGTTACCAAATTTTCATTATATGCATTAAATAATACAACAAAACCCACGAGATATATATAAATAGAAAAATATTCATTGATGAGAGATTTCTTTCTCCCACTCCACTTTAATTGAATGTATTTTCCAGTATTTGTTCAGCAATTTATCTTCTTCCTTGGGCATCCTTCTTGACAAAGCAGTATTTAAATCTATGGCAATGAGTGTATTTTTCACCTATCATTCTTTCATATAAATGTTGATCTCTCAACAAGGCAAATTTGCTTCCAATATATTAAGCCAAAAATTTACTAATCTTCCAAAAGCATTGTACTCGTTAATGATGGATCTCTTGTCTAGACTTAAGGATGAGGCAACATTTTGAAGCTCAGAAACTTATGCTTTTAATTCAGTTGTCCTCTTAGCTTCATTTTTATTTTTGCTGAAAAGACCATAATAGCTATATTTTTCTCGGCGAGTGAAAAATTTAGTAATACTTGAAATTTTACAGAATGGAAAGAGATGTTAAGAATAAGTTAAGCAACTTTTTGCCTTGATATCAACTAAGCTGTTGATCTCACTTAATATTTTGCCAACTCCCGGCAAAATTTCATTCTAAGTATTTTAACTATTTAACTAATTTTATTAAATATTATTTATCTAGTAGTCCTTTTTCTTTCTTCATGTTGCTTCAAACTATACTGCTAATAAATCCTGTATCATTAATTAATCTCTTATTTAAATCCTTTATAATAGTCCTTCGGCTTCTAAGGCCCACTAAAAGCCTCCTTTGAAAATTTTCCAATTCAATTAGTAACACTTTCTCAAAAAAGTTAAGTAGAGCTTCATCTCTTTTTCCATAGGGGTACTTTATATAGACCTAGCATTTTACTTGGGAGTTCACTAGAGAAATTTGTCCGTGATAGCTAACTCAAGCCCTTAGCATTTATTAAGAGATCCCTTATTGAAATAGACTTGAGAATTTTCACACACCTCGTCATCATCATTTTGTGTAGTTGTCAACACATTAATAGCTTAATTATATAAAAGAAGATGAGATTAGTTAATGAAGATTGGTTATTACTTAAGAAGGTAAGGTTATACATAATTTTTTATCCATTATTTGTTTCCTGAATTTCTCTTGACTTTCTTCCTTAAATCAGTCAGAGGAGCCCTCGTGGTTACCACAACCTTACAGCATAAATCACTAGGCTCAGGTTCCATTATATTAACAACAGTACCTGTCATTTTCTTCTAAGATGGGTCAACTAAACAATATTTTCACTTCCCTTTCTTCTCTTAAAGACCCCAAGTTGACTAAATTGAATAAATGTAAATGATGTTAAAATTATATGATCAAAAATTTTGCTCAACACTTATTAAAATAATACAAGAATTCGTTTCTTGCATGTCATTGGTGGTAGAGAAAAATAATTTGTCATGACTTCTGGCAACCGAATCTTAGATTTCTCTCTTGAACTTGGCAAGGAAATGAATTAAATTTTCATAGTCCAAAACTAAATGCAACCCAATATCAAGTGCCACAAAGCACTTTGAAAGCCAACAATAACATTGGTTCTCAAGCCCCACAGTTCAAACATCAAGCATTTTTACATGAACCTTGGATGAGTGTGCATGATTTATTAGGCTAGCATTTGAGCAAAAGAATATTTATTCTCTCTTTCTAGTAGGTAGGAAGTTCATAAAGGGCACACTAATTTTCTTCCTGGCCAAAAAATTAGTATCCCACACAACATCTTTGCTTGAACTAACAATACAACTATTCTACTATGAGCTTAGATAATGTTGATCAAAAAGTTCATAGATGCATTCAAAATTCATAAAGAATTGGAGCATATTTAGCTTGATATCACCACAAAGAACTTCAAAATATCTTTATAACACTCAAAAAAAGTTGGGCATATTTCAACAGTCAAAAAACTAAAATTTGAGCATTAACCTTCCCTAGGTTGTCTCAAAATTACTGTAATCACCTATTAAAAAATATAACTAAATAAAAAATCTTCAGCCTTTCTTTTTAAGAGTCTTCAGCCGCCTTCCTTATTATTCTCCAATCGCCTGCCTCAAAATTCTTCAGTCTCCTACCTTAAAATTCTTCCGCTGCCTAACAATTCACCTAATTCACGACTAAAATAACACCTCCCAACTTCTACAAAATCCTTCATTCCCCTCTTCGATGAACCACACACAGAAAAGGCAGCGCTCAATCCTCTCCCAATCCATAATACCTCCCCTTTCACGCAGAGCCGCACAAATCCAAATGCAGCCAGCCGCTCGGTCCTTCTCGTCGTGCAGCCACAGACATTCAACTGCCTCTCCCTCTCATCACGCAGTGCCTCCTCCTTCACGCAAAGACACACAAAGGCAGCCACCGATCCTCTGCCCGCTTCTTTCCTCCACAATCGCACACGCACACCAACTTACGCACCTCCTATGTTGAGCATCAAGCCATTTGATTCCCTCTTTCAGCCAGCAGAGCCGCATATGCAGCTCGCCATCAATCCTCCCCTTAATTGCTCACATCTTCCAGTCGAGACGCACACAACCTTCTCCGTTGTCAAGCTGCTCATCTCTAATCAAATAGGAAGAGCCAAGGCCACATGAGGCCGCTTCCCTCATTCGACATAAGTTGTCCAAGAACCGCATTCCGTTCAATCTCCTCCACTTCCAGGTACTCATAATTTGAGGTCAACTTTAAGAGAAAGAACCCTTTGATTATTCAACATTTCTGGCTCTAAGATCATCAATTTAAAGTGGGTAATTATTAGTTCTTTATTTAATATCTAAATATTCTTTTACTCCTGAGTATGAGTAATTTTGGCATCTAAAATTATTGAGGTAGAAATTACAATTACAACTTAAAATCCAATAGAATCATACCCAAATACAAGCAATCCATGTTAATTTAATTTAAAATCATTTAACAACGCTTCTACATAATGAAAATGAAATTAAATTAATGATTGACATCACAACATAAGATAATAATCAACAGAAATATTTCATGAATATATTGCATGAACGATATCAATGTGAAATTCTTTTATAAACTTACTATGTTTATAAAAAAGAAGCTTACTAACCAACCCAAGTCTATAAAATTTGCAATCTACTAATATGCTAAAATATGAATGCATACATTATTATGGCTCAACCTATTGCTCTATATAAGAATATGTGGTAGAGAACTATGTGTATATCTTTCTACGATCAGATCTTCCCTATGGATAGGATCCTCCCTTTGAAAGGGCCGCCCACTTCGTGTCTAATGAGTGGTGGGGTGTCGCTCAGTTGTTCTATGGGGTAATTCATTCATGATGCAAGTGAAAACAAAATAATTAAAAGAACATCATGTATTTCAAAGTTATTCATTATATTGCATCTAATGATCTATGTTTTGATTTCTTCAGAATAGATTTTTCTTTACTCAGCATCTAGATTTTAGCATATACTATTTTTAGCTTGTCTAATGATTTTTAGCTTGCCTACTTTGCAAACATTATATTCATGATACTATATTCTTTTCCTTGTGCAATTTAAGTATAATTTTTAATTATCCACTCCAAGTGTTATTATTTAAATTTTCAAGTTAGAATTAGATGGCTAAAAAATACACTGACTTGACATACACTTGTCCCAGTACTCAGCACTTCAATTTTAGTTTTCTTTTCCTAGATTATCTTTAATTTTATTATACCCCATTATTGTAATTTAAAAGACATTGGATGTTCTAAATTTAACTGTTATTGGATATTTAGTTGGCACTTTTTGTTTTGGATGATATCTTAAATTGTTTTGGCTCAATGCATTCAAAGGTTAAATCTATATTTTTAATTGTCTGACCTCAATTTCTGAAGCCTTTTGGGTTGGCTCGTGACACAAGTAAATATCAGAGCAAAGATTTAATTGAATTTAATTTTATAAAGAGCCAATAAGGTTAATCAATCGTATATTCTCCTTAGAAGGAATCTTAATTATTATTCACTCATTTAAACGAAGTCACTTGTCTCCTCATCCAATTTTTGGTTCTGCAGCCGAAGACGAAATAACCCCAAAGAAGTTGTTCATGCCTTTGGGTTCAAGCCAAGAAACTTCCAATATTAATGGAGGCTCGATAACTATTAATGCGAAAGCATTTACACAATTGATGGTCACAATGAATCAAATGATGCAATTGGCCCAATCAAAAAAGTAAATGAACCCAACAATCAAGGTACAATGGACAAGTACCCAACAATATTTTAGGACCAATGACTGACACACTTTTTGGGTGCCTCAATTTCTATGATAGCAGAAGATTGGCTCATGGTGATAGAAAAACTCCTAAATGGTATGTGATGCCTAGTATAGTTATTTTCAAGCTACATAGAGAAGAAGAACAACAATGGTCCAATCAGTACCAAGAGAAGTTTAGAGGAGTTCTAGACATTTCTATTACTTGGGAAAAATTTGCTTTAGCTTTCAAAAGCTAGTATTTGCCACTTACTACTAGAAGGGAGATGCAGATGAAATTCTCAAAACTTAAACAAGGAGATCGCATTGTATCCCAATACAAGAAAGAATTTACTTGCCTTTCAAGATGTGCTCAGAACCTGATTTCGAAGCCAGTAGACAAATTTAATAAATTTTTAGAATTGCTTAAAGATGCCATCAGACACCTAGTTCATATGGAACTACAAGGTTCTTCTGCACTAGTCGAAAAGGTAAGGCGTGTGGAACTGAATCTCCAAATTAGTCAGAAGCATCGAAACTCTATCAAGAGAAAGATAGATGAATCCAAGGCTTGATATCAAATTATGAAACTCACCAGACCAATATAGGCTGGAAGAAACCCAAACATGCTTAATTAGTCATGAATAATAATATTATTGGGGATGCTCCTCAATTTTGTTGCATCCTGGAAATAAGCATAAAGAGAGTGCTTTTGGTTCAATGATTTGATTCAAGTGTCGCAGCCCGGCCACATTGCGCCTCATTGTGCCATGTTTGCAAGGAGAGACCTCATGGGAAAAAACTCCTATGCAACAAAGCCACCAGCCAACCCCAGGATAAAGAGTTATTAGGTCGACTTCAAATCCAAGTACCTCTTGTAATACTCAATTACATTTCAACACTCATAGTCAAAAGAAAGCACAGAACTCAACCACGTGCAGCAGAACCACCAGCCAATCCCTTTTGTTGTTCTTTTTGATACTAGTGCATCAGACTCATTTATATAAGAAAGAATCGTGCATGCTGCATCTATACCTATAAGTTGTTTGAATTTAGCCTTGACTGTAAGGTTACCTAATGAATCTCACATACAAGCCACTTCAAGATGCACAATCTCTTTACAATTTAAGGATAAAAAATACAATGAAAAGTTGGCAATTATGCCATTATTAGAGTTTAACGCAATTTTAGGTATAAATGAACTTTCTAGACATTACATATCTATTGATTGGAACGAGAAGAAAAAATATTATGGCAACTTCAATTCTCGGGCAAGGCAACTTTCAAATTTTACGGCAATCAGGGCCTAATTTCATCCATAATCTCCTTTCTTAAAGCCGTCAAACTCCTGAACAATAGACATCAAGGCTTACGGCTCATGTTTGAGATACAATTAAGGAATAACCAAAGGTAGAAAACATTTTAGTAGTTCGAGAGTACTCAAAAATGTTTCCATTTGAGCTACCAGGATTGCCACCTGTTAGATAAATTGATTTTGTTATTAATCTCCATCCTAATACAATTCCTATCTTTAAGATGCCTTACTGCAGAGCAACAAAAGAATTACAAGAACTTAAGGTGAAATTAGAAAATTCTTGAATAAGGGTTTCATAAAGCCTAATTATGGCCTTAGGGAGCCCCAGTTCTTTCTGTCAAGGATGAAAGTTTAAGGTTTTGTACTGCTTTTTGTGAGTTGGACTAGCTTAACATTAAGAAAAAATATCATTTGCCAATGATTGATGATTTATTTGATTAACTTTAAGGAGCACTAATTTTCTCCAAAATTAATCTAAGATTCAGCTACCACTAGTTGAGAGTCAAGGATGAGAATATTCTAAAAATAACTTTCAGTACATGTTATGGGCGGCATTATGAGTTCATATTTATGCCTTTTGGGCTGACTAATGCATCTGCTATTTTTATGGATCTTATGAATAGTGTGTAAGCCATTTTTAGACATTTTCGTAGTTGTGTTTATAGATTGTCATCCTCATTTATTCTCATCCATCATCTTCATACTATACTCCAGACACTCAAAAAAAACCAGCTATATGCAAGATTTTCCAAATGCGAGTTTTGGCTCCAAAGTGTATCTTTATTAGGTAGGCATCATTAGTGGCAAGATTATTTCAATAGACCTACAGATAGTTGCAGCAATTGCAAATTAGCCAAGACCAAACAATGTTACAGATGTGAAAAGTTTCTTGGGTCTTATGGCCTATTATTGCAGATTTGTTGAAGAATTTTTCAAGATAGCTATGCCGCTTCCCAAACAAACTCAAAAAGCTATAACATCTGTCTGGCATGCTAAGGGTTAATAAATCTTTCAACATTTAAAAAATTATCTGATATCTACTCATGCAATTACCATTCTTCAGGTATGAACGGCCTTCAAATCTACAGTGATGCATCATAATACGGTTTGGGATGTATTTTGATGCAACTTGATCGAGTAATTGCCTGTGCATCACGACAATTAAAGCCTAGTGATGCATGATTTGGAGCTGGCAGGTAATATTTTGCTTTATAATTTTGGAGACACTACCTATATAGAGTTACATATGAGGTATTTGCAAATCATAAGAGCTTGAAGTATATATCTTTACCCAAAAGATCTAAATCTAAAACAGAGGCAATGGCTAAAATTTATTAAAGATTATGATATTGATTTCCTCCATCACCCAGAAAAAAATGAATGTTGTTGCAAATGCTTTTTATAGAAAGCTATTACTAAAGCAAATTGGATAATCACTCAAACAAAGAAACTAATCAAAGCCATGGAACAACTAGAGTTGACTGTAATCAAATCTTCAAATGAATGTAAGGCTTACTTGAGTCAATTAGATGTGTAACCTGTTTAAAAGACAATTTGTACTGCCTTGTACCAAGACGAAAGTTTTACATGATTTTGGATCAAACTAAAAAATCAAGAATATATCTGCAAAACTCTAATTCTTTCCTTTTAAGGTTAATCGATGCCAAAATTGATTGGCATTGCTTCTTATACAACTGACTTGAATGTATGGTACTATTTTTGTAATTATTATCAATTAAAATGTTGGGAGGCTATGTGATTATATAAACCCTACTAATTCCCTTTCCAACTAGGTTTTAATCAATGCAAGCACATCATCATTACCTTTACGCAATCCACAAAATCCTAAGGTTAAATTTGTTAGGACAATCACTTACAGGATCTATTCAACTTCAAACAATATACAAAGTGCGTAACTTTCCTTTCTATTTTAAAGATACTTCTTTTTTTTCTAATTTTAATGCATTTAATTTTAAAAAGTGAATAAATTTTGTATATGCACATGTAAAAGGTATAAATATTACAAATAGTAATTAACTAACTAATGAATGTATATTTTTTATTCTCATATTGTTGAACTAAGATACATATTCAAATTCAAGCATACATTTAACCTCTATACATAAAAAAATCCTATTAATTAACATTATATACAATAAATCCTAATATTAATATGATTATAAAAATTCAAATTATTAAAGAATCATATTAAAAATTGGCTTATTTAAATGTATTTATATTTTTTGTCTAAACTATTATCTTCAAAAAAATCATGCTACTAAAGGGTATATGATTATCTTAAAAGACAATGTGTGTATGTGTAACATACAATAGAGAGAACCCCCATATGATTAAGGCTGGGAAATTATATTAATGATAATAGTAATGAAAATGATAATAATAACAAAAATAGTAATTTTTTTTATGATAAGCTCCTTCGATTACCACACAATAATGTGATAAATAAAAATTTTTGATTAATCCACAAATATTATAAGGAATCTGGAAAAGTTAAATACTATTAAAAAGACAATAATTTAATGATATGGCTAAATAATAATAGTTAAATGGGAATAACAAATATAATTGTGAAAGATTATTATCATTTAAATTTAGCTATATTATAAAAAGCTTATCAAGGGATTATCAAAACTACATGATTTCTAATATTATAAAATTAGAATACACATTACTTTCTTTTCCTTTGATTACTATAATTTAAAAACGGAATATAATCACAAAATTACAATGTAACTCATTCATGACACATGACATTTTCTAAGTTTTAAAACTATGGATAAAGATTTAAGTTGATGAAATATACCACCGCAAGTGGGTTCCACTCAGCATGTACACAATTTTTGTTTGTTTCTTAACTAATTTTATGTGGTCCTTTAATTATGTAATATTTATTTAATGATTAGTGGATCTTTTGTGATTTGAAAATTGTTAGCTTGATTAAATAATGAGATTGAAATTGAAAAGTCTATGTTTTTGTTATCGGACTTCCAATTCTCAACGCTATTAGTCATCGTGACATACTAAGTTGGCTATGAAAAACTCATAGAGAAGATGTTGGGAGAACACTCCCAAGAAAACATGTACTATTGAAGGTCATGTCCGAACATAAAAAAGAAATTATAGAAAACTTCAGCATTGATTAGGCAAAGAAATGATCGAATATTCCAACTCATGTTAATTGCCTTGAGTTTATTATACTAACAAGCAACTTTAATGGAAACGCGACAAACATCATGAGTACTGGAGGGATTCACATGTAACCATCAAATTCAAAGATTTAAACAGCATTCGAGTGCACCATGAGAAGATTTGGGAATGGCAAGCTATCACTTAATCAAGGCTCTATGAACTGATCATAATTGCAAAAACTATAAACAACTGAAAGCTTTATGAAAAGCAAATTAAAAAACAAATTACGAATTTCAGATAAACATTTATTAAAATATTCAAAGTAAGGCACCAAAAAAAAGTTATAATGGGCATCATACCATAGACAAGAAGTAGACTTTCCCAAAAGTGCTTTAAAAGACAAATTAGAGTTGATTATGAAACACGCTACATATATATAAAGCTTCCCTACAAAAAAGATATGATGAACAATCCTAAGATTCATTCCAGTAGTACATTATAACAATGGAGGAGGTATCTCTTCTAAGATTATGGATGTCCAAGCCATCATCTTGTTTGTAGGAGAGTTGGAGTTACTTAAGCTATAATTCATCTAATGCAATTACACAAAGTAAACAACGGCCAGTTATGGTATATTGCTTAAACAATAAATTGTCATCATTAAATGTGACTAAGGACAAGTTGTGGGTACAATGCCACAAGATACTTTGTTCAACAAAGAATGTTTCGTAGTTGTCTAATTCTTGCAATTCTTACTTAATATTTCTTGAGCATGTTTAAACATTGTGAAAGTGGTATAAATGCATAACAATAATGGCAGATTGCATGTATATATACCTCTAAAAGTAACCATAAGGAGCATCATCAGTTATAGCAAATATTCATTCAACGCGAGATATATGCTTTGAACATGCAACAAAAGTTACAATCAACCACACGCATTGATATATACAAATTATCATGCCAATGCATAAATTAGGAAATGAGTGAAAATGCATAGAACATCTCACCCGTATATCGAGGCCATTCAACCGGCTTCTCAATATTTTTCCTCTGTCACAAACAAAGTAAAATAAGCAGCTCAAAGCAGATGCCCATACAATTTCTTCCCTTTCTTCTCTCTGCAAGTGGAAACGTTAACTGGTAAAGCTGCTGCATGGTAAAAGATGTAATTGCAACAAAACTGGAAAGCTATTGGAACATTGCAAGCCATAAAACACAAACAAAATAAATTATTGTTGAATGTCAGAACAGCACTCCTATCTTTTTGTTATCTGAGTGACAAAAAGTCTGAAATTATGCAATGCATCAGTCTACAAAAGAGGATGCCCAAATACAGCTGAATATCCATGGATATTTTTTAACCGAATGAAGTATGCCTCACTTAAAAAATAATAAAATCACTTCACAATTGCATTGACCTTCAATTCTTTGTAGAATTACTAGCAGAAGTAGTAAAGTAAGAATCTAGAAAGTGAAGAACTTAAATTAGTTTTTACTACTATTTTTAATGTTTTCTGGGATGTGCCAGAAACAAACACAGAGAAAAACTCTCAATTATTTACAACAAGAACTTCAATAGTGCATGGGTACTGAATACTCAAAAACATCCCAGATAAGCAAATGCTAGCGGCCATTTTGATAGATCATAATGGGGCACTAATTTGACAGTAACTGACAGACAATGTCCAATTATATTAAGAGTTTGAAATGAGTACGCTAATCAATTCCTGCACAAGCCTGGAATCCAAAAGATCCCTTGAGATGAGTATGTAATAACACCACAAGAACAGTATCACATCAGTAAAGTGAACCATGTGAGAATCAATTCAAGTATCAATAAACAATAATCATCTACCAAGCCAAACATAGTGAGTCTGTAGCTTTCAAAGAGAAAAACCACAATCACAAACTAGCCTACAGAGCTTTAAAATAAGCAAACTCATGCTTCTTTTATATATGAATCAACTTCACAAAAAAAGTATAATAAAAAGGTTCTAAGTTCTGTAATATGATCAATCAAAAGTAACAGGAGATGATTACTTGAACTAGTAGATAAAGAACCTCAAATAGAATGGCTAAAAGCCACCACTCAAAGTTTTCAAGAGACGTATAAATTTTTTGCTGCATCCTAGCACGAGCATTAACAGTCCCTCTTTGGTCTTCACTGTTTAAAAAACACTCTTCAAAATCCTCTTCTTCTGCAATTGCAGGGATGTCTTCATCGACTAAAGGCTCCAACAAATGTGCATGAACACCAAGATTTAAAATTAAATCAAAAACCCGGGTCCTAGAAGACACTGCTTGAGAAATAAGCATATCCTGAAATGTTGAGAGGTAAATTAGGCATTTTGACTAGATAGTTTTGATAAAGTAAATCAATATAAAAAGCACCTCCAGCATTAAAAGAGTAAGAGGAGCAGCAGATGTAAAATCCCTCACATACCTACAAAAGAAATGTAATAAAAATGAACAACAATAGTACTTTTTTATTCATACATTTGTTTGTTCGTTTGAACTTACTTTGTATGTAACAAACTTGCTTACCCTCAAATTTCATACATTTATTTGTTCGTTTGAACTTACTTCGTACATTTTTGAAGCAAAGCCTTCTCATTAAAAAAGGTTAGATAAACAATTACACTAGGAGGAAAAAAAATGCGTTTTGTGTGGCAGGTATGTAATTATTCTAAAAAATCAACTAACAATGAGCAAAAGGCGCAGTACAAAGCAGGGGCATAAACCAGGTATAAATCAACCACAAAAATACGGATAGGCTATTTATTAGAATCTGAAATGGAAATAAAGGAGTTGTATTAGGCCCATTTTAGAATCAAAGTTCATTATATTAAAATTTCTGATTAAATTTGATTTAATTATAAATATAAAAATATCAGATTAAAAAGAAAATGATGAAATGATGCATAATTAGGTTTACAAAGCATACATGTCAATAATGAGTTTTACGAGGACACCGACTGCAACTTCTTCAATAGGCCGTGCATTGTGCTTAGTCAGGGGAGACGATATAGTCAAATTAACAGCTGTTGATGAGATTTCTGAGCATGCTTCAGTAATAACTTCCCTAATTTCAGCAAGATTTAACCGCAAGGGTTGCTGCTCACTGATACATAAAAGAAAATGAAGTGAGATGTGAATGATCCCTAAAAGATATACATGCCATTTAAAAAAGAAAGATAACCTTTACAAGAAAACAAGTAATGTCTTGGGAACTTAGTGAATTATTTGCATTTTCTACAAGAGAAGCCATATTTCAAAGATAAAGAGGTGAAGTGATTGTTGGTATTAATTAAAAGCTAATATGAGTTTTAAAAAGAAGCCATATTTCAAACAGAATGGAAAAAAAAAACTGAGAACAAAAAATATTACTCGAGGTGAACTACTCCATGACATGCATGATCAACTAATGTGCCAAAAAATGCAATATCAATATAAGAAATCAAAAGAAATTCGCTTTCATAGTGATGACCAATAAAACCTTCGTTAGTGTTAAGGAGGTGATTTACACCTAAAGGTATATTTATTTTATTTATCACAAACCATAATTTTATTTTTTTTAATTGTAATAATGTTTTATATGTGAATCATTTCAGTCCTCTTAACAAGTTTAATTTCAAGTATACATCATAAATGAGGCAATTCCTTGCCAATTGAAGACCTTTCAAGAAGGTTAAAATTGAAGAAACTTCATGAAGTGTGAAAGAAGAAAAATTTTGAAGAATTTTAGGTCTGTTTCTATTTATGTACATTGTGTAATGATCGTTATGCTTAACTAATTTGGTTAAGCAACAAAAATTAGAAGATCGGGAGCTTAAAATAAAATTTAAGTAGCTTTGTAAGCACAAATTGTAAGAGCTTAAATTTTTAGCTACCATATACATATACCCTTCAACTCTTGGTTCTTCGATATTCTAAGTGCTCTAAAATCCTAATCTACTTAAATCGAAGCTCTTGGGAACATCAATTCATGGTTTTGCATTTGTTCAAGTTTTTTTTTTAATCGTGTCTACTCTTGTTGTCTGTACAAAAGATGATTAAAGCAGCTCTACCAAGGCAACACTAAGAGGGCTATTTAATTGTTCCACATTTATAGCTTGCGAAGGATAGATTATGAAGACCCTTCATATGCCAGTGTGCAAAATACAAATTATTCTTTGCAAATAAATTCCCAAAGATAGATTGGCATAAAACAAAATGGTTCAAATCACTATAAATTTGTTTATGTACTCTTGATTTTGTTTTCATACTTTTTATTTAATTTTTGTAATTAGTTGTGTGAGCTCAAATTTTCTTGAATTTCTTTAAATTTCTTTAAATTCCCATTCACTTATTTTCTAAGAATCTTAAAATCCAATTCACCAACTATTAGGGTAGTGTCATATAACAAAATCTAGCATATGAGATCAGAGCATGTTTCTGCTATAAAAAGATATAACGATGTTTTGTAACAAGGCACAATTTATAGGAAATAATGCCATGGACGGCAATCTACACACCTGTCCTCTATTCTTTGGTGGTAGTGGTTTGACTTTCGGAAAATATGAATGAGATATTTCTTGCAATCTGTAGGCTTTAGATTATAAGCCTAATAGATAAAGATTGCACAAAACAAATGCACATTATAAAGAATGGATAGATGAGCAAGTGAAAGAGATATGATTAAATATAAAAGCAATAAATTGTTTCTCTTGTGCGCTCAAGCTGGGAATTACATAAAGCTATCTTCAGGGACACATTGATTGTCATATATGAAGTTACCAAGGATGTTTGATAATCTTTATTAGCACCTTGATGTATGAATATGAATTTATTGTATGATATCAGAATAGTCCATACCATATATGAATATGAGATTAACACAAACCCTACAAGCCTTCATAATTTAAGCAAGAAATTTACTAATGAGAAAAAATGAATAAAGTTTTGAAAAAATTTCCACCTAAATGAGATCATAAGGTTCAAGCCATTGTTAAGTCAAAAGGTTTCAAAAACATATACAATCAATCAATTGCTCGATTCTTTAATTTCATATAAACCAATAATTTCAAGTAGATATAAAGTGAATCCTAAGAAGTAGGAGAGGATGATAGATTGAAGACTTAGGAAGCCAAAGATCTAACTACAAACAATTAAAGCTTTAATGAAAATGATGAGTAAATGACGTTTGTCACAAGAAAGTTATTTACTGTGAAAGAATCATGGAAGAGATCATCACTACAAAAACAATAAGGAAAATGGCAGACTTCTAACTCAGCATCTAAATTCGATTCTAATGTCCTTAATTGTTTTGAATGCAAGAAAAATGATCCTATTCATTCTAAATTTCCTAAGTTGGAGAAAACTGCAAATTAGGAGGAGATGCCCGAGAAGAAATACCATATGAAAAATGTATTCTAATTCAATTCAAACTTAGAATTATCATTAAAAAGCAAAATAAGAGATGACAAACTTACATCTCACTACATATGAAAAAGCTAGGCATGCACTGCATTCTATGCCGATGTAATTGACCAATTAACCTATGAAAAGCTCGTCATTTTTGAATGAACTGCATATATCTTATGTTTCTATGAAAAATGAACAAAATGAATTAAGGAACTAAATGCAACCCGTAAGTTGTGCTTTGCCAAATAAAATAATGAACTAAAAATTTATTTGACTCTCAATAGAAAATAAATTTAATGAATATAATAATATTATTATTAATCTGACACCTAGAGAAATAGACAAATACATATTATTTAAAATCCTTTGGCCCTTAGGGTGTGCTTTGCATCTAGTGGTATTGGACAAATAGCACCACGATGCTGTTAAATTAAAATAAGCTCGTTGGGTTCCAAAATGAACCAAAGTTTCATAATAGTATTAAGATTGGGCCCAACAAAGTGTATGTCTCTAAGACTAATACTTCATTTAATTTTATAACTTACAATAAATGAGTAATCAAAACGTGCAATATTTTGATAATGATTTTACTAAGCACATGTTTGGCAACCGAAAGTTCATGGAGTTGAAGAAGCTGAAAAGAAGCAAGAAACACAAAGACAACAAAAATACAAATAAAAGGAATTGACGTCATATGTAACAAATCTATTTTTTATATTGTAACAAATCTAATTTTTATATTGAGCACATTTATTTACAAAAGGTTTAAGACAACCAATTTAAAATTAATCAATCATATGACAATGCTTATCAGGTTTACTTATTTCTAGTAAAGTTTTAATTAATTCAAAAGAGAAAATTTTAATTGAAGGTTTCATGAAAGAGAATGTGCACATTTTAAGCAATGACTACCTTATTAACAACAATTAAATTTAAATTTTTTTTTAAAGTTCTATGATGAAGATAAACCTTGGCAATCATATATATTATATTATTCAAGCATGTATACATAACAACAAATTTCAAAATTAGAAATAGTAGATAGTTTGCCTAAAGGGTTATTTGTATTGCTGCATTTTGGGTGTAAAGTATTCCAAATCACCCACAATCCAAAAATAAGCGTGTTTGTTTTGAGATAATTAAAATGTCGGTGAACTTTTGGGGGATTTTAGATCCCCAAATAGCTTATTTTTTGCACATTCAAAAGCCGCACAAATTGGGGCTTACTTTACACATATAATTATATAATGTAACCCTAAAAATTACAGGACACACGACCCTCAACCAGCCATCACTAGCTAAACCCTAATTTGAAATCATCAAGCCCTGATAGAGCCCTCCCCCAACCCTCATTGATAAGATGTTTTTTCTTTTTTACAACTTGGTTTATTTCCCACATAACTAAACATCAAAATCTATTACATTATAAAGTTTCAAACATCAAAAAAGTAGTACTCTATATTTAATTAATTACACCACAAAATTCCAACATCAAAAAAGTATTTACATTTTATTTAATTTACCTAAATACTAATTTATCTTAATTTAGTATTCATTTTTTAGAAACATAAAAATAGAACGTTGAAATCAGCATTCATTTTACCCCAAACTAAATAACCCCTAAGTTAAATCCTTCAAAAGATCATGCATGTGATAACTGTTAAATCAATAATCAAACCAAGCCATGATTGTCATTATTGTTATTTAAGCAAATAAGTATATCATTCCATTCATTGCATATAATCACAATAGCAAAACTTGTTTAAAAGATACACATGAATTTGTTTGGATCTATTAGCATGTCTAGCTTAGGTAGTAGCAAACATGGATTCATATTAGCATATAATTAAACTTAACTCGCATATATTAAGTTCTTATATTCTAAATACGAGAGCTTTCGTGAATTTGAGTGTTTTGCAACTTAGATTCGAAAATATTAGTCTATATAGTTGTTAAAAACTATTGTCTCAATTCTCGTCAACAAAATGGAGTCGTTTTTGTAACGATGATCATGCATATCGTATTACAAAATGAATTCTATGTAATTGTTTGGGTGCTGGATATATTACTTATAAAGATTTGAATTCTATATACACAAATCACCCAAAAACCAATGCCACAATCAAATATAGTGTGTTTTTATCTATTTTGAATTTTTCCCAAAATAGGTTTTCTTAAGCCAATCTACCAAATTATAAAAGTATCTGTATACTCAAAAAATTATCAAACATTTTCTAATACTAGCAAGTAATCTGACTTTTAAGAAACAAGAAAAATATGGTTAATAAACACATTTTTAATTGAATGTACATAAGGTTTAACATGAAATATGTTAAATAAACAATTTTTCAGAAATAAATATTGCAAAAACCTCAAAAACAATCCCATGAGTAACAACAATGTACTTGTTATAAAATATTATACGTTTTATTCCATACCTATAATGTCTGTATTGAAAAAGAGGATGTGCTCGTGGATGGAATGTACTTGTAGTTACCTTTTCCCTGCAAAAGATAATAAATAACACACATAAACAAGTTTTCCCACGATGATAATTAAGAATTTCAAAGAGCAAGCTCATCCATGATTAAATTTTAACTGCAAAGATTCATTTTAATTCATAAAAACAATGATATCCAACAATATTGCAATGAATATCTCCCAGTTTCCATTATTGAGATTAAAATAAATAATCTTAAAGAGAAAATAAACTTTAAGAAATAAAAAGTTATATGGCATGTTAAGAGGGTGAATTTCTAATGTCTCTAAGCAATATAAAATTCACAGCTGCTGAATAGATGGCAGCATTCCATAATTTGCATAACTGGCGCATGAACGCACTGGTGACATAGAATGGGGGTAATATGATTCATTAGCGAGCAATTCAAATGAGGAAAAATATCAAAATTAATCAGAAAGCGAAATCAGCAAAATCATAGAATAAGAAAACAAACAAAAAAGCATACCAAACTTGACGAGGTCCACCTTTCATACGCTTATAGGCAGATATTGCTTTAAGATGACTATCAGCAGAACTAAATTTTGTAGCTTCCGCAGTTGGAAACGAACTCAACAGCTGATCAGCATAAGGTAAATTCTGAGTGACAGGATATTTCATTAACTTGTCATTTATTTTTATCCCATTATCAAAAAGAAGAGCTGCAGCCCCAGCTTCTATAAACCAATTTGTGTGGAATTCATAGGACTTTAAGGAACTGTCAACATAAAACAATGAAGATCAAACAAAAAATTCTCAAACAACACCAAGTTAAAAATAATAATTTATAGATTGGAATATTAGGTACCTTTCAGTCACCAAGCAAAGTAATGGGTGTTCCCCATCTCCACGCATTCGAAATGAAAGGAGGTCTGAGTAAAAGTATTTGTCACTATAACTAATATCAAGCCTATTATAGATTGATACTTTTGTTAAGGACTGTGATGAACTTTCCTTCCATTGAAGAGAATTCGAGCCAGTAATAACTTCAGCATTTAGATGGGATATACGAGATTTAGTCAAAAATGATGACAGTGATGGAAGTGGTTGTTTCCCAAATGTTGAAGATCCAGACGGTCCTAGTGGCTGAAATGACAGTTTAGGAAGTTGTTGTGCCACCAAGGAACGCACATAATTCAAGGATTTTACAAGTGAAGCAAAACTGGAAGCAGACAGCATCGAGGGTATAACATTTGTTGTTGTCCTAGAAGTTTGACTTAATGACATAGACCATGATGATGCTCGCTGCTTTGTAAGAGATTCATACTCAATGATACAATTATCACAAAAACGATCAATCAGCCGTAACATTTGCGCCTTTGGCACATATCTGCCACAGAAAACATAAGAAACCACCAGAAACAAGTAATGAGCTAATAAACATTCACCTAATCCACTTCTCTAGTGCTTCATTCTTGCAATTAAAATATAACCAGTTCTACTCAAATGTAATATAACTTACCGAATAAGATAGCGTTTTAGCAATGTGATGCAGCGCGGAACTACAGCTGGGCTGAATAAACAATGTAATATCAGAGAAAGATCATCTTTTAGTGTCCACCAATAATCTCAGAGAACTAAAAGAATTGCAATTGCACAACATATCTTGTAGAAAAGAATATAGACAAATCAAAAACTTTTAGATATCTTTTGAAAATTTAAAGTTCAATAAAATATGTTTTTCATAAATGCATGAATTTAGATTCATCCTCATTCTCTAGACACCAATGACTAGTTTGAATTTCAAAGCATAAGAGGCAAGAGAAAAAAAAATCATTTATAAGAAAATAAAAATGTCCTTTAAGGACTGCTCAGGTTGTTGATTTCAGAAGACCATCCAAGTACCTTCGATCCCTCTCAGCAAGTGCATGCTCTAAGAGTACATTGTAAGCCATATCAACAGTTGCAGGGTTAGCCAGGTAATCCTGCCAAAAAAAAGAAGTGAAATCTTGAAATATAATCATACAAAATTCTTAATCATTTTTTTCTAAAAACACAAAGAGAATAACCATTTATTAGGGGGTAGTATTCACCGAATGATTTGCATTATTCTTGCGCCTAATAATAGAAGTTCTTAGATGTAATCACTACAAAATGTTTTCCTTATAAATTATTGTGATTCGTAAAATGTAATCAATCGTAATAAATTTAAATAAAACAAAGTTAATGCTGAGCATTTCAAGGTGCAGTTGCTCAAAATCATCCTTTTTGTTAATATTCTATTGCATGATTGCAATGGTTTGGAATACGCTTCCCTCCATAAACCATGTCCCACAGCTACTAATTAACTAGCAGCTTAGCATAGCATACTAAAATGAAAACTCATCCATACTGCAATTGCTATTTGTCAGTACAATCTTGTGATATAATTTTTATGATATAGCTTAATTCCCATATAAATATATATTTTGAAGGATCTCTTAACAAGACTTGCAAGAGGCAGCGCCATCTTCACATTTTTAATTAGTCACAAACAGTAGCCGTTTTGACATAAAGTGGAACAGTGACCGGAAGAAGAAATAGGGTGTCGCTGCACCACACTAAATTTTTAAAAATTACACAAAATGAGAACTACATGATAAATTTCTCTTGAATTTAACTGTACTTCTTTAGATATATTAAATATAATTTCTAACCTAAGACTCATTTTCAAATCCTAAAAGCAAGTTTCTGGCTCCTCCACTAAGCGGGAGTGCAATTTAGGACAGGAACCACAACTTGCAGGCAGCCCAAATGTATGGCACATTCAACCGTAGTACAACAGAATAACTATAAGATTTAAGAGTTCAGCTAGTTATTAAAAAAAAGAATGCTTTTCATACGCTGCTTCAGCAAGGGAAGGCAATTAATTGCCTCTCTGCCAAGCATCTATGCAAGAGTTAGCAGCTGTAAGAAATCAACGGATATGATCTGACTTGTATTTACTCCATATCCCAACCAAAAAGGAAAGGGGCATGAATTTCATTTACTGCATAGAAATGACGGATTTCAATTTTTGAAATATGAGTGACGCTTACCTTCATAGGCAGCAGCCTACACATAAATTGTTTGTGTACTCAAATATTTTTCTCTGATCCTTTATTCAAGCTGGTAACTATTTTATAAGACCATATAAAATCAACACCAAACATTAACCCACTATATAGAATCGAATTAGTTGCATGAATCCTATGTTTCCACTTCAATCAAAAAACAATCTCCCACTAAGATCCAACCAAGTGAGAACATTACAAATAGTTTCTTGCCATATACTTTTAGGTATTCCCCTTCAGTATTTACCATGGGAAAGAGTCATTTACTCTACTTTCTAACTGGGGTATTTAATAACATATGGTTAAAATGCCCAAACCATCTAAAGCAACTTTTTATGAGTTTATCATAAATTGGAGCTACTCCAACATCTAACATGACTTTATAATAGCCTTGTAAACTGTATTTCAAAAAGTGTGAGATAAAATTTCTTCTTTGCAGGCTATAAGAGCAATGGTTATCTCTTCATGTTAAGCAACATTGACTCAACTGGGTCCTGTCCTTGTCATTGCTTCTTCCAACTGGAATTTGGAGCATGTTGATCAGCGGCTTGGTACATGCTACTGCTTCAGCAGCTTTCTGTCCCTCATTTTTTCCTTAAGTTCTTTAATATTTGGCAGAAAAATAACATGTGGACAGCACTCAGTGCTGCCACATTCTTTGTGGCACAAAGAAAGCTTCTGAAAACTGATTCTAGAACATGCCAGATACTACAGTCCAACTGAAAAAAGTCATGTCCTCAAAAGTTTATGGAAGGACAAATGTTCTTACCATCCACAGGATTAAAGAAAAAACTATCTTCCAACTTATGAGGATCTTTCTAAAGTTAAAAGGAGGATCAAATCATATCATAGCAAAGGGCCAATAAAAGAAAACCTGACATTAAAGCTTGAATAAAAAGGCACCATGTAATCCTGGCTATGAAGCACCGTGCAACAAAATATTAGTAACAATGTGAACCTTCCCACATTAAAAAAAAATGTGAGATAATTCGCAAAACATACACCAAAGCCTGACCAGCAGCTGGTAAAGTCCAACGAAGGTCGTGTAAAATGTGCGCAAGAAAAGAGATAAGGTGGCACGACTAATGCCCAGTAATGGCCTACGTTGGTCAGTAAGGCATGATCAAAAACTAGAAAAACCCGGCCAGGGCCAGGGCCAGCAAGGGCAACCAATGGCCAACAAAGCCCAGTCTGGGCAGCTAAAGCAGCACAATTATGTAATTTGTTGCCACTGATTTTTAGCCTAATTAAATTCCTCTATTTGGGGCTTTGTGGAGAATCAAATCCCCTGAAATTTTACAATGTAATTTAAATCCCACACCCAAATACCCAATGTTTTATATTATATGGATTTTAATTACTTTACACCCCAATTATAGCAAACAAATCAGCCATTCATGAACATCTCTACAATTAAAGTTTAAGTATGTGAAAAAATATAATACTCAAAGTTTGGATATTAAAAAGCTCTATAATGAATACAATGTGTATGGATCATAAACTGCTCTGAAAGCTGATAGAGAATTGGGCAAATTCACAAACCATCAATAAAGATGACCTAGAGTGAATCCTTTTTTAAATATATCAATGAAAGGCAATGGGGATCATAGAAAATCTTGACAATAAGGACAATTCTAACTTCAGTCCCAATCAAAGAACTATTTTCCTAAAAAGATTTGATTTTTGATGTAAGAAAACAATAATTTTTTTAAACAATGGAGGCACACTCATGATTAATATCAAAATGAAGAAGGTGCAAGAATAAAAAAACTTTACATATAAGAAAGTGGTGTATTAGTGAATGTGAAGAAACATATTTGTAAAAAATCAAAAGATTAAGTTATTTTAACAAAGATATCATGATTAGAGTATCAAGAAGAGCTAAAATTAATGATTTATTTTTTTTTCATTCAGAAGTTCAATTATGAAAATAAATCAAATGAAAATAGTACTAATCTATTGCATTTATGTTCAATCAAGATTTTGTGGAATTAATGAGATGAAATAAGGCAAGGCAGCCAATCTATAAACTCCATGCAAGTAAAGTAAAACATCCTTAAAAAGAAAGAAACAAAGCAAACAACAGTTGACTTAAGGAGAATATGAAGCAACAGGAGCAGCAATGTAAGTAAACTATTAAAACATTCCCTGGTCCGTAATTAGGAAAGTGTCAATGTATAACGAAGTACTTGTATTTTCATGTTATTTGTTTCTTTGTGGGTTTATTACTTATTAGGGGTGTTGAGAGACTACTTAAAACCCTAAAACTCAAGTATGAGGGGAGCTTTTGATTAAAACTTTTATATTTATTACTAATAAAATTCTTATGTAAGCTTTTTATTTCTCCCACTTTTCCAAGGTTCTTCAATGTATCTCTAATATTCTTCTAAAAGATCCCTCTCAACCCATCTATTTTTTCTTACCTTCTTATACTTTCTCATTTCAACATTTCCAGTTTCTAATAGTCAACCTTGCTTTTTTCAAATAGGCCATATTATAATCTTGCAACAAAAAATGTAAGCAATCAGTGAAGAGCTCAGGAAGTGGCAAGCTTGAGCTCGACTCGTGGGAATTTTTCTAAGCTTGACTTGAGCTTTGTTAGTGAGCTCAAGCTCAACTCATTTAATAATGTAAGATCGAGCTCATGAAAAAAGTTTGAGCTTGACTACAAATTTATCTTAATTTTAACATTTAAATTTTAGTTTTATATATTTATATAAGACTTTCTATATGGGAGCTGGCACAAGCTCAGAAGTCAAGCCACCCTAAACTTGAGCTCAAACTCAATTAATAACTCAAGCTTGGCCCTCGCTTGAGCTGAATAAGCCTACCTTGTCTTAATAACAAGCCGACTTTGAAACAGCCCACAAACCTCTCTCCGTATGAACATTTATTCCTAAGAATTGATCCCAAATCTTTACTTTAACTGCTTTAATTTATATAAACTAAAAAAATAAAAATAAAAACATGATCATGTGGCCATGATTGTCTATTCTAGGATACTTTGAAGCTCATAAAAAGAAATAATATTATCATCCACCAACTCAAAAATATTATGTCTATGTTGATGCAACAATTAGTGAGCATAAAAGGTATTTTTCACCTCACTCAATTTAATGAAAAACACATAACCTAGCATTTTTCTTCCAGATCTTCCTAATCACTCGCCTCCAAACAAGTCATAAAACAAGACCTCTTGGCATTTGAAAAACTTCAAATCCTATATTATGTTCAAATAAAAAAATCAAGTTGAACAACATCAAAGACAGTTCCTAGGATTTATATGCTAGTTCCAAACTCTAGATATCTAAAAACCCTTTTCTACAACCTTCTAAATGTCAACTCACTATGGCATAGAAAATCTCCACCCTATATCCTGTATGCTCACACTCAATCTAAAATGGGATTTGAGAATATAGAGCATTGAACTCCTCCCTTGTAAGAAAAAAGATCGTTGCATGCCTATGGTTTCTCACTCATATTGTCTCTTTCCCTCCATTTACTTTTGAGACATGGAAGGATCACAATATCCTCTTTTTAGAAGGTCATTATACTGTCTCACCTTTAAGCTATCACTCTATTTTCCTCTTCTCCAACAAATAGCCAGTCCTCGTTTCCAATTCTTTATTTTTCATAAAACAATAATATACGTTTTTTCTCAGCTTAAATTATTGTCCTTGATGCTTGTAGGTGCATCATTGATTACAGTTTATTGAACATTATTAGAATTTAAATGGTTTATTGGTGGTTTGTGAGTTTTATGGCTTAGCCACTGTCAAACATCCAAGATTGTTGTCCAAGCTATCTTGGCTTCTCTTCCATGCATTTATTCTCATAGAGATTAGAGTTTATTGAACATTATTAGAATTGAATATAACTTTGATTTGTTAATTCTTATATTTGGTGCTATCTAAATGGTTTATTGTTAATAATGGATTTTCAATTTCTCATACCTGAAGATAAATATCTTTTAATTATTTCATAATTATAGACATTATGCACCTTATCAGCAGAAGGATTGTTTTGCAATATAATATGAATTATATACATGAAAAATGCCATCATTCCCAAATAAATGCTCCTAAACCTCCAAAAGTAAGAGAAAGAAAATCTTTAACCAAATTAACATGGCATCCATTCTCAATTTTTCAAAGATCACGAGAAAGTTATTGGGTAACATAGCAAGCGATATCCTACATTCCACATTCCGACAAACTCCTGTGATCTACAAAAATGGCATTCGAGTAAAAATCTAAGCAGTAGAAAAGAGAACAAACCCGAAGATTCTTCGAGGCTTCGGATGATAGCAAGGACGGATTGCCCTGAAGGCTATTGACGGTAGTAGAAGAGAGGCAATCCGCCACAGCTCGCCGCAGAGGCTCCGGCGGCTTCTTGGACATCACCGAGGGCTTCCTATGCTTCTGCGACAGCTCGCCATAAAACCTCATGCTTGCCGGACTCTTCGATCGGCTACAGCTTAGGGCACTTTTCGAGCTCTCCGGCTGCTCATCAACGGACATCACTCTTCAATAAAAATATGATCTCTTTATCCTGTCTACCGCTTCACGTGGCGCTCTACATTTGAAGCTTCTTTAATTGGAGCCCGTGCTCCATCACAAGCCTGGACGGTAAGCGAGAATTGGTTAATGGCAACTAAGAACGAGATCGGAATTGAGAGGCCTGTTGGAACAAAACTACGAATCGAGACAGGGAGCTCTGCATATCTTTGCATCGGGTATCTATGCTTCACAAAAACCAGAACTGACAGGGGAAAAAATTTTAAGGGAAAATTTCACATATCCAGCTGTCAGTAATTTTTCATAAAGATCCAGACAAATAAAGGAAATATCACACGGGATCCCAGTGCAGCAATTGTCCTAGGATTTCTTTCTTTATCGATATTATCAGCTGCTTTTTAATCTTTTTGTATTAAGACTATAAATCCTACTTATTACTCTCTATATATTACTCTAGTTCTCTACTATTACTCTAGTCATGTAGCTCAACCAACATCCAAAGACCTAGGAATTATCTAATCCCTCGGTTTGTTTAAGACAATCCCATAGAAAACCTAACTAGTATTTCCAAACTCGATCATGCCCCGAGCATACCTCAATAGAAAGTCAAACTCAGCCATGGCACATTGGAACCACACGTCATCTAGGCAATAATTATGCTACTACTGCAATGAATGGTAAAAAAATGAAACCATCCACTTACCATTAATGGCACCATGATTATCTATTGTAAATTATATTTTTCATTTCTTATCATTTCTTCTAAAGATTATAAAATCCACAACAATTGAAAATGTAATGGCTAATGAACTTTGCTAGATATTCCAATTGGAAAACTCTCCTCTTTTTGTTAATTTCTTTCTTTAGGTGCTCCGTTGTGTTTGTGTGAGTGTGTTTACTAAGTCTTCTCTGTGCATTAAGAAACTCATATATGCTTACCTAGTTTTGTCTTATGGTCATGTAAGACATGGATTGGCTCTGATAAGGTATGATTGTATTACTAATTTGGTATTAGAGCACAAGATTGCTCAATGAAAGCAGAGGAAAAAATCTTGTGGATGGTATATGTATATGAAGCTTAGTAAACATAGTATATTCATTTAAAGAACACTCATGAAGTACAGTTGAAGAAAATATCTATATGATGTCACCAAATGGAAATGAAAGCATGAAAGCATTGTTGAAAGTGTTACGACAACATTTCATAAATGGATGGGCAAAAACACTGATAACATGATGACATGTTGGAGATGCTGATGCAACTGGTAATGAAGATGCTAATGTTGTCGTCAAGCAACACAACAAAATAAGTATACAACATGTAACAACTAGTGGTTGTTACTCAATTTTAGACATCCATATTAGATTTAAACTATCACCAATACACTCCTAATAGTATTAGAAGCCAACATCTGAAATTTAGTGCGATTTGGAAATCATTTATTTTTCAGCAAATATTTTAAGCTATTTAAATATTATGGAAAATACCTAAATTAATTTGATCTTCAAATTCAAATCAAAGTTCGCCATTGAATTCCTTACCCCCAAATTACCTTGGAGAGAATTTCTGGGAATTTCTGGAAGTCGTCAAATCTCAAAAATTTTAGTTTAATTTAAGTGCTCAGAAAATTAATATAGTTAAATTGATCTTCGATTTAAAATCCAACTTCATTTTTGAGTTCTTCACCCTCAATTTAGTTAATAATGAATTTTTAGAATTTTTGGAGCTTGTTTGGTTGTATAATTTTGAGTAATTAAAATGTTATCAATTATTTATTATTTAAAAATTAATTAAATATATTTTAATATAAGTAACGGCATTAGACCCGCAGTCTGTCGCACCAATCCAGACCTTTCAAAACCAAGCCCTCACGATTGAACGCCTGCGATCGTGGGGGGAGGTACTGTACCTCTTCCCTACGATCACACGAGCAGGCTGCTGCACATCATACATCGGTCCTCCCCCGCTACACTAAGCCTTGAATTCATGGCCATTCGACTCCACTTGACGAACCCTAGTAGTCAACGTGGTCAATTAGAGTTTAGGACAGTCGGCACGCTAATATGTGCTCATCGAACCTCCCTCATCACGATGAACGGTACGAACCCTACCTAATTCCTTTCGCTTCCAATTATTTTAGTTCGTCTATTTCATGATGATTGCAAGGGTTCCAAAGTCTCAATCGGGATCTAATGAGCTCATTTGAGGCTCAATTAATGATCGAGTGTACAGTAGCATATAATATTCTGCATCTTCGTTCTGCCTTTCATTCACATATAGGAACCTCGTGTGGCGCCCCAACCCCCTAATCCACAAGATGATTAGATCAAGGGAGGTGTGTCACTGTGGCAGATCTCTCACTTATCATTAAATTAAGGTAAGATCCTCAATCCACTAATAAGGAAATGACATGTCCTAAATATGCAGCAGAATTATTCACTAAGTTTATACAATCATAGAGAGTGAAAGCAAGAAAAGTAAATGCTACATCTAATACACCACAATAAAAGTAAGAAAATAATAATGTAGCTCATAATAAATAGTACAGTAAGAGAATATACATAGGTACCTATATTATTATAAATATTTAAATAAGTTTTAACGAAAAATAAGGCTTTCATCCTCACAAAAATAAAAGAGAAGCTAAGCTAAGGTTCTCCAGCGGCAGTACACTCCTTGTGGCGCCCACCCCCTGATCTGCAGGATTAGACCCAGGGGGTGGTGTGCCACTCTGGCAAATCCCTCACTTATCATTAGATTAGGTAAGATCCACAATTCACTAATAAGAGAAGGACATGTACAAAATAATTGAGAAGATCAGTCACTAAATCTGACATACATACAGAGTGCGGAAATAAAATAAAATAAATATTACATCTATTCACCATACATAAAGTAAGAAATAGTACTATAACTCAGCAAATAAAAAAGTGCAGAAAAATAATCACAGTCACAGTACCTGTATTATTACACATTTAAATGAACAGCTTAAAAGACTGAAATAAAATCTCTCATTCTCATAGAAGGCTAAAAAGGGACTAGACAACATCTAATTCTCCTGGCTGGTGCTCCTTCTCTATGAATGGCTCATCTTCCTCAACACTCAGCTCTTCAAACCTATCTAAATCTGACATTACTGATTTCATAATGCCAGGGCCCCGGCCAATAAAAGAAAATCTTATTAGACAATTATCTAAGTATATTTTAAGCTGAATAATTTACATAAATTATTAATGCCACCATTTTAATCTTTAAGCATGCCAAAAAAATAAACTAAAAGTAGTAGGAGCAGTAAGCGTATAAGAAACAGGTTAAGTTATAAATATAGTATTTATAACTAAACAGAAAGTGAGGCAAAAAGCATATCTCAAGTAAATTGAGTAAGGAATGGGCATATAAATATATATAGTGCAGAAAGTAAAAGTACTAAAAGTAAAGTCTAATCCTAAACATACTGATGATTATATGATATATGCTAATTAAAGACAGAAATTTGAAAGTGGTACATATAGTAAGCAGTAGCATGCTGATGATTATATGACATATGCTAATTAAAGATAGAAATTTAAAAGTGATACATATAGTAAGCAGTAAAGTCTAGCACCTAATAAATACATATAAGTGAGCAGGTAAGTAAGAAAACATAGTTGACTGAAATATGCATTAATAATATAGTACACAGTGAGCTAAAATTGAAACAGGTATGCAAAGACTATCATATCAAAAAATTGGCCAATCGGGCCCAATAAAATTTCCAAAACTTTTTTAGGCTAGGGCAGATAGAAATTCTCATAGCCTTTATGGGCTAAGGCAGACAAAATAGCAGAGCAAAATTGAGGAGACAGTAAATACAAATGCAGAGTCTTTTGCTTATTTTATTTTTATTTATATGGATACGTCCAGAAATAGCTGAGGAGTCAAGCACATCTGCAAGACTGTACGGGTTCCAAACTTAACACACACTCCTCAATGAGTAATGTTAAGCATCTTTATTACTCCTTACACCTATCAATTAGGATAAATGTGCACCAGAACCTACCAGAATATAACTGAACCCAAGACAACTGTTATCCTAATTATTCTATATTTTCATTTCATGCACAAAGTTTTCTTATATGATATGTCCAAAGAAGTAAGCACAAAATACAAGGAATGCGTAGCAATAAAATAAATTAAGTAAGCAAGGGACTATTTTATATATAGTGACACTGTTGTTATCTAATTAAACTATTTTAACTATTCTAAGTTACACAAGTTCAGGATCTCCAATTCCTACTATCGAGTGTAAATTAGAAGCACAGCCTTATAAGTTAAAAAGACTAGAACTGATCAGGTTCTAATCTAATTCAATCAAGTACGGCTACATGTTTAATCAATAAATCACAATGTACTAATTTGATGAATTTAGACGTTCTATTTAAGATCTAATCAATATTTACTAAACTATAGATTATACATTAAACACCATGGGATTGGGCTCAACCACATAATCAAAAAGAATAAGACATAAGATCAAGGTTTCAACCTAAATGCGATCTATTGATTTAGGTAAATCTTATTAAGCAAATCAAACTTAATAAGATGAATCTCCTATCCTGAATCTAGGGTTAAAAGATAAAATAATCAGAATAAGTTGTGAAATCTAGAAACTAATGAAACCAAAGATTCATTGGATAACCCACTTATCCAATAAATGAAATCTAATATGAGCTAGTCATAGTCCTTAGAATAGTTTTAATATGGGGTGTAAAGTCCTAAGAAAAGGCTTAGAGATATTTAGAAAATTTAACTATCTTGACCTAATAATTAATTTTAACACTTAGAATAATTTTATTACTGTCCTAATGTTAGTTTTATTGATTTAAAAGATAATCTAGGTTTTACAGATGCTTAACCTAAATTTTGGGCAAAATGACCATTTTGCCCTCACTTTAGGGTCCGAAAAGTTACCTTTTGAATTAGGGTTCCAAATTAGAATTTCATACTACCAAATGATCCTTTACTGTCTAACATGAAGATAGACAATGAGTACGCTCATATTGGATAAGAAACGGGTCATATAGGTACAAACTAAGATTTTTGACCTAAAGGGCATTTTAGTAATTTACTCCTATTGGAATCTAAAATTTTATGCAGTTTACTGTTGGTTACTATTCAAGAATTCCATAGAGTCCAAGAACTCTGCATAAATTATGGCTATTTCAATTTCTAAGGGCAATTCGGTAATTTTGTCGGTCAACGGGAGACAAAAATCGAACTTTTTTGTTTGAAGTCCAATTTCAGCAAATTTAGTTTTTATAGCTTCCTTATAATATACTGAGTGTATTGACAGTGAGTAAATCCAATTTGAACTTCAAATTGTCAAGTTATGGCCTAACTAGGGTTATGGGTATTTTGGTCATTTCTAATTTTTTAGGTTTTCAGATCTAAAATATTATTTTAGTTTATTGACGACACTAAAATTCTAAGCTAGTTAGCACTTTGAATTTTTGAATTTGGAGTTGAATTGACCAAATTATGGTAATTAAATAATAGGGGCATTTTGTTATTTTTAGGGTAGGGTCATAAATGTTACTTTTCAAACTTAGCTCAAAATGGAAAAACTAATACTTATATAGTAATGAGAATATTCTCCTAAGTATTTTAAGACCCATATTGCTCATATTTGGATAACTAGGTTAAAAGTTATGATGGCTTATTTAGGTCCTAAAATATCGTTACATTATACGTACTCCGAAACTAATTTTTGAATTACGCCATTTGATTCTTTTTATTTTTTAGAGTAAAATGAGACTTATATTGGCTATGCTTAGATCATTGTACGAAAAATTATTAAACTTACAAATTTTAATAATTTAAATTAAATAAATTTTACTACTATTTGAATTAATTTATTATTCAAAATTATATAAATGGTCTCTGTTTTAATTTAAACAAATTAATTAGTAATTAAGTTAACTAATCACTAATTACTATTAAATCAAACTAATAATATTATTGATTAAATTATATTAATTAGCATTTAATTAATTAATTGTAATTAATTAATTTATGTGTACTCATTCATTTATTATAAATGAGGGATTAATTTATTTCAATGTTTTAAATTGATTGATTATTCATTAATTATTTGAGTTAATTAATGCCTTAAATTAAATAAATTTAAGGATTAGTAATTACTTAAATAAATAAATCTTCTATTTTAAATTAAAGTATTAATTAACTAACCTACTTAATCACTGATTAACAGTTGATTAAACTAATTCTAATTAACACTAACTATAAGCTAAACCTAATCATCATAATAAATCACTAAGTACAACAGTTATATATATATATATGTATATATATATATATATATATATATATATATATATATATATATATATATAAACATTTTTTTTGACTTTTCTGCAGAAAATGGTGCCGACGGGACCCACTCCTGCCACGTGGCCAAAGTAATTGGTCGGGTCAGAGAGAGTGGGTCCCGCTGGTTGACTTGTGCATACGAGAGCAGGGCCCGTGCGACACGCGTCAGAAGCTGACTGGCTGGGACCGCGGGAGTGGGGCCCGCCTGCTGAGATGGACGGGAGCCGAACCGCCGCGGGCTAAGAAGCGGGCAGGGCGGGTCGGCTTAGACCCGCCGGGCGAACTGGGTCGGCAAGCTACAATCTGATGGATTAGATTCACCTAATCCGATGGCTCGAATTTGCCACGGATTGTCACTTTCGATCGGGCGGATTAGGGCTATGGCTTTGAAGGGATCGAACCCACCGCGGCTCGATCGAGCGGTTCCTCACTCGATAATCATGGATATGCACAATGCAAACACCTAAGGGGGGGTACCTGTATTGAGCGTAGGATGATGGAAATCAGAGCTTCGAAGGTCGGGCTCGGCGGATGGCAGAAAGAGGCATGCTTGACCTAGGACACAAAAACAAGCTAAGGTGAAGGTCAGTTAGGATTTAATGTGTGGCGGCCGCCCCTTCTAATCACAAGGCTTAAGGAGAGGTCATCACTAAGCACATCTTATACTTAACATTAGGTTGGAATTTAAGACTCCAATACAATCTTAAGGAAAATAGGTGCTTTTCTAAATAAAGTAAAGATTAACAATCACTTAATGAGTATCAGAGTGCGGAAGAAAAGTAACAACTAAAGTAACATCCATACAATAAACTAAAGACATCCAGCTCAGAATATATACAATGCAGGAAAGTAAAGTACAGATAGATCTGAATTATTACAAACGTTTAAAATTTAAAGAAGACTGAAATGAAAAATGTCACTCGTCCTCACAAAGTAAAAGTAAAGTAATCTAATAAGAAAGCTAAGGTCCCTCAGTAGTCTGGACCTCCTCCTGGATCTGCTCATCTGCAGGCTCAATCTCCTCAAAGAGCTCAGAATCTACCATTATCAGTTTTATAATGGTAGGGCCCCAGCCAACAAAATAAAAATCTTATTAAACAAAATATCTAAGTACATTTTAAGGTAAGAAATTTTAATGTAATTTTAATGACATCATAACTAAATTTAAGCAAAATATAGCGATAGGCACAAAGAAAAGAAGAACAAGTATTGAGGTAGAAACATATCTCAACTCAGGCTGTAATACAAGGTAAGTAAAGTACAAGGTAAATCTACTAAGTACAAAGAAAAGTCCTAAAGAATATGATCAAACTAATCATGCCACTATAGTATAAGTAAAAGTATTGTACTGAAAATATAAAGACTAGCATCCTAATATGCTCTCAAGTAAGTAAAACGGCTGACATACAAAAAGTTCTGAAATGTAAAGGAACTGCAGAAAATGAAAAATATGAAAGAAAGAAGTATACTGAAATGGTAAAGTAAAGTAAGTCTGAAATGTAAGAAAGTATGTAAAGTAACTGTAAAGAGTCTGAAAAGTAAATGTAAGTAATGTTGATTAAATTACTGTACTTGTGAGATACTTCTACTTAGTCTGCCAAAAAGTAAAGTCCATCTGATAATCTAGGAGAAACATCCCAGATTAAAGTAAAGTTCCACCAAAAGAGGCATCTAGGAGAAACATCCCAGATCCTAAAGTAAATCCACAAAGTATCTAAAGGGCATATAGGAGAAATATCCTAATGCCAAAGTAAAGTACCATAGGGGAAATTCCCTAGGCAAAAGCAGTCCTAAAGTAAAGTCATACTAAATGGCAGGCTAAGTAAAACATAAATCACAAGTAAAATATTGTTTATTAATGTTTCTTTTAAGATTATGCATATGACATGTGAATGAAATTCAAAGTATAATATAAAATAAGTATCAAGTAATTAAGTATGTCCAAAGGTGTAAAAAAGTTCAAAAGCAAGGAAAAGCATTGCATTTCAAATCAATGAAATAATAAATAGCACTATATAAATTTTGTGACATCATCTGTTTTCTAATTTAAACGTTCTAACTACTCTAAGTTACATAAGATTCAGAATTATCAATTCCTACACTATCTGTAACTTAGAATCACGAACTTATAAGTTAAATATAATTAGGATTGGTCACATCCTAATTATAACTGAATCGAAGTCGCCTAAAAGGTTAAATAAGTAAATCAATCATCCTAAGTTATTATTTTATAAACCCCAAATAAACCTTGATTAGCCAAATCAAGATTTAAAGGATTAAGAATTAAATTCAAAGAATGAAGTTTAATTCTTGATCACAAGGCTATCTTAAAGGACTAAGGTTTTAATCCCATCTTACTAATTAAATGTTAAGGCAAATCCTATTGAATTAAATCTAGTTCAATAGGATAGATTTCTAATCCTATCTTTAAGATTAAAAGATCAAATAATCATTTAAATAAACTATGAAAAATCTAATAAATTATTAAGATCAAGGTTTCATCTTAAAGAGTAACCCATTTTACTCATTAGATGAATTTTAACCTAAGATCTATTCTTAATCTTAGGAATTAAAGCTCTTAAGTGCTAAGAGTATCACTCAGACACACATCCTAACTAAGGTTATTAAAAAGGTTAAGAATGAAATAGAGAAGATTAGAGGAGTTTAAAAAGGCATGATATGAGATTGATATTATTTCATAAAGCTTAAACTTAAATATCTTGCAAAAGAAGAAAAAATGTAATCAAGTAAACAAACTTAATTACTAAACTCTTTACAATACTATTTCTTATTCAACTCACAACTAGTATTATCTAATTTGTATTGTTTGTTTAAGATTTATAATTTTGACATAACTTCTAGTACAATATTTATAGCCAGCATAAGCAGATTTAAGTTGAATCACTATAGATTTTGAAATAATAAAGCAACAGGAAGGATTATGCATAATTACAATGGTTGCCTTTCATAGGCCATCCAAATTGTAAGTATGGCCTTATAGAAATATTTATGTATAATTGTATTAAAATGTAAGAGAGATTTGATATAGGTGTATATATTCCTTAAAAAAAAAATTGAATTATTTACATAAGATCTTATATGACAGCAACATAATAGATTCAACTCTATTAAATAAAGTAAATGAAAATTTGTTGGCATATGTTATAAATCTTGCAAAAGTGCAACATGTTGAAGCAATACCTACAATAGATACTTGAATAATAATGTTAAGAAAGTGGATGTATTTTATACCGATGTTATTAAATAGATGCATAAATGGGCTGTTAAATGTGTTTGCTATTTACAATAAGTCACTAAAAATGAATAATAAGTAAATGAGACTAAAGTCGGTATAGATGTCAACTTTCCTTTCTTTGTTTGAAATATTAAAGTGAATGCTCTTTCAAAGATCTAATGTAAGAGATTAGTTAGGCACTAATACTTTTGATATTTGACTTTAACAAACAATTTAAGATCTAAATAAATAGCTTCAATAATGTGTAAATTACTGCTTATAAAATGGTTGTCCAATTGCTAATCATTTAAGTCTTAAAATTATGAAATTAAACTTCTCAATTGGCAACAATCAATTTAATAAAAATGAAATATAACAAATAAAAAAAATTGGAGCAAATAAATACGAAAAGAAATAAGCAAAATAAAAAAATATATAATTGGTCACCAAACTTTCAATGGAGTCAAAATCACAAAAAAAAAATGTAAAACCTAAGATCCACTTAGGAGAGATTCCAACACCAAAAAGATTATATCAGTAAGATTTTCGATCAAACAACACTTCATAAACGCTACTCATTTCATCTAGCATGAATAGATGTGCACCACTAAAGAACCACCTTTCATCCAGCATGCATAGATCCAGCAAAATCACACAATATTACAAGGTAACCTCAAAATATAAAAATTAGTCACCTTTTTGGGAAATAAAAAGAACACATTAATTTATTATAGATTATAGCAACTGCACTGTACTTTGCGCGACATCATGCTTGGGGTAATAATAATAATAACATTAATTTATATATAAATAGCTCTACTGTTGCAGAAGTTTAAATCATTGTTGCCTGCTAGATTTTTACTTCAGTATGGTAATTTATTTAAGAGAAACCCACAATATCTGTTTACAAAGTAGAAACCAATATTCTCTCTTGGAAGAGTAAGCACTCCTATTTGTTACAGAGTTCTGTTTTTTATGACAAGTTTAGTCATTAATATATATATATATATATATATATATATATATATATATATATATATATATATATATATGAGGAATTCTATGATTGGTGAATCTCAATGTTGAGGCTCAAAAATTGTATCTTAGGTCTAGGGTTCAAATTTCACCGACCACATTTTCTTGGTATTTGAAAATCACCATCACTTGCTGTCCATCTAGCATTATATCAAACGAATAAACTACTCACACATCACTTGTTGTCCATCTAGCAGAAGGATAAGATAAGATGACAGTCAAATAATAATAATTTCTTCGCAAAGAATGCTAACGCATCTATGCACAACATCACATTAACTGCATGCATAGCTCTATCAAAGTAACAAAAAGAAACTACAAACATGGGAAAGAGCGGCTCAAAAAATAGAGAGGAAGGAAAGTCTTATACATGGAGTTCTGATTTTTTTTTTTTTATTAGTATGATATTTTATCATTCGTGGCCCATAAATTAATGAATAGTATCAGTTGAATAGCATCAGTTAGCTAATGAATTAAAATTGTTTTGATAATTAATCTAATTCATCAACAAGAATTATTTAGAATAAAGACAACTTAATTTTAAATGATGAAAAGAAAATTCAATTCCATTATAATTTATTTTAGAATTGCTGCTATGGTTCAAAGTCCAAAAGATTTTACTCTACAAAAAATTTGAGAATTAAGATTGCATCATAACAACAAGAAGATTAACATGAGGAGCACTTAGCAATATAATTTCATATAAACGGTACATTCATATTTCAAATAAACAAAAGTTTTGATTTATAGGATGGCATACGCAAGTAAGAAGTCTTAAATAGATTTCTGACTTGCAATGGATTTGGCAAATGGCTAGACTTATTCGGACATTCTTATTAATTGAATGCGATATGAAAACGATTTGCAATTATTTGGGATTCAAGAGATAGCATATGAAAATAGAAGTGGTACTTCATTAAATTGTTTAAGAAGGAAGGTGCTTAGATTAGGTTGAAACAAGAAGAAGAGGGTGAAGTGGAGTACCTCGTCGGCGACGTCCATGGAAGGAGGTGGCTGCGATTGGAGGTCGGTTCGGCCGGAGGAGAAGAGAGGAAAGGCCAAATGGAGCTTACGATCCTTTAAGTACTAGAAGGCGGAGGTTGCGAGGAGGTGACGCGTGCCGAGAGACACGAGCGATGCGAGCCACACGTCGAGGGGAAGGAGAGGTGTCGTGTCGAGCGAGGAGGGGAGGTGTCGGCCGATCCAAGGTGCGAAGAGAAGTGTCGGCTGAAATTTTCTTAGGGCATGTGAATGGAGATAAAATAAATTGGGAATGAAGGAATGAAGATATATATATATATATATTAAAGTTAAATAATTAATTTCTTAATTGCTTTTATTAATTAATCTTAGTTAATCGAATGAATTCCAAAAATTATCAAATATCACCCCTAGCTAATTGAGAGGTGAGGAACGCAACGGTGAAGTCGGATTTTGATTTCGACGAGTATTTTATTATTCGAATTTTCAGGTATTTAATTAATATTAAAATATTTGACGAAAATCCAACGACTTCCAAATGCGTTCAAAATTTCACCCCTAGCTAATTTGGGGGTGGTGAACGCAATGGCGAAGTCAGATTTTTAAGCTGATGTCAAAATAAAAAGTCAAATTCTAGGGTTTTTGAGATTTTTCAGAAATCAAGATTTGAATTAATTGACTTCAGGTTTGACCTAGATTTTTAAGGTGAGTCCTAAATGACATGATTAGAGTACTAGAAGCTTAATTAAGGCTTAAATCAGTCTTAAGTAATTTAAGTAACAACCTGAGTTGTTACATAATGGGCCTCAGGCGGACCGGCCGAGGCGAGGGGGCGCTCGGACTGGCCGAAATTCGCGGCGAGTGCTGCGTGGCAGGCGTCGGAGCTAACGAGGGAGAGGGACGGGGTCCGTTCGATCGTGTCAAACGGAAGGTGTCAATCGAACGATCGGGGCAGACGGAAGACGGAGCGGCATTAGGGATTCCTGACAGTGCGGGGAGGATCCTAACGACGCTGTTTAAGCTAAAATAATTAACTAATTTAATAATTTAATTAATTCATTAATTAATTTGAATTAATTTATTTGCTCCCGAAAATTTCAAAATACTCACTCCTAGTTAATTGAGGGGTGAGAAACGTAACAGCGGGGTCGGATTTTTGATCTGACAAGTATTTTAATTTCTAATTTTTCAGGGCATTTAAATATTATTAGAATATTCGTTGAAATTTTGACGACTTCCGATTGACACGAAAATATCACCCATAGCTAATTTGGGGGCAATGAGCGCAAGGGTGAAGTTTGTTTTTTGATCTGAGATCTATTTAGATAGATCAAATTTTAGGACTTTCTGGATTTTTTTCCAAATATTAGGATTTGAGCATAGGATGAGGGAAACCAGAGCTTCGAAGGTCGGGCTCGGCGGATGGCAGAAAGAGGCACGCTTGACCTAGGCCACCAAAACAGGCTAAGGTGAAGGTCAGGGAGGATTTAATGGGTCTCAGGCGGACCGGCTAAGGCAAGGGGGCGCTCGGACTGGCTGAAATTCGCGGCGAGCGCTGCTTGGCAGGTGTCGGAGCTAACTAGGGAGAGGGATGGGGTCCGTTCGATCGTGCCAAACGAAAGGTGTCGATTGAATGATCGGGGCAAACGGAAGACAGAGCGGCGTTAGGGATTCCTGACAGTCCAAGGAGGATCCTAACGGCACCGTTTAAGCTAAAATAATTAACTAATTTAATAATTTAATGATTTAATTAATTCATTAATTAATTCGAATTAATTTATTTGCTCCCGAAATTTCAAAAAACTCACCCTTAGCTAATTGAGGGGTGAGAAACGCAACGATGGAGTCAGATTTTCGATCCGACAAGTATTTTAATTTCTCAATTTTCATGATATTTAAATATTATTAAAATATCATCGAAATTTTGACGACTTCCGATTGACATGAAAATATCACCCATATCTAATTTAGGGGCAATGAGCGCAAGGGTGAAGTCCGTTTTTTGATCTGAGATCTATTTAGATAGGTCAAATTTTAGGAATTTCTAGATTTTTTTCCAAAAATTAGGATTTGAGGGTAGGATGAGGGAAACCAGAGCTTCGAAGGTCAAGATCGGCGAACAGCAGAAAGAGGCACGCTTGACCTAGGACACAAAAACAGGCTAAGGTGAAGGTCAGGGAGGATTTAATGGGCCTCATGCAGACCGGCCGAGGCGAGGGGGCCCTCGGACTGGCCGAAATTCGCGGCGAGCGCCGCGTGGCAGGCGTCGGAGCTAACAAGGTAGAGGGACGGGATCCGTTCGATCGTGCCGAACGGAAGGTGTCGATCGAACGATCGGGGCGGACTGAAGACGGAGCGGCGTTAGGGATTCCTGATGGTGCGGGGAGGATCCTAACGGCACCGTTTAAGATAAAATAATTAACTAATTTAATAATTTAATTAATTCATTAATTAATTCGAATTAATTTATTTGCTCCCGAAAATTTCAAAATACTCACTCCTAACTAATTGAGGGGTGAGAAACGCAACGGCGGGGTCAGATTTTCGATCCGACAAGTATTTTAATTTCTCAATTTTCAGGGCATTTAAATATTATTAAATTATTCGTCAAAATTTTGACGACTTCCGATTGACACGAAAGCATCACCCATAGCTAATTTGGGGGTAATGAGTGCAAGGGCGAAATTCGTTTTTTGATATGAGCTCTATTTATATAGGTCAAATTTTAGGGTTTTCTAGAATTTTTTCCAAAAATTAGGATTTGATCCATTTGACTCCTGATTTGGACTAGACCTTGGAGGATGACTCCTAATGACTTGATTAACACTTAGGATTAGGATTAGGGCTGAGATTAGTCCTAATTAACTAAGGTAACAACTTGGGTTATTATAGGCTCCCCCACTTAAAATGAAGTCGTCCTCGACATCACTTAGGTAGGAAGAATAAGGTAGAGACGAGAGAGATAAGAAAGCGACATGGTTCACCATTTAGAACCCTAAACATATGGTTTAAGATTGGACCTTAATAATCATACTTTTCAGTCAGGGTTTAAAGAATGCTAACTAACTAAGTCATTATTATCACTTAGTGCAGATAGCAGTGAATGGAAAGAAAGGTTAACATTCAACCAGGTTGTATGTGACCTCTAAAACTTAATAATTAAATACTAAGTCATAATATATGACTCATCACTATGGTATAGGACTATCACTTAGCAGGTGATATCATATACTAGACATAAGATACTTTAAGGATCAAGGATCCTGGTGGTTCTATATTTAAGTGATATTCATCACTTAAGGGTTTAAGTAAGGATAGATTAGTCATTATGAGACTTACCCAGGATTAAGGAATGCTAGGATTATATTAGAATCCAAGGATTTGGCATCAAAGAACTATAGCCCTTTGATTACTTACTCTAAGGGAGTCTAGGATTTAGAAGCTGGCTAAAGGACTACTTACTAGGCGTAAGTCTAGTAATAAAGCCAAGGAATTTACTGTTAAATCCCACCTAGAGGATAAGACTAGGATGAGCTAATTATATGCATTAGCTCATATTGGGTATTTGAACTAGCATGAGACATTCATCTCTTACTAAGGGTTATGCCAAGGTAAATAAGATCAATATCCAATTAGAATACTTAGCCTTAAGGTTAAGAAGAATTTATGACATTAAGTCATACATGATGACTTAACATTAAAGATTCAAGAGTTTACTAGAAGGTCATCAACACAAGTCATGAACCATGGCTTGGCTAAGGTAAGGAGCTCACTCATCCATAAGAATAAGTGCTATGAAGCCTAGCAGGGACCTATATTACAACTATAAGTCAGAATCTATAGCTCAGGTCAAAGGATCTATAACTAAATGCCATGATCTAGGTCACCAGATGTGGCTCATATTAGTAAGGACTCAAAGGTTAAACTTATCCTAGTCTGATGGAGAGCTCATTCCAAGGGAATGAACAACACTGCTTGAGTCACATCATGACCTAGGCATGTATTTAAGGGTTGAACTTAAGCTACTTAGGAAGGAGAATTTCTTATTCCATGAGAAATAAGATCTTTTGCAACCCAAATACTACAATTAAGTGACACTTATCACTTAAGAAAGATTAAAAAGAATTACCATCCTATTGAGATGGACAAAGAAGATACAAGGCTATCTCATTAAGCCGCCACAAGTGACTCAATTAAGAAGGGTTCCTAAGTGTATATGAGAATTTTAATCTCGGATTTAGAATTCAAGCGCTTGATGACTTAAAGGGAGGTTAGATTTTTAAAAAACAAATATTCTTTGACTTAGAAGGATTATATAGCTAAAGCTAGCTAATACACCATCATTAGACTAATTCTAATGAGGCAGGCTTTACTACACTTGTGAGTTTACAAACATGGGCTAAAATAATCTAGCTATGAAGTGAGCTCACACTAGGAAGGGCAAGGACGGACTAATAATAAGGTCAATCTAGGCCAAGGCTCCTACTATTTGGCAAGGTACTCAACCTTGCATGGGAAATACTACCAAGTTAGAGAGGGTGATTACCAATTTGAATAATCGACTTCAAAGGAGAGGGAAGTCCAATACATCGTGTCACAAAAATATGACTAAATATTGAAAGGACGAATTGACTCACAATGAATCAAGATGATAGGTTTCTCATCCAATTAGGATGATGCATTGGGACAATTTTTATAAGGCTATTATCAAGTCATGAACTATGACTTGATCAATTAAGATTCTATGGTGAATAATCTCCACTCCAAAAAGGGTATGGAGACACTCACCCCAATGGAGTGATGGGTTGGGCTGGGGACCTAAGAGAATGCTAAACTAGCATTTTAAGTCACAATTATGACTTGCTTAATAATAGACTCGATAGTTCAATTAACTAAAGGAGTGATAGGTCATTTACTCAAATGGGGTAGGTCACAACTTAGAAGAGGAATTGTTGTTATAAGTCACAAAAGTATGACTTATAATCCAATGTTTGACTAGTTAAGCTAGTAAGCAGTAATTATTAAATCAACAATGTGGCACCCTAACACAGGATAAGCAATTTAAAGGATGACACTGAATAAGAGTTACTAAGGGAATGATGATAAAACTTAAATGCTGAAAATAATTAGGTGATCGAACATGTGTACCTGAAACAACATCATTGCATCTGGATACACCTAGAGGTGCAAGGGTGTAGGCTCTTGCAGGCCCATTGTTGCATCTTCGTTTTTGTGGAGGGTCTCGGTGACTTTATACAATGATGGCTATTTCAGATTACTATCTATTAAGGCTCTAATATTCTAATCAATTTTAAACTCTTTAGAGAAATAGTATTATCCTTAATGGTTCTCAAAGGTAGGTTATGCTGTTATTATTTTTAAGGATATAAAATTTAGAAAGTGGAAGGTAACTGCATAAGAGTGATTCAAGACCTAATTGCTAGTTTGAAATTATATAGGGATTCATATGTCTTAGTACGAAAGTCAAGTCCTAACATCTCAGGTTCTTGATCTTGAAAATCTTATGAAGATTTAATTTGAATTAGTTAGCTACATATCATGTTTAAGTTTGTTTATACTTGAGTTCTATTACTTATAAATACATTTACTATTCTATACTCTTATTATTTTGAGCTCATGATCATGGTGCTTGAATGTAACTCTAGTATTTAGTTAGTGACTGATTAGCAGAAGAACAATCCATTAGGTAGAGTGGAATGTGAATTCCAATCTGATACCTTATGAAATTCTCTGATACCAACTGTGGCGCCCCACTCCCTGATCCGCGGGATTAGACCCAGGGGTGGTGTGTCACTCTGGCTGTGGCGCCCCGCTCCTTAAGCCCACAATCATTAGACTAAGGAGCAGAGGTCACTTGTGCAAATCCTTTTCTTATCATTGGATTAGGTAAGATCCACAATCCACTAATAAGGGGAGGACATGCACATAATAAATAAGAGAATCAGTCACTAAATCTGACATACAAATAAAGTGTAGAAGCTAAATGAAATAAATAGTACATCCATTCATCATACATCATATAAGAAATAATAATAAGATAGTTCAGAAAATAATAGTGCATAAGGTAAATCACAGTCACAGTATCTGTATTATTACAATATTAAATAAGTAGTTTTAAAGACTGAAAATAAATCACTCATCCTTACAAGAAGCTCAGAAACTAAACGGTATCCGACTCTCCTAGCTGAAGCTCCTCCTCTAAGTAAGGGACCTCTGCTTCAGCACCTAGCTCCTCAAACCTATCTGAATTTAACATTATCAGTTTCATAATGCCAGGGCCCCAGCTAATAAAAGAAAATATTATTAGATAATTATCCAAGTACATTTTAGGCTGAATATTTTTCATGAATTATTAATGTCACCACTTTAACTTAAGCAAACAAAAAGGTAAACTAAAGCAGTAGGAGCAGTAAGCGTACAAGGAACAGGATAAGTTATAAACACAATATTTATAACTAAACAACAAATGAGGCAAAGGCACCTCAATAACTAAGCAAGAAAAGGGCATATACATATATATACTACAGTAAGTAAAAGTACTGAAAGTAAAGTATAATCCTAAACATGTAGATAATCATATGATATATGTTGATTAAAGACAAAATCTAGACATGATACATATGGTAAGCAGTAAAGTCTAGCATCTTATAAATACATACAAATGAGCAGGTAAGTAAAGAAATATAGTTGACTGGAATATGCATCAAAATACAGTACACAGTAAGCTGAAAACTGAAATAGGTATGTAAGGACTGCCATATCAGAAAGTTGGCCAACGGGTCAGTGAAATCCCCAAGCCATCTAGGGCTTGAGCAGACAAAATTCCCATAGCCGTTCAGGGCTAGGGTAGATAGAATCCAGTAGCAGAACTAAGGAGACAGTAATCACAAATGTAGAATCTTTTAATTATTTTACTTTATTTTTGTGGACACATTTCAGAAACAGCTGAGGAGTCAAGCACGTCTGCAAAACTACACGGGTTCCATACTTAACACACTCTCCTCAAAGAGTAATGTTAAGCCTCCTTATTACTCCTTACCCCCGTCTAATAGGGTAAATGTGCACTAGAATCTTCCTAGAGACTGAACCAAAAGGCAACTATTATCCTAATTATTCTAAATTTTTATTTCATGCACAAAGTTGACTTATATGATATGAACAATGAATTTAAGCACAAAATATACGAAATGCGTATCAACAAAAATAATCAAGTAAGCAAGGGACTCTTCTATACATGGTGACACTGTTGTTATCTAATTTAACCATTCTAACTATTCTAAGTTACATAAGTTCAGGATCTCCAATTCCTACTATCGAGTGTAACTTAGAAGTACGGCCTTATAAGTTAAAAGGATTAGAACTGATTAGGTTCTAATATAATTCAATCAAACACGACTACAAGTTCAATCAATAAATCATACATCCTAATTTTATAAATTTAGACGTCCTATCTAAGATCTGATCAAGATCTACAGGACTATAGACTATGGATTAAACACCATGAGATTGGGCTTAATCACATAATCCAAAAAAAGGTTAAGATATAAGATCTAGGTTCTAGTCTAAAAGTGATCTATTAATTAAGATAGATCCTATTAAGCAAATCAAGCTTAATAGGATAAATCTCCTTATCCTAAAACTAGGATTAAAAGACAAAATAATCAAAATAAATTGTAAAATTTCTAGAAACTAGTAAAACTAAGGATTTATTCATTGAATGTAACAACCCAGGTTGTTACTTAAGTTAATTAAGGCTAATCTAAGTCTTAATTGAAGTTCTAAGTCACTAATTAAGTAATTTATAACTTATCTCAAAAGCTTAGGTCAAATCAGAAGTTAACTGAGTCAAATCAGAAATTCTGGAAAATCCCAAACCCTAGAAATTAACTTTTTATTTAGACCTTAAATTGAAAATCTGACTTCACCATTGCGTTCATAACCCCCAAATTAGCTAAGGGTGAAGTTTTGGAGGCATTTGGAAATCATTGGATTTTTGTCGAATATTTTAATAATATTTAAATACCTGAAATTCAAATAAATAAATACTCGTCGAAACAAAAATCCGAGTGCACCGTTGTATTCCTCACCCCTCAATTAGCTAGGGGTGATTTATTGGAAATTTTTGGAATGCATTTAATTTGTTAGTTTTAATTAAGAAAATAGGTTTAAAATATTAAAATATTATATAATTATTATTCATTTTAACGGCAACAACATTACCGTCCGCCCCAATTTCATTAGGTCGTTTAATCAAATGGCAAACCTTGACCGTTCGATCGAAGATCGAACGGTCCTGCCATTGTCTCTCCCGCAAAACCTACGGGAGAGCTGCGCGTGTCTCCTGCGTAGACGCGCGGCAATCACAGCCAGCCCTTCACTCTAGATGGCGATCACCACCGCTTAACGCCTCGATTTAGAACCTAAATCCTTCACTTTGACATCACTTGCATCTCCTAAAGTAGTATTGATCTGGATCCAGTCGCATGCTGAAGAAGCGTTCGAGACCGTCGACTAAGGTACTTCTTGACCCTACTCTCCTAATTCATGAAATTCAATCGCTTAATTTCAAATGCTTATTTCAATAAGTGGATTAAGGGATTACCGGTTTGGATTGAGCTAAATTGATCGCATCAAACTTAATTTGATAATTGATATACAGTGAAATTCGTTAAAACCTCCATCTCGCCGAATGATAGGGATTAGGGTTTGATTTTGTGTCCAGATTAGGATACTTCCGTCGATGATCCGTATGTTGTTCCAAAGCATGAATCATCCTTTTCCTAAATTCATGCGGAATGATCGACGAGACTGTCAGGAAGATCGTGAAACCTCGAGCCCTAGTTCTCGAGTCTGGTCATCTCTTCAAAGAAGACGAAGAGTTTGGGTCGAGCCGGGCCGGCTCGGACCCGACCTATCCCTGCTCGAGTCTTGTCCGTTTCCCAGGACAATTTAAGTGCGTGGGCCCGCACGAACTGCCGAGCAAATAGGAAGCCGCCGCGTGGCAGAGGAGGCTGCTTCTATCGGCTGACGTCTCCCTGCGGGTCCCACCAGCTGCTGAAAATTTAACCTAATATATATATATATATATATTAAGATATAATTAAATAAAATGATATTAATATAAACAGATTTAAGTAAATTAATAAATAATAATACATTAAATCCTAATATCTTGTAAAATATAAATCCAATTATAGCAAATAAATATATCATTTTGATCAGCAAAAATAGAGGAACATTGTGGTGCTATTAATTTTATAATTGGACCTATACTTAGCATAATGACATTTAGGGTTGTTAATTAAATCCAAATAATGTTACAAAACTTCAAATAATTATAACTTTGCACTCACTAATCCAAACTTATTGAATATGGGTCTAAAAATACTCAGAAAATCCTAAGAATCATTCTAGTAATATTAACTTTGCTGTTTGGATTTGTATTTGATTAATCACAATTAGGGCCTAACCCTAATTAGGCCATTAAACCCTAGAACTTCAATTGACCATAACTTGGTCAATTGAGCTCCAAATTGGATGAATCAAATATCAATTTAGATCAAAAAAACCTAATTAATAGTAATCTGTAAAAATATTTTAGATCTAATGGTTAGATTTACTAATCACTCCTAATTACTCTAAATCTTGATTAGTGAATATTAGCAAATCTAGTAATCCAAATTGAGTGATTTAAGTTTCAGAGAACTCATAGAGTCATTTAGAATCTATCTGTAAGGTTGGATTAGTGTTTGAGTGATTAATTTCACTAATGACTCATTAATCACCATAAACCCTAATTAGGTCATAACTTAGTCAAATTAGATCCAAATCGAGCCTACCATATATCATTATGATCAATGGACTATTTGTAAGCCATAGCAACTAATTTTACTCAATTTGGATACTAATTGACAAAGTTAGGATTTTAAGCTTAATTAAGGATCCCTTAATTACCCCCTTTAACCCTAGATCTTGTATTGGCCATAACTTGGCCAATACTTAGCAGAATTTAGCAAATTTAGGTTCTATGGAAAGCTTAGGCTATAAGTAATAGTAAACAGAAAGAAAATTTAGATTTTATTTAGCCAAATTACTAAATTTCCCCTATGAGTTATATTTACTAATTTGACCTCATAAGGCTTATTAATCACCCAAAATAAGTGTAGTTACTATCTAATCTTACCTTAGATAGTAAGAAATTTATTCCAATAGAAAATTTCAAATTTAGAACCCTTGATCAAAATTTGTTCTTTTGAACCCTTAAGTAGGGGCAAAATGGTAATTTTGCCCAAATATAGGGTTTAGCTTTCTAAAGTTCTAGAATCAGTTTATAATCATTAAAAATAGTAAATAGAATGATTTATAGTAGAATTTAATTAAGTTCAAGCCTTAATTTGACTTGGATTTAAATCTCATTTTTAAAAAGTTATTAAATAATTTCCTAAGTCATTTGAGTGTTCTTCTTCCTTAAATCATTCTTAGATCTTTCCTTAGGTCCTTATAACATTAGTTAGGATGTGTATCTTGAGAGATACTCTTAGTAATTAAGAGCCTTAATTCATAGGATTTAAGAATAGATCATAAGTTAGAGTTCTTCTATTGAGTAAATTGGGTTACTCAATAGATGAAACCTTGAGCTTACTAGTTTATAGATTTTTCTTAGTTTATTAAATGATTATTTGATCTTTAAACCTTAGAACTAAGAATAGAGATCTATCCTAATAAATTAATTTATCATTAGGAGTTGCCCTAACCTAATTTGTGAGATTTTGGTTCTAAACCTTAGACCCTTAGTTATATCTTTGGATTAAGGGATTAGACCCCATCATCTGGAGTCTAATTCTTAATCTTTTCATCTTGATTTGGCTAATCAAGATGAGTATGGGGTTATTTAAATTATAAAATTAGGATGATAATTTATTTATTTCAACCAAGTAGTCATCTTTTGATTAAGATATAGTTAGGACTTGGCCAGTCCTAATTATCTTCAACTTGTAGGATTCATGATTCTAAGTTATAGAATGTATAAGAATTGATAATTCTGAAACTTATGTAACTTAGAGTTGATAGAACGAATAAGTAGACAACAATGGATATCACCTGTATTTTAGATAGAGTCTCTTACTCAATTTGTTTTTGATGCTTCGCTTACCTTGATTTTGAGCTTTAAACCATGAGCATATTTGTGGTACTTAAGATATTTGATAAGTATCTTATGTCAACTTTGATCATTCATAAGTAGCATTTTGTTTTCTTCTCGTATTTTTGTAAGGTGTAGCTTGATTAGTATACCTCTTCAATCAAACCGTTCGGGGTCGGCTTCATTGTTCGGGCCAGTCCGATAGTCTATGACATGCCTAGTCAGTGGGATAGGATGGATAGACTCTTGCCCTACTGACTGAATAGTCAGGATTTGATATGGTTATACTAATTCAAGTACACTTACATTTGGTTTCTGCCTTAGCTCATCAGGCTAAGAGGTTTCAGTGATACTCAGTTCAGAGCTTTTTTCTTAGCCCATCAGGCTAAGTATTACTGAGTGTGCTTTCAGTTTGAGTGGCTTGAATAGCCAATGCAATTTTTAGTTTTGTAGACACTGTTTTACTTTTCATATTCTGCATTTCAGTACTGTTTTTACTTATAATTTTCCTTCAATTTCCTAGCCTTGTTTTTATATAGGATGCTAGTCTTACTTACTATCTTCATATGCATATATATAGGATGTTAGCTATGTTTTCAATTTTATAATGTTTCACATGTTCAATTACTGTTATGTCGCTTAGCATAAGCCTGTTTTGATCATAAGCATGTTTATGATGTATTTTTCTTTACAGTTTTGTTTAGTTTTTCTTTTGCTTACCTGACTTTGTTGTAGTTGCTTGGAGGAGGTATGTGCTTACTTCCTAGTTGATTTAGTTATAAACTGTTTGTTTATAACTTTATACCTTTCTTTTCTTACGCTTTCTGCACATACTTGCTTATTGTACTGGTTTATGGTGATATTCAGTTAACTTAATAAAACTTTTACCATAAAATGTGCTTAGACAATAGTCTAACCAATTTTTCTTTGTTGGCTGGGCCTTACTATTATGAAACTGATAATGGTAGGTTCTGAGTTTCTTGGTGCTATAGATCCAGTGGAGGCCTTGCCATTGGAGGAGGAGCTTGTTCCTGAAGACCATTAGTTTTATTTCTGCCTTGTGAGGATGAGAGTTTATGTTTCAGTTCTTAAAACTATTTTAAATGTTGTAATAATTCAGGGTTATCATTTCTTTTCAGCACTTTACTTATTCTGGATTATTGTATTGTATGGATGGATGTTGTATTTTATGCTTCCGCGCTCTCTGCATTTTTTTGTATGTTCATTTAGTGAGATATTTACCTTATGAATGACAAAGTCCTTATTTAAGTTGGATTAGAATATACGTCTAATCCAATTCTAAGTGGGGACCTTGTCATTTGGTGACCTTTCCACCATAATCATGTTAACTTAAGAGTTAACAGGACCACTGTGGCGGCCGCCCCTTCTAATCACAAGGCTTAAGGAGTGATCGTCACTAAGCACATCGTAAACTTAATATTAGGTTGGAATTTAAGACTCCAATTGAATCTTAAGAAAAAGAGGTGCTTTTCTGAATAAGATAAAGATTAACAATCACTTAATGAGTATCAGAGTGCGGAAGAAATATAACAACTGAAGTAAATATCCATACAATAAAATAACGATATTCAGCTCAGAATATAAATATAATGCAGGAAAGTAAAGTACAAAGTTTTGTATTATTACAAATGTTTAAAGTTTAACAAAAACTGAAATCAAAAGAGCCTCTCATCCTCACAATATAAAAGTAAAGAAAGCTAGAAAATACACTAAGGTCCCTCAGTAGTCTTGTTACAACCCAGGTTGTTACTTTGCTCAATTGAGACTAATATAGGTCTTAATTAACGTTCTAAGTCACTAATTAAGTAATTTAGAACTCATTTCTGAAACCTAGGTCAAACCAGAAGTCAACAAAGTCAAAACAAGAATTCTGGAAAATCCCGAGACCTGGAAATTTGATTTTTTATCTAGACCTCAGATTAAAAATCTGACTTCGCCATTGCGTTCAGAACACCCAAATTAGCTAAGGGTGAAATTTTGGAGGCATTTGGAAGTCGTTGATTTTTTGTCAAATATTTTAATATTATTTAAATACCCTAAATAATCAAATAATTAAACTCGTCGAAACAAAAATCCGAGTGCGCCATTGCGTTCCTCACCCTTCATTTAGCTAAGGGTGATTTATTGGAAATTTTTGGGATTCATTTAATGGGGTAAAATTAATTAATTAAATCTGAATAAATTAAATTAAATAATTTTTATTTAATTAGGATTAACGGCGCCGTCCACTCAAGTTCAACGCCGTTACCTATTCTTATTTCCGCGCCGTCTATCCAGACGACGCTCTCCGCGCCGTCTGATCGCGGGATCAGACGGCTGAGAGTCGTCGTCTCCGCGTGAGCGCCGTGTGGCTCGGGGGAGCTGCACGCGTCGCCCTAGAATCCTTGCCGGGCATCGCTGTCGACACATGGCCTCCCCACCTCTCTTAAACCACCGTTTAAGGTCTGTATAAGACCTCTGAAGTCCGGGTTGCTCGGTTTCACTCCTGAAGTCCGAAACCTGAGTTCGAGCCTCGACCCTCTTCAGCCGTCCGTATAAGGTACGCACCACACCTCCAATATTCATTAAAGATTGCATCTAAAGTTTCGTTTCTTAATTTCATATGCTTGATTGTTCATCTACCGGTTCCGATCGAGTCGATCAGGTCTGGTTAACCCGAATTTGGCTAAGATGCAACAGTGGAAACCGTTATCAAATTTTCTCGCCGAGCGTAGTGACTTAGGGTTTGATTTTGCCGGGGTTGTGTGCCTTCTCCGGCAGTCTTTGAGGTACCAATCGAAAGGTCTCTTCAAGACCTTTCGATCGATATACGGCTCGTAGTCTGGTTCCATCGTCTTCGCCTCCATTTTTCGAACCCTAATTCCTCCGCCTCGGATCACTCGCGCGAAGACGAAGCCCTCTCGGGCTGGACCGGGTCGGCCCGGGCCCGGCCCGGAACCCGTGGCCCGTGGCGCCTCGGCTGCCACGGCGGGACCCACCGCGCAGCGCGCTAGCCAATCCTGGCGCGACGCGTGTCCACCTCTGATGCCGTCTGATCTGTGGGGCCCGCTGCAGTCTGCCCAGCCTATAGCGGCTCGCCACGTGTCCTGCGTAATAATTAAATAAAAAGTTATATATAATTATAACGTTTATTTAAATAAACGAAATTATATTTATATATATATATTTATAATAACAGAATTAGTTAATTAAATTAAACAGAATTATTTTAATTAATTAAATGCAAAACTTTAAACCTAAATAACTCCTAAAATACACATCCAAATTATGCAAACAAATATACCAAATTGATCAGAAAAATATGAGGAATTTATTGATGCCAATAATTTTGCATTTGGACCAGTATTTAGCAAAATGACATTTAGGGTTTAATTAAGTTCAAATTTATGTCTCAAATGTTCAATTAACCATAACTTTGTGTAGGTTAATCCAAATATACCCAATATGGGTCTTAAAGTGATCAGAAAACCCTAAGGATTAATTTGATAGTATTTATCTTGCTGTTTGGATTAGTATTTGCATAATCACATTTAAGTCCTAATCCTAATTAGGTTAATTAACCCTAGAACTTCAATTGACCATAACTTGGTCAATTGAGCTCCAAATTTGATGATCCAAATATCAATTTAGATCAGAAGAACTTAATTAACAATAATATGAAAAAATATTTTAGATCCAACGGTTAGATTTGCTAATCACCCTTAATTGCTCTAAATCTTGATTAGTGAATATTAGCAAATTTAGTAATCCAAATTGAATGATTTAAGTTTCAGAAGACTCCTAGAACTATTTAAAATCAATCTATAAGGTTGAATTAGTATTTGAGTGATTAATTTTGTTAATAACTCACTAATCACTCTAAACCCTAATTAAGTCTTAACTTAGTCAAATTAGGTTCAAATTAAGCCTACCACATGTCATTATGATCAGTGAGCTATTTGTAATTCATAGCCACTAATTTTGCTTAATTTGGACACTAATTGGCAAAATTAGGATTTTTGACCCTTAATTAAGCATTCCTTAATTACCCCCTTAAACCCTAGATCTTGTATTGGCCATAACTTAGCCAATACTTATCAGATTTCAGCAAAATTAGATTCTATGGAAAGCCTAGGCAGTAAAGAGCAATAATCTAAAAGATAATTTAGCTTTCACTTAGCCAAATTACTGATTTGCCCTTATGAGTCAAACTCACTAATTTGATCTCATATGGCTTAATAATCACCCAAAATTAACTTAGTTGTTGTCTAATCTTATATTAGACAGTAAGAAACACTTTCCAAAAGAAAATTTCAGAATTTAAGTCCTAGATCAAAATTTGATCTTTTGAACCCTTAAGTAGGGGCAAAATGGTCTTTTTGCCCAAATTTAGGGTTTAGCCTTTTAAAGCCCTAAATTCAATTTTCTAATCATTAAAATCAGTAAATAGAATGATTTAGAACTGAAATTAATCAAATTTAAGTCTAAATTAGGTTTTGATTAAAATCTCAGAATTTGCTCAGTAAAGAAAATTCCTAAGTCTTAAGAAGAGTTTTCTTTCCTTAACCATTCTTAGACCCATCCTTAGGTCTTATAACATTAGTTAGGATGTGTGTCTTGAGAGATACTCTTAGTAATTAAGAGCCTTATTTCCTAAGATTAGGAATAGATCTTAAGTTAGAATTCATCTATTGAGTAAATTAGGTTACTCAATTAGGTGAAACCTTGAGTTTTTCTAGTTTATATATTTTCTTAGTTTATTAAATGATTATTTGATCTTTAAACTCTAGAATAGAGATCTATCCTAATGAATTGAATTATCATTAGGATTTGCCTTAACCTAATCTATAAGTTTTGGGTTCTAAACTTAGACCCTTAGATTATACCTTTAGATTAAGTGATTAGACCCCATCATCTGGAGTCTAATTCTTAATCTATTCATCTTGATTTGGCTAATCAAGATGAGGTTGGGATGAATTAAATTACAAAACTAGCTCATTGATTTATTCATTTTAACCAAATAGTCGTCTTTTGATTAAGTTATAATTAGGACTTGGCCAGTCCTAATTATCTTCAACAAGTAGGATTCGTGATTCTAAGTTACAGAATGTGTAAGAATTGATGAAATCTGAAACTTATGTAACTTAGAGTAGATAGAACGAATAAAGTAGATAACAAAGGATATCACTTGTGTTTTAGATAGAGTTTCTTGCACTTTGATTTTGATGCTTCGCATTCCTTGATTTTGAGCCTTATACCTTGAACATGTATTCCTTGATTTTGATAAATATCTTATGTTAATTTGGAACATTATTCATAAGCAGCATTATGTTCGTTTCACAAGTGGTATGTAAGGTGTAGCTTGATTAGTATACCTCTTCGATCAACCCGTTCGAGGTCGGCAACCTTTCGAGGGTTTAATGTCCGACAGTCTATTGGCCATGCCTAGTCCGAGTGATAGGATGGATAGACTCTTGCCCTACTGACTACAGAGTCAGGATTCTGATATGGTTATACTAATTCAAGTACACTTACATTCAGTTCTATCTTAGCTCATCAGGCTAAGAATTTCAGTGATGTTCAGTTCAGAGTTTCTTAGCTCATCAGGCTAATATTTGCTGTATATGTGTTCAGTTTGGGTGACTTAGATAGTCACTGCGGTTTCAGTTTACAGATATTATTTTATTAGCATATTCTGCATTTCAGCACTGTTTTACTTTTAGTTTTTCTGCACATGTTATATATAGGATGCTAGTTCTACTTACTGTTTTCATATGCTCACATAGGATGTTAGTGTTTTCAGTTTTATACTGTTTAAATTTTGTAGTTCACTTAGCATAATCTGTTTGATCATGAGCATATTTAGGTTGTACTTTTCTTACCTTTCTTTTACTTTTCTTTTACTTACCTGTCCTTGTTGCAGTTGCTTGGAGGAGGTATGTATTACTTCCTACTTGTTTAGTTATAAACTGTGGTTTATAACTTGTTACTGTTCTTTTGTACGCTTTTCTGCACATATTATGCTTAGTTCTGTTTATATGGTGATATCTATTTAATTTAATAAAATTGTTTGCCCTAAAATGTACTTAGACATATTGTCTAATCAGTTTTTCTTTTGTTAGCTGGGGCCCTACCATTATGAAACTGATAATGGTAGGTTCTGAGTTTGTTGGAGCAGTAGATCCAGTGGAGAGCTTACCATTGGAGGAGGAGCCCGTTCCTGAAGATCTGTAGTCTTAGTTTTTCTTTCAGTGAGATTGAGAGTTTATTTCAGTTCTTTTAAACTTATTAATGTTGTAATAATACATGTTTATTGTTCTTTTTCAGTACTTTACTTATTCTGTATTATTGTATTTATACTATATTGGATGGATGTTATACCTTTTATTGCTTCCGCACTCTGAGTTCATGTATGATCATTTAGTGATAGTATTTCTGGATTGAATGGCTAAGTCCTTATTTAAATTGGATTAGAATGTGTGTCTAATCCAATCTTAAGTGGGGACCTTGTCATTTGGTGACCCCTCCACCGTAATCATGTTAACTTAAGGGTTAACAGGACCACGGCGGGGTAGGGCCGCCACAGTTGGTATCAGAGAATTCCATAAGGTGTCAGATTGGAATTTGTATTCCTTTCTACCTAATGGACTGTTCTTCTGCCACTTGATCACTAAATAAATACTTGAATTGACATCCATCACATTATGAGTATAACTCAGAATAAGTTAAGTTATTAGATAATTATAAAAGATGATAATTATTAAATTATATATAATGCTCAACAAATTTAAGTAGAATGTTATAATTGTAGGAATAGAAGATCATCTAAGAAATGGCATTCATGACTTACCTAAAGGAGTTCGAGACTATTTGGAAATATGAACATAAACTAGGAAAGAAGCAAGGAAGAATAATTGAAGGAGTATCAGAACAAGGATCGCAAGTAATAAACAAATTATTGAAAGAAAGCGTCTATAGAGGCCTTCACTTTCCAGTACTAGCAAGGGAATGGCTTGCGAGAGTTGACCACATATTTGGTGTTATGGAATGGCCTAGTCACATCAGATTAGAAGTGGTGCTATGTCTTCTGCGTATGCAAGCAAAGGAATGGTGGATTATGTCATACGAAGAACTGTTTCGTAAAGCACAAGAGGAGCATCGTGAAGTGATTTATGAAGACTTTCGTAGAGCATTTTTCATTAAATATATAGGATGGGAATAGTTTTATAAATCCATGATGATGTATTCTATTATTTCAATAAAAGTTTAAATGAATGAGAAAAGCAGTAGTTATATTATGTCTTGTTGTAATAAAGAACTCAAGATAGTTGTTTTGATTTCAAGAAAATGAATCCTGCTACTTCTCCCAACAATACTCCACTCAACCCTCAACCATCTGTAAGCAATGCTCCAAATAATACCGTGGCCGCTTCCAATACTGTTGATGAAATAACTTCTTTAAGAAATATGGTTACTGTAATGCTAGAGAATCAAAATCAGCAGGCTCTAGCTATTCAAAAGTTAGTATCTATAATACCTGCTACTAATGCCAGCACCTCTTCAGCATCCCCCGCTCCTCAAGTTCCCAATACCTATCGGCAGTCTGCAGATGGGATACTTCACAATTTCCTAAGATTAAGACCGCCTACCTTTGAAGGATCTGAATCCCCGATGGATACTTTAGCATGGCTGAAATCTATAGAGAAAAATATCACTAGTCTTGGTTGTTCAAGCAACCAATCTGTAAGACTAGCTACTCATCTCTTGCAAGGAGAGGTAGAACATTGGTGGGAACAAGAAAGGAACACGTGTTTTGAAGAATTTGAATTAGACGAAATAGAATGGAGCTGGTTTGTCCAAGCCTTCAAAGAATCATTTATCCCACCCTCCACCAAGAACATCATTGGTGAGTCCTTATTGAGGTTAACCCAAGGAAGTCGAACAGTAGCTGAATATACTTCAGAATTTCGAAAGCTCATTCGATTTTCACCTCATTTGGTTCCTACTGAAGAAGATAGATATTTCAAATACGAGAATGGACTCCGAGAATCTATCAAAGATCATGTAATTCCCTTACAACATACCAAATTCGAGAAGCTGGTTGAGACAGCTCGGGTAGTAGAGCATCATCAAAATATAAAAGACATGAAGAGAAAGGCTTTCAATATGAATAAATACCCTCAGAACTTCAAGCAACAATGAACAAATCAAGGAAGGGTATATCAAATGGAAATCACTGAAACATCAAGCCAAAATGCCACATGTAATAGGCCACATCCTTATGGGAAATGTTATCATTTTGGCAGAGTATGTTTTACGTGTGGAAGACAAGGTCATACATATAGAGACTGTCGATCAAATAAAACAATTGATGGAGTAACTATTGATCGGAATCGTACAAATAAAGTATTTCGTGCCACTCCCATCAATTTCAGAGAACCTCAGAAAAACTCTTATGCCACCTCCTGCTCAAGAGCGAACTCTTGCAAAGGTTCAATATGCTGCAAAGCCTTCAAACCCAAATCAATCAGTAGCTCAAACATCTGACTAGCAGACCTGCTGGAAAAGCAAGAGTGTATAATCTCACTCCTGTAGAAGCAGCAGAAGACAACAATGTAGTTTCAGGTACAAATCGCAATTTTTGCTTTTCTTACTGAATTAGAATTTTCTAAAGTCTATACTTTTATTATTAGGCACCTTATACTTTAAAGATGAGCCCTGCAGTATATTGTTTGATACTGGGGCTAGTCATTCATTCATCTCTAAAAATTTTGCTAAGAAATTAGGACTATCATATTACAAACTTGCAAAGATTTTGAGTGTTGGACTTCCATCTGGAGCCCAACTTAGTGCAAACAAATTCTGTGACATCCAAATACTAATCAATAACCATACCTTCCAAGCCAAGTTAGTTGTGCTACCTATAGTAAATTTCGATATCATACTAGGCATGAATTGGCTTAGTATGCATAGCGCTACTATCAATTGTCAAAAGAAGAAGGTTGTGTTGCAAACTCTAGGAGCTTCAACAACATTTATTGGGAAGATCAGCACTAGTAGCTCCTTAATCAATGCAATTCAAGCAAAGAAAATGGTGTGCAAAGGTTATAATTGTATTCTGATGGTGAAGATGGGTAGTAGCAAAGAAGTAATCCCAATCTCTAAAATAAAAGTTGTTAGAGATTTTGAAGATGTTTTCCCTGAAGATCTGCCTGGTTTACCTCCAAACACAGAAGTAGAATTTGAAATAAATGTAGTTCCAGGAACACAACCTCTATCAAAAGCACCATATAGAATGGCCCCAAAAGAACTGCAAGAGTTAAATGAGCAATTACAAGAACTGTTAAATAAGGGGTTTATTAAACCAAGTATGTCCCCATGGGGAGCCCCGGTACTATTTGTTAAGAAGAAAGATGGGTCTATGAGAATGTGCATAGACTACAGAGAGCTGAATAAAGTCATAATTAAAAATAGATACCCACTTCCTCGTATTGATGATCTGTTCGATCAACTTGCCGGTGCTATAGTGTTCTCTAAAATTGATTTAAGGTCAGGGTATCATCAAGTGAAGGTAAAGGACTCAGATGTAGAAAAGATAGCATTCAGAATACGATATGGGCATTTTGAGTTTCTTGTAATGTCATTTGGTCTCACTAGTGCCCCATCTCTGTTCATGGACTTAATGCAGAGAGTTCTGAAACCTTATCTAGATAAATTTGTTATAGTATTCATTGATGATATCTTAATTTACTCCAAGACAGTAAAGGATCATGAAGAGCACTTGAGATTGGTTCTGGAGAAGCTTAGAGAGCATGAGTTATATGCTAAATACTATAAGTGTGAATTTTGGCTGGATTCTGTATCATTTCTTGGACATGTGGTTGATGCTTGAGGAATCCAAGTAGACCAGAGTAAAATTAGTGCTATTCAGGATTGGGTTCAGCCCAAGACAGTTACTGAAATTCGTAGTTTTCTGGGTCTAGCCGGATACTACAGAAGGTTTGTTAAAGGCTTCTCTCAGCTTGCCGCACCTCTTACAAAATTAACTCAGAAGACAGTTCCATTTGTTTGGACAGAAGAATGTGAAACTGCATTTCAGTCTATAAAGGATGCATTAACTTCTGCCCCAGTTTAGTTCTTCCAAAAGAAGGAGTTAATTATCAGGTGTATACAGATGCATCTGGAATTGGGTTAGGATGCGTATTAATGCAAGAAGGTAAAGTTATAGCATACGCATCTCGCCAGCTTAAAACCCATGAAAGGAACTATGCTGTACATGATTTAGAATTGGCAGCATTAGTTTTTGCATTAAAAATCTGGGGCCATTATTTGTACGGAGTTCAATGCTCCGTATTCACAGACCACCAAAGTCTAAAGTACATCTTTACCCAGAGAGAATTGAACTGTAGGCAAAGAAAATGGCTGGAATTAATAAGTGATTATGATTTAGATATCCAGTACCATCCAGGCAAAGCTAATGTGGTAGCTGATGCGTTAAGCCATCACACTATTCTTAACAGCTTAATTTCAAAAAGTCCGTTGGTGAATGAGTTTCATAAAATGGAAATTTCTCTTGCTAAGGGAAATTCAGACAGTACCATGATATCCATGAATAATATAGAACCCACATTCCATAGAGATGTTTCAATCTCTCAAAGCAAGGATGATGAATATTTAAACCTTAAAGTGGCAATAGAAAGTGGTCGTCGTCCATAATTGAATTTTAAGAAAGGTGCTATTTATATGAATAATCGTCTCTGGATTCCTAAATCCATGCAGAAAGAGATCCTAATTGAAAGTCACAATTCAGGATATCAAATTCATCCAGGAAATTCTAAGATGTACCAAGACCTAAAACAATCTTTCTGGTGGCCAGGAATGAAGAAAAGTATTACAGAATTTGTTGCAAAATGCCATGCTTGTTGCTTAATAAAAGCAGAACATCAAAAGCCTGGTGGCTTATTGCACCCACTAGAAATCCCAGAATGGAAATGGACTGATATATCCATGGATTTTATTATGGGTTTGCCTTGATCAAAATCTGGAGCTGATTCAATATGGGTTATAGTGGATCGTCTCACAAAATCTGCTCATTTCATTCCAATCCATCAAACTGACTCAGTGAAGAAATTGGCTAAATTATACATTAAGGAAATAGTCAGATTGCACGGAATTCCTAAAACAATCGTATTTGATAGAGACAGTCGTTTTACTTCTAAATTTTGGCAGGCTGTCCATCAAGATTTAGGCACAACTTTGGCCATGAGTACAACATTCCATCCCCAAACAGATGGCCAAACAGAGCGAGTTAATCAAGTCTTAGAAGATCTTCTACGTTTATGTATGTTGGATTTTTCTGGATCCTGGGAAGAGCATATCCCTTTAGTGGAATTTGCATATAACAACAGTTTTTAGTCAAGTATTAAGATGGCACCATATGAAGCCCTATATGGAAGAAAATGTTCATCCCCACTAGCATGGTCTGAGTTAGGAGATACTCAATTATATGGATCTGAGTTAGTGGAAGAAACAAATAAAAAGGTTAAACTCATTCAACAAAGAATTAGAACAGCTCAAGATAGGCAGAGTAAATATCATGATAATCGTCATCGTCCTCTAGAATTCAGTGAAGGAGATTTTGTGTACTTAAAAGTGAGCCCGATGAAAGGAATCTATCATTTTGGAGTTTCAGGAAAGCTCAGTCCAAGGTACATTGGACCTTTCAAGATTTTGTAGAAGATTGGTTCAGCAGCTTATAAATTAGAGCTACCAGAAGACTTCACTGCTGTTCATAATGTATTTCATGTTTCATCTCTAAGAAAGTGTCTTCGAGATTCTTCTCATCTTATTGAACATCATGCAATTGAAATTCAACTTGATCTTTCTTACACTGAAGAACCAATTAAAATCTTAGATCGTGATCTGAAGAAATTAAGGAATCGATCTATTCCAATGATAAAGATTCAGTGGAAGAATTGGTCTTGTAATGAAGCCACCTGGGAGAAAGAGGTGGATATGCACCAAAAGTACCCAAACCTTTTTAATCAAGGTAATTCTTCAACTCTATCTTATTTCAATTCGTTTCATTATATCAACTTAAATTCTTTTTTCTCATTTGAGTGATGTCGAGGACGATATCATTCTTAAGTGGCGGAGTTTGTAACAACCCAGGTTGTTACTTTGCTCAATTGAGACTAATATAGGTCTTAATTAATGTTCTAAGTCACTAATTAAGTAATTTAGAACTCATCTCTGAAACTTAGGTCAAACCAGAAGTCAACAAAGTCAAAATAAGAATTCTGGAAAATCCCAAAACCTGGAAATTTGATTTTCTATCTAGACCTCAGATTAAAAATATGACTTCGCCATTGCGTTCAGAACACCCAAATTAGCTAAGGGTGAAATTTTGGAGGCATTTGGAAGTCGTTGATTTTTCGTCAAATATTTTAATATTATTTATATACCCTAAATAATCAAATAATTAAATACTCGTCAAAATAAAAATCCGAGTGCGCCATTGCGTTCCTCACCCTTCATTTAGCTAAGGGTGATTTATTGGAAATTTTTGGAATTCATTTAATGGGGTAAAATTAATTAATTAAATCTGAATAAATTAAATTAAATAATTTTTATTTAATTAGGATTAACGGTGCCGTCCACTCAAGTTCAACGTCGTTACCTATTCTTATTTCCGCGCCGTCTATCCTGACGATGCTCTCCGCGCCGTCTGATCGCGGGATCTGACGGCTGTGAGTCGTCGTCTCCGCTTGAGCGCTGTGTGGCTCGGGGGAGCTGCACGCGTCGCCCTAGAATCCTTGCCGGGCATCGCTGTCGACACATGGCCTCCCCACCTCTCTTAAACCACTGTTTAAGGTATGTATAAGACCTCTGAAGTCCGGGTTGCTCGGTTTCACTCCTGAAGTCCGGAACCTGAGTTCGAGCCTCGACCCTCTTCAGCCGTCCGTTTAAGATACGCACCACACCTCCAATATTCATTAAAGATTGCATCTAAAGTTTCGTTTCTTAATTTCATATGCTTGATTGTTCATCTACCGGTTCCGATCGAGTCGATCAGGTCTGGTTAACCCGGATTTGGCTAAGATGCAACAGTGGAAACCGTTATCAAATTTTCTCGCCGAGCGTAGTGACTTAGGGTTTGATTTTGCCGGGGTTGTGTGCCTTCTCTGGCGGTCTTTGAGGTACCAATCGAAAGGTCTCTTCAAGACCTTTCGATCGATATACAGCTCGTAGTCTGGTTCCATCGTCTTCGCCTCCATTTTTCGAACCCTAATTCCTCCGCCTCGGATCACTCGCGCGAAGACGAAGCCCTCTCGGGCTGGACCGGGTCGGCCCGGGCCCGGCCCGGAACCCGTGGCCCGTGGCGCCTCGGCTGCAACGGCGGGACCCACCGCGCAGCGCGCCAGCCAATCCTGGCGCGACGCGTGTCCACCTCTGATGCCGTCTGATCTGTGGGGCCCGCTGCAGTCTGCCCAGCCTATAGCGGCTCGCCACGTGTCCTGGTAATAATTAAATAAAAAGTTATATATAATTATAATGTTTATTTAAATAAACGAAATTATATTTATATATATATATTTATAATAACAGAATTAGTTAATTAAATTAAACAGAATTATTTTAATTAATTAAATGCAAAACTTTAAACCTAAATAACTCCTAAAATACACATCCAAATTATGCAAACAAATATACCAAATTGATCAAAAAAATATGAGGAATTTATTGATGCCAATAATTTTGCATTTGGACCAGTATTTAGCAAAATGATATTTAGGGTTTAATTAAGTTCAAATTTATATCTCAAATGTTCAATTAACCATAATTTTGTGTAGGTTAATCCAAACATACCCAATATGGGTCTTAAAGTGATCAGAAAACCCTAAGGATTAATTTGATAGTGTTTATCTTACTGTTTGGATTAGTGTTTGCCTAATCACATTTAAGTCCTAATCCTAATTAGGTTAATTAACCCTAGAACTTCAATTGACCATAACTTGGTCAATTGAGCTCCAAATTTGATGATCCAAATATCAATTTAGATCAGAAAAACTTAATTAACAATAATATGAAAAAATATTTTAGATCCAATGGTTAGATTTGCTAATCACCCTTAATTACTCTAAATCTTGATTAGTGAATATTAGCAAATTTAGTAATCCAAAGTAAATGATTTAAGTTTCAGAGGACTCCTAGAACTATTTAAAATCAATCTATAAGGTTGGATTAGTATTTGAGTGATTAATTTTGTTAATAACTCACTAATCATCCTAAACCCTAATTAAGTCTTAACTTAGTCAAATTAGGTTCAAATTAAGCCTACCACATGTCATTATGATCAGTGAGCTATTTGTAATTCATAGCCACTGATTTTGCTTAATTTGGACACTAATTAGCAAAATTAGGATTTTTGACCCTTAATTAAGCATTCCTTAATTACCCCCCTTAAACCCTAGATCTTGTATTGGCCATAACTTAGCCAATACTTATCAGATTTCAGTAAAATTAGGTTCTATGGAAAGCCTAGGCAGTAAAGAGAAATAATCTAAAAGATAATTTAGCTTTCACTTAGCCAAATTACTGATTTGCCCTTATGAGTCAAACTCACTAATTTGATCTCATATGGCTTAATAATCACCCAAAATTAACTTAGTTGCTGTCTAATCTTATATTAGACAGTAAGAAACACTTTCCAAAAGAAAATTTTAGAATTTAAGCCCTAGATCAAAATTTGATCTTTTGAACCCTTAAGTAGGGGCAAAATGGTCTTTTTGCCCAAATTTAGGGTTTAGCCTTTTAAAGCCCTAAATTCAATTTTCTAATCATTAAAATCAGTAAATAGAATGATTTAGAACTGAAATTAATCAAATTTAAGTCTAAATTAGGTTTTGATTAAAATCTCAGAATTTGCTCAGTAAAGAAAATTCCTAAGTCTTAAGAAGAGTTCTCTTTCCTTAACCATTCTTAGACCTATCCTTAGGTTTTATAACATTAGTTAGGATGTGTGTCTTGAGAAATACTCTTAGTAATTAAGAGCCTTATTTCCTAAGATTAGGAATAGATCTTAAGTTAGAATTCATCTATTGAGTAAATTAGGTTACTCAATTAGGTGAAACCTTGAGTTTTTCTAGTTTATAGATTTTCTTAGTTTATTAAATGATTATTTGATCTTTAAACTCTAGAATTAAGAATAGAGATCTATCCTAATGAATTGAATTATTATTAGGATTTGCCTTAACCTAATCTGTAAGTTTTGGGTTCTAAACTTAGACCCTTAGATTATACCTTTAGATTAAGTGATTAGACCCCATCATCTGGAGTCTAATTCTTAATATATTCATCTTGATTTGGCTAATCAAGATGAGGTTGGGATGAATTAAATTACAAAACTAGGTCGTTGATTTATTCATTTTAACCAAATAGTTGTCTTTTGATTAAGTTATAATTAGGACTTGGCCAGTCCTAATTATCTTCAACAAGTAGGATTCGTGATTCTAAGTTACAGAATGTGTAAGAATTGATGAAATCTGAAACTTATGTAACTTAGAGTAGATAGAACGAATAAAGTAGATAACAAAGGATATCACCTGTGTTTTAGATAGAGTTTCTTGCACTTTGATTTTGATGCTTCGCATTCCTTGATTTTGAGCCTTATACCTTGAACATGTATTATGTACATAAGATATTTTGATAAATATCTTATGTTAATTTGGAACATTATTTATAAGCAGCATTATGTTTGTTTCACAAGTGGTATGTAAGGTATAGCTTGATTAGTATACCTCTTCGATCAACCCGTTCGGGGTCGGCAACCTTTCGAGGGTTTAATGTCCGACAGTCTATTGGCCATGCCTAGTCCGAGTGATAGGATGGATAGACTCTTGCCCTACTGACTACAGAGTCAGGATTCTGATATGGTTATACTAATTCAAGTACACTTACATTCAGTTCTGTCTTAGCTCATCAGGCTAAGAATTTTAGTGATGTTCAGTTCAGAGTTTCTTAGCTCATCAGGCTAGGATTTGCTGTATATGTGTTCAGTTTGGGTGACTTAGATAGTCACTGCGGTTTCAGTTTACAGATATTGTTTTACTAGCATATTCTGCATTTCAGCACTATTTTACTTTCAGTTTTTCAGCACATGTTATATATAGGATGCTAGTTCTACTTACTGTTTTCATATGCTCACATAGGATGTTAGTGTTTTCAGTTTTATACTATTTAAATTTTGTACTTCACTTAGCATAATCTGTTTGATCATAAGCATGTTTAGGTTGTACTTTTCTTACCTTTCTTTTACTTTGCTTTTACTTACCTGTCCTTGTTGCAGTTGCTTGGAGGAGGTATGTATTACTTCCTATTTGTTTAGTTATAAACTGTGGTTTATAACTTGTTACTGTTCTTTTGTACGCTTTTCTGCAGCTATTATGCTTAGCTCTATTTATATGGTGATATCTATTTAGTTTAATAAAATTATTTGCCCTAAAATGTACTTAGACATTTTGTCTAATCAGTTTTTCTTTTGTTGGCTGGGGCCCTACCATTATGAAACTGATAATGGTAGGTTCTGAGTTTGTTGGAGCAGTAGATCCAGTGGAGAGCTTACCATTGGAGGAGGAGCCCATTCCTAAAGATCTGTAGTCTTAGTTTTTCTTTCAGTGAGATTGAGAGTTTATTTCAGTTCTTTTAAACTTATTAATGTTGTAATAATACATGTTTATTGTTCTTTTTCAGTACTTTACTTATTCTGTATTGTTGTATTTATACTATATTGGATGGATGTTATACCTTTTATTGCTTCCGCACTCTGAGTTCATGTATGATCATTTAGTGATAGTATTTCTGGATTGAATGGCAAAGTCCTTATTTAAATTGGATTAGAATGTGTGTCTAATCCAATCTTAAGTGGAGACCTTATCATTTGGTGACCCCTCCACCGTAATCATATTAACTTAAGGGTTAACAGGACCACGGCAGGATAGGGCCGCCACAAGTCTGGACCTCTTCCTGGATCTGCTCCTCTGCAGGCTCAATCTCCTCGAAAAGCTCAGAATCTACCATTATCAGTTTCATAATGGTAGGGCCCCAACCAACAAAATAAAAATCTTATTAGACAAAATGTCTAAGTACATTTTAAGGTTATAAATTTTAATGTATTTTAATGACATCACAACTTAAGTTAAGCAAAATATAGTGGTAAAGCACAAAGAAAGGCAAGAACAAGTCATGAGGTAGAAACATACCTCAACTCAGGCTGCAAAACAAGGTAAGTAAAGCACAAGGAAATACTACGAAGTACAAAGAAAAGTCATAAGGAATATGATCAACTAATATGCCAATATAGTATAAGTAAAAGTACTGTACTGAAAGTATAAGACTAGCATCCTAACATGCTCTCAAGTATGTAAAACGGCTGACATACAAAAAGTTCTGAAATGTAAAGGAACTGCAGAAAATGAAAAATATGAAAGAAAAAAAATATACTGAAACAGTAAAGTAAAGTACATCTAAAGTGTAAGGAAAGTATGTAAGGTACTGTAAAATGTCTGAAATGTAAATGTAAGTAATGTTTATTAATTCATTATACTTGTGAGATATTCTTACTTAGAATTTGACCTATAAGGGTATTTTGGTAATTTTACCCTAACGACATATAATTTTTTTTTATTAGTTTATTAAACTTTATGCTCTAAGGTTTCCATAGAACCTAAGTTTATTGAATTATGATGTGTATTGGCTGAGTTATAGCCAAAACAAATTCTAGTGTTTAAAGGGTAATTAAGGATTTTTAATTAAGGGTAAAAAACCCTAACTTTGTCATTTAATGTCCAAATTGAATAATTTTAGTGGTTGTATGTCACAATTGACCCACTGATTCTAATGACTAGTGGTAGGTTCAATTTGGACTACATTTGGCTAAGTTATGGCTTAATTAGGGTTTAGGGTGATTAGTGGGTGATTAGTGAAATTAATCACACAATCACTAATCCAACTTTATAGTTAGGTTCTAATAGGTTCTATGAGTTCTCTGAAACTTAGTTTGTCCAATTTGGATTATTAAATTTGCTAATATTCACTAATTAAGTTTTAGGATAATTAGGGGTGATTAGCAAATCTAACTATTGGATCCTAAATATTTTTGTAGATCTCTATAGATTAGGTTTTGCTAATCTAAATTGGTGTTTGGATCACCTAAGTTGGAGCTAAGATGACCAACTCATGATCATTTGAAGTTTTAGGTCAAATTAGGCTAATTAGGGTTAGGTCCTAAATGTCATTAGGCTCAAACTAATCCAAACAGCAAGATTAACCCTATTAAAATGTTCCTTAGGGTTTTGTGAGTATTTTAAGACCCATATTGGGTATGTTTGGATTAAGGATTGCAAAGTTGTTGTTAATTAAAGTTTTGGAACATAATTTGAATTATTTAATAACCTAAAATGTCACTATGTTAAATATTTACCCAATTCCAATTTTGACAATGTCAGAATATTCCTTGAATTTTGTTGATGAATTTAATATATTTATTTATGTGATTTGGACTTATATTTATTGAGTTGTGTATTTTTAAAGTTATGGTATTAATTTGATTTAATTAATATAATCTGTACTGTTTAATAATTAATTAAACTTATTTTTAAAGTATAACTTAATTATCATTATTTTTATTTGTTGATTATATATGAATGTATATATCTGTATATAAGCATATATAAATATATATATATATATATACTCTTTTATTTATTTCATAGTTCTTATAGTATAAGTATTATATGTAACTAATATATACATTTTTGCTTTTATTTTGAATTTCACAGCAGGTGGGCCCTTGTGGCGACCGGGGATCGAAGTTCGAGATTCTTTAAAGAACAATTCATCTCAAATAAAAAAAAAATAAAGACATTTTTATAATTCAAAAAGGACATAATAAAATAAATAAAATTTAAAGTCCTTTTATACATAGAGCCAAAACATATATGAAAATTTACAATAGTTTGAATTATACAAAATATGAATTAGAAATTTTTACATTCTTTTGCTCCCTTTATTCTTCTTATTTTGATTTGGCAGATCTTCTAAGTTCTTTTTAATTATCAAAACCTGAAAAAAATTCAGATTACCAGTCAGGTAGGAGTACGCAAATTGTTCTTATAAGAATAAATCTAGCATCCTATAATAGGTATAAATCATATATGAAAATGACTGAAAATAAAATTGCAAGTAAAGTAAGCAATTTCTGCCCTGCAAAATAGCTGTGAAATTTTAACATATATGAAATGAATTTTATTGAGAGCACTTGTAACAATAAGGCGAGTCCTGAAGACTCCTGAGCCCAAATGGGTAAACCCATAGGCATAATCTGTAGGAAGCTTATCTCGCCACCCGTCGGTAGCTTACTTAAATAATAATTCTTGGTGTGTCTTTCCTCTGGATTGCCTACTTCCTACAAGAGGCTAAATCCCTCCATATAACTCCCAGGGGCTGCTAGCTGGCCTAATCTGTACAGATTCTCAGTGTTGCGTTTCTCCCTCCAAAGACAAACACCACAATAATATATTCATTGTTTCAACTTTTTGTTACATGCTATTCAATATCATTCTTTTTGCAGATTATAAAGCGGTAAGCAGTGTAAATAATATTCAAATGGAAAATGGCTCAAATATAAGAATACTGAAATGAAACTTATAAGTAGATTTGCGTACCTGACTTGTTTTGTCTCAAAATCAATCAATTCAATTTGTTTGATCTGCCAATAAGTAGTTTAAGTCATTAATTTGATTCTTCATAATATGTTTTTATGACATTTTATTTGAATTCATTAAAGTAATTACTTTTACGTTTAATATTTTCAAGTGACATTTTTATATGAAATTTTTTTAGAAATATGTGTAAACATCTATATTTCCCAAAATTTTCTAAGTCCTAAAATTCTTAAAAATTTCGGCAGAGTCTCCTTTGTTTTTGTTCAAATTTTCCAAATTTTATACAAACATTCTCCAATTCTAAATATAGAGTTCAGTCCTTTTTACAAGACTGCTCATTTCCAGTTCTAAATAGAGTTTAATTCCAGTTCTAAAATAGAGTTCAACCCTTTTTACAGGGTTGCTCATTTCCAATTCTACAAAAATTTTAAATACATTCAATTAAACTAAGCAGTTTAATATCCTATATCAAATATCTAATAATAAAAGATGCAGAAATTAATTCAGCAATTTATAGGGGCAGCATTTATTTGGCTTATTTTTGCTATATGTTAATAGCATTTAGCGCATCGTTTCTCTTTACTAATTTACAACTCAACCTGCAAAGAATAACATCATTAATATTCAAATATAAATGAAACAAGTAGGGTTGAATTCTTAAAATATCATTTAAGTTAATATTTAAATAAAGAAATAAGAATCATTTGAATTTAAAGGCTGCATATAATTTTATTAAAAGAAGGGTAACATTTGAATTTTACAAAGTAAACTACAACATTTGAATCTCCATTTAAATGGCAACAATTGACTTTATTCATAATTTATGGCAGCAATTGTTTTATACAAATTTGATGACAGTAAATGGCCTTATATGCATTACTATCTAGTATATAAGAAACATTCAACATTTGTCCAATACCCAAAATACAACAATCAATATTAATATCTACAACTACAGTCTAAACATCAAATCTTCCTTATTTTTATACTGATTTGCGCAATATGGGAAATCTGGATACAATGAATAAACTTAAGATTTCAGATTTTTAATGAATAAATTATGGATATTAATATTAATATCTAGATACAATGAATAAATTCTACCTTAAAATTCTATAACTCAAGATGAATGAATGGAGGCTCTTACTTATTGAATTATACTCCTAAAAATGATAATTTTGTTTTAACCATAAGACAATGATTGAGGCATTAATATACCAATTTATGAATGAAATCTTACTTATATAATAAAACATAAGTAGCATTTGAGTTTTAATAATTTTTAATGGAGGGCAATTAAATATCTAAGTTGTTAAGTAGGAAATTGATTAATAAAATGATAAGCACAGTTAATTTTCTTAATCCTATAATTTAATGTTAAAGACTATCTACCAGTATATGAAAGTTTATAAGTTAAGAAGGGAATACAAACTTCTCTAATATAAATGAATAATTCCATATGAAAAGTTAAGTTATATTATCCTATCAAAGCATACTTACTTAATATTAATCTTGGAATGTCACTTGCTGTTAATGATCATATGGGTCTATTCGCTCATTGAGCTTTTATTTAAGTAAATGGATTTTCATTGATGGATTCACATAAAATTATAGCAATCTTTTCTTCTCATAATCATGGAGTGAATAATATTTGTAATCCAAGTTATAGTAAGTGCGGCCAAAATCAATTCATCTACAATACTAATAAAAATTTTGTAAGAATACTTAAGAAAAGAACCAAATTGTAAGTTTATGCTTGATTTAGGTGCAAAGAGATGCCTTTCCCCATAATTTCATTGCACTTGCATGATAATCAATAAACTCTCATATTAAAACATTTTGTTTTATTTTCAAAAATTCAGTTTTGATTAATGATTAAATGGGACTACATAAACAACTAATATAGTTCCATATTCATGTGTAAAATTATAAGATATAAATTAATATAATAATCCAAAATCCTTTCCTGCTTCTAAAACATCCATCAAATTGATCATAGATTGTCTAAATAAAGATTGATCAATATTAAGCTTGAATATTGTTCAATACTATACCAACTAAGCTATTTAATAAGATCTAGCCAAATAGTAAATAAATAATGTATGAGCTGAGCTTAAATTAAATCTAAATATGACCAAATTTTAATACACCAAGCCTGACTTTGCTTGTATTGAGTTCTAGTCAAACTTGAATAAGACTATCATAAATAGGTTTAAGCAGTATTAACAAGTACTTTTCATGATTTAAAACCATGGCAAACTGCTATAATATAAATAAGGATAATTCATTTATAATAAATGTATTCTTTTAAGAATAATTTAACACAACCAAGATAATGAAGTATGAAATCATGTTACCAACTCTTAATCCTCAAATTATACTTAAAAACAATAGTCTTCACTAATTATAATTTGAATACTCATCAGTATTCTTATTGCAGAAAGATCAACAATAAATTGTTATATCCTAAATAAACAAACTCTGATGTTGATGGCAATATAAAATCCTAACCAAATCAAGCCAAGAATATGATCTATCCTATCAATTAAACATCTCACAACCTGAAATTTGAAGTCATAATTTGTTCTTTTATGTCCTATTCGTTCGATCAATTATCGATCTTCAATCGGGTTATGCTTATAGCATTCAAACTATATAATAGGGTTAGGAAGTACCTTTGCTCCTTACAACTTGGCTAGACAAGGGTTTGGCAATCGGAGGTGCTCGGCGAGTGGAGACGGCTCAGCTAGGGTTTGAAGAAGGTCTCCTTCCTTCGTCTCGAGCCACCTATGACCTTCTTATCTTCGCAGGATTCCCTCGCATGATGAGATAAGGGCGAGAGAAACTCGAGCCACGTGTTGTCGACTCACCTCTCCATAGCTTACGGATGAAGGATTCGAGGAGGCGTCGGTGGCCGCTTGAAAGGGATCGGGATTGGGAGAGGTATCGCGTGCGAAGGATTCGGCCGAGGGATTTAGGTTAGGATGCGAATGAGGAGAAAATAAAGGAATAAGAAATATATATAATTATTAAATTAAATTTTAATTAACTTAATATTTAATTTTATTGTATGATTTATAGAAAAAAAAAAAATATATATATATATATATATATATATATATATATATATATATATATCCTAACTAATTGAGTGCTTCTGAACACAATGGCGCACTCAGATTTTTGATCCGACGAGTATTTCATCACTCGAATTTTCAGGTATTTAAATAATATTAAAATATTTGTCTAAAATTTTACGACTTCCAAATGCGTTCAAAACTTCACCCCTAGCTAATTTGGGGGTGGTGAACATAATGGCGGAGTCAAATTTTTTAATCTGAGACCATAATTATTTAAATATTAATAAACAATTTGAATTGGAATTTTGGTATTTTACAGCCCTACGCTAGCAGAAGGACAGGACTGAGGCGGGACTGTCCCACGTGTCCAGATGTGGTTCATCGAAGGTGGCAGACGGGCCCCACATGTCTACGTCGCGACAGTCGGTGGGACCCGGTGTTTACGACGCGTGCGACACGTGGTCCACTGTGAGGACGACAGTGGAGCATGCGGGGTCCCACAATATCCTATGCAAGCGTCTACATGTCTGGTTCACGAGCAAAATGAACCGGTCGATGCCCGACCCGGTTCAGGAGAAGCGGGATCGTCTCTTCGTCTTCCAGCGCGCAACGAGGGAGCAAATTAGGGTTACAAGGGGCGAACCTTCGATCGACGACTCCTTTTGATTGAAGGATTCTCAAGTTAATCGAACTGTATAGATGGTTTATTAACACATGGGTTACATATAGAAACAATAAATTTTGAAATAAAATAAGGATCGGATGAGTTCGGGTACCTTAATCCGTCGGTAAGAGCTAGGGTTCGAGTCCGAGAGCTTTGCTTCGCTTTGAGAAGAGATAGTGAGGTAAAAATCCAACCTCGAGGAGCTTTATGACGTCTTAAACCTAGATCTAGAGCGGGGTTTTAACAAAAAATCGCCATTTAGCGAGAGGAGAAGATGGCACGGCTCTGTGCTTGCCACGCTCGACACACGCGGCGTGCGTCGGCAGAAACGACGGATCGACCGTCCGATTTCAAATCGAACGGTTGAGATCAACCGTTATCTTCTTATTTATCAAAGCAGACGATGTTAGGGATAAGGTGACGGAATTATATGTAACTGACGGTGCCATTTTAATAATATTTTATATTATTTATTTAATTTAGCATATTTTATTAATTACTTTTAATTGTATATAGCTGAAAATAAAATGCATAAAAAATATTTTCCAATATATCACCCCTAGTTAATTGAAGGGTGCTGAACGCAACGGCGCACTCGGATTTTTGATCCGATGAGTATTTAATTATTCAAATTTTCAGGTATTTAAATAATATTAAAATATTCGCCGAAAATTTAATGACTTCCAAATGCATCCAAAACTTCACCCCTAGCTAATTTAGGGTAGTGAATGTAATGGCGAAGTCAGATTTTTGATCTGAGGTCTAAATAAAAAGTCAATTTCTAGGGTTTGGGATTTTTCAGAAATCAAGTTTTGCTCCATTTGATCCCTGATTTGATCCAAATCCTAGAGATATGTTCTAAATGACTTAATTAAGTTACTAGAACCATAATTAAGACCTAAATTAGTCTTAACTGTCCTAAGTAACAACCTGGATTGTTACAGACTCCCCCACTTAAGAACGATATCGTCCTCGACATCACTCAAGTGAGAAAATTAAAGCATATGTAAAATAACTGAATTGAAATAGGTTAAAGTTGAGTTATTACCTTAATTAGAAAGGCTTGGGTATTTCTGACGCATATTAGTTTCTTTCTCCCACGTGGCTTCATTGCATGATCGATTCTTCCATTGGATTTTAATCATATATGATTGCTCGATTCCTTAGTCGCTTGCAATCACGAGCCAAAATCTGAATTGGTTCTTCAGTATATGTCAGATCTGGCTGAATTTGAATTTCTGGAAATTGAACTATATGTGAGGGATCTATGAGGCTCTTCCTTAAAGACGACACATGGAATACATTATGAACTGCTGAAAAGTCATCTGGAAGATTTAATTGATAGGCGGAGAAACCTATTTTTGCCGATATTTCAAATGGGCCAACATAACGAGGACTTAGCTTTCCTGCTATACCAAATCTGAAGACTCCTTTCATAGGACTGACTTTCAAATATGCAAAATCTCTAGCTTTGAATTCTAAGGAACGATGATGCCCATCATGATATTTCTTTTGGCGATCTTGAGCTGCACGAATACGCTGTTGAATCAACTGATCTTCTTATTTGTTTCTTCTACGAGTTCAGACCTGTACAGCTGCACACTGCCAATCCCTGACCATGATAATGGTGTATTACACTTCCTGCCATATAACGCTTCGAATGGAGCCATTTTTATGCTAGCTTGGAAGCCATTGTTATAGGCGAGTTCTACTAATGGCAGATGATCTTCCCAAGATCCAGCAAAATCAAGAATACATAATCTAAGTAGATCTTCCAGAACCTGAATTACTCATTCTGTTTGTCCATTTGTTTGTGGATGAAAAGTTGTACTTAGTGCTAGAGTTGTGCCTAGATCTTGATGTACAGCCTGCCAGAATCTTGAGGTAAATCGACTATCTCTATCCGATACTATTGATCTAGGAATCCCATATAATCTGATCATTTCTTTGATGTAAAGTTTGGCAAGTTTCTCCACAGAATCAATTTGATGAATGGGAATAAAGTGAGCATACTTAGTCAATCTATCAATAATCACCAAAATTGCATCATATCCTGATTTAGATCGGGCAGTTCCATTACAAAGTCCATAGATATATCTAACCACTTCCACTCAGGTATCTCAAGTGGTTGAAGTAAGCCACCAGGCCTTTGATATTCTGCCTTAACCAAACTATATGCATGGCATTTCTCAATGAACTCTGCCACACTTCTTTTCATCCCAGGCCACCAAAATGACTGTTTTAGATCTTGATACATTTTTGAGCTTCTGGGATGAATTTGATAATCGAAATTATGTCCTTCATTTAATACCTCCGGTTGCATGGATTTAGGAACCCATATACGATTATCTTGATAAATCACTATCCCGTGTAATTGTAAATCATGACGGCGTCCTCCTTCAATATCCATCTTAAACTTCAAGTATTCTTCATCTTTGGTTTGAGAGATGGAAACATCCCTATGAAATGTGAGTTCTACATTTATGTTGGTTAATATTGAACTCATAACATTACTCCGAATAGGAACAATTTCCATCTTTTGAAATTCTTCTATTAATGAACTCATAGTGATTAATGTTGACAAAGTTGCACTACAGCTAAGGGCATCTGCCACCACATTTGCTTTACCTGGGTGGTATTGGATTTCTACATCATAATCACTTAACAACTCAGGCCATCTACTTTGATGACAATTCAATTCACATTGAGTGAATATGTATTTCAGGCTTTGGTGATCAATGAAAATGGAACATTGAACACCATATAAATAATGACGCCATATCTTTAATGCAAAAATTACTGCAGCAAGTTTTAGATCGTGTACTGGATAATTCCTTTCATGAGGCCTCAATTGTCTTGAAGCGTATGCAATCACTTTCCCTTCTTGCATTAGCACACAACCTAATCCAGTTCCTGAGGCGTCTGTATAAACCTGATAATTCATACCTTCTTTTGGCAGCACTAATACTGGAGCAGTAGAAAGAGCATCTTTTAAGGTTTGGAATGCCTTTTCACATTCAGGAGTCTAGATAAATGGGACAGCTTTCTGAGTTAGCTTAGTTAATGGAGCAGCTATCTGAGAGAATCCTTTGACAAATTTTCTATAGTAACCAGCAAGACCTAAGAAACTTCTTATATCAGTTACTGTCTTTGGCTGGTTCCATTCTTGAATAGCACAGATCTTCTGTTGATCAACTCAGATTCCCTGAGCATCTACAATATGACCCAAAAATGCTACTGACTTTAACCAGAATTCACATTTGGAAAATTTAGCGTATAACTGATGTTCCCTCAAGGTTTCTAATACTGTTCTTAAATGATTTTCATGATCTTCCATAATCTTTGAATAGATGAGTATATCATCTATGAATACAATTACAAATTTTTTTAAGAATGGTTTTAGGACTTGTTGCATTAAGTCCATAAAAATAGACAGTGCATTTGTGAGTCTAAAGGACATTACAAGAAATTCGTAGTGTTCATACCAGGTTCTAAATGTTGTCTTCTCCATGTCAGAATCTTTTACTTGAAGTTGATGATATCCTGATCTTAAATCAATCTTTGAGAATACTATTGCTCCGGATAACTGATCGAATAAGTCATCGATTATGGGAAGTGGGTATTTATTCTTAATAGTGACTTTATTTAATTCTCTGTAGTCTATGCACATTCGCATAGACCCATCTTTCTTCTTTACAAATAATAACGGAGCACCCCATGGTGACATACTTGGCTTAATAAATCCTTTATCCAATAGTTATTTTAATTGCTCACTAAGTTCATGAAGTTCCTTAGGAGCCATTCTGTAAGGAGCTTTTGAAATTAGTTGGGTACCTGGTACTAAATTTATTGCCATTTCAACTTCTCTTGGTGGAGGTATTCCAGGTAGTTCTTCAGGAAAAATATCAACAAATTCATTAACCACCTTAATCTCAGAAAGTGGCATCTCCTTTTTACTTTCTCCCAGCATAGTAACTAGGTGTGCTGCACAACCCTTATTCACTAACTTAGTTGCTATTATTGCATTAATTAGTGAACTTAAAGTACTGAACCTTCCTATGAATGTTGATGTAGTGTCTGGTGATCGAAGTGATATCTTCTTTTGTTGACAGTTAATAGTAGCATTGTGAGAACTGAGCCAGTTCATACACAAGATTATATCAAAGTTTTCTATTGGTAAAATTATTAACTTGGCTTGAAACACTTGCTCATTTAAGGGTACTTGAAGGTTACAGAAGTGGGTGGTATTGAGTTGGGTTCCAGATGGTAGCCAAACTGCTAAAGATCTTGCCATTTTGTAACGAGGCAAATTTAAATCTTTAACAAAATTTTCAAATATAAATGAATGGCTTGCTCCCGTATCAAATAGTAGTTTGCACGGATGATCATTAGTACTTATAGTGCCTAAACAAAAATAATATTTACTTAAAACTTATTTAAAGCTTGAAAATAAATGCAATATAAATTATGTATACTTGATATCACATTATTATCCTCTGTAGCTTCCACAGGAGTAAGAGTATATACTTTAGCTGGTCCTGTAGTCTTCTTAATAACCACCTGCTTTTGAGGATTTCTGGATGTACTGGGTTGATTTGATCTTCCTTTATCATTCCTCTGAACCATTCTTTCAGTTTGGGGAGTAGGCATAATGGTCAGTGGTTGATCCCATTGATTGATTGGAGTTGGATTTAACATTTGTTTGTGTCTGGAATGATCAATACGAACTCCAACTATAGTTTCCTCATAATTACACTGCTGGTAGAAGTGTCCTTTGCGACCACATGTATAACAACATTGTTTATTGTGATAGCATCTTCCATATGGATGTGATCTTGTACACCCATTGTAAGGATCTGTTGGTGGACTCTCAGCTTTCATTTGATATACTTTTCCTGAAGAAAGTCTGATTCTTCTGGGATCGTTGTTCCTTTGAGAAGACATATTGAAAGTTCTCTTACTTTCTTTTTGGGATAAATTCCGATCAATTACACGAGTTGTTTCTATAAGTTTTTTAAAGTTGGATAGTCTTAATGGAATAATTTGATCCCTTATCGATTCTTTAAGACCGCTGAGGAATCGGTGACATCGAGACCCTTCTGTTTGTACCATGATTGGTGCAAATCTGGATAATTTTCTGAATTCTATTTCGTATTCTGATAAAGTCCGATTGCCTTGTTTGAGATTTAGGAACATATCCATCAAATTATTTTGCACGGAGGGAGGCACATACTCAGCCCTGAATGCTTCTACAAACTTACTCCAAGGAATTGTGTTAATCTGGTATCCGGTGAATACTGTCTGGCGGATATGATCCCACCAAAATTCTGCTTCTTCTTGAAACATATGTGCAGTTAAAGGAACAGATTCTGATTCAAGATAGTTCAAACTTGTAAGGTTCTTTTCAACTATTTTTATCCAATTGACTGTATCCATTGCAAACATAGTCCCATTGAATACTGGGGTTCTTAATCTAATGAAACTATGTAACAGTCCATCAGTATTTTGTTGATATTATTGAGAAGGAAGATTAGATGTTGGGTTAACTGAGGCAGGAGAGGGATTGCTCTGTATAGCCATTAGCCTTTCTATTTTCTCTGCCTGCCTGGCATTGGTTTCTACTAATGCTTTGACAATTTCTAATAACGCACTGATTTCGGATGATTGACTGCTTGACGCAGCTGGAGCTGATGAAGATTGACCGGGGTTCATTATTATACCTGTATTTAGATAATAATATTTTATTTAGAAGAATGAAAGGCTATTTTATTTAGTTATTCTAATCATGTAATATTAGAAAATATTTTTATGTTAATTTGTTCTTAAAGTTCTTACTAAGTTTAAGTATCTTTGTGTTATTACTCTAAGTGTTTTATTCATGCTATTCTGAATATTGGATGATGAAAATATGGATGTTTATTCTAGTATTCATTCAGTGATTGTAAGGCAGAAGAACTATCCATTAGGTAGATAGGAATACAAATTCCAATCTGACATCTTATGGAGTTCTCTGATACCAACTGTGGTGGCCGCCCCTTCTAATCACAAGGCTTAAGGAGTGGTCGTCACTAAGCACATCTTAAACTTAATATTAGGTTAGAATTTAAGACTCCAATACAATCTTAAGAAAAAGAGGTGCTTTTCTGAATAAGATAAAGATTAACAATCACTTAATGAGTATCAGAGTGCGGAAGAAAAATAACAACTGAAGTAAATATCCATAATATAAAATAAAGACATCCAGCTCAGAATATATATACAATGTAGGAAAGTAAAGTACAAAGTTCTGTATTATTACAAATATTTAAAGTTTAACAAAAACTAAAATCAAAATAGCCTCTCATCCTCACAATATAAAAGTAAAGAAAGCTAGAAAATATACTAAGGTCCCTCAGTAGTCTGGACCTCCTCATGGATCTGCTCCTCTGCAGGCTCAATCTCCTCGAAAAGCTCAGAATCTACCATTATCAGTTTCATAATGGTAGGGCCCCAGCCAACAAAATAAAAATCTTATTAGACAAAATGTCTAAGTACATTTTAAGGTAATAAATTTTAATGTATTTTAATGACATCACAACTTAAGTTAAGCAAAATATAGCGGTAAAGCACAAAGAAAGGCAAGAACAAGTATAACTTAGCCCCATTAGGGTCCTAGGGGTCTTAAAATATCAAAACAGTGAAATTTTGGCTATTTCAGCCAAAACTGGGCAGTTTACAAAAATCTGGGCAGTTTTCTGGAATTTCTAGGCAATTTTGCAAATCTGGGCACTGTAGCGCTTTTCGCGTGGCAGGGCGCTGCCGCGCTTTCAACGGCGAAGTCAGAATTTGATTTCGACGCTTACTTAATTTTCCTATTTTTTGACTCATTTAATTACATTAAAATATTCGTGAAATTTCGATAACTTCCAAACGCGTTCAAAACATCACCCCTAGCTAATTTGAGCGTGACGATCGCAACGGCGAAGTCGGATTTCGATTTCGAGGTCAAAATAAATACCTCAATTTTCTAATTAATTAAATATTAAAATAATCCCAAATATTGGATTGAACTCTGAATTGCTCCAAACCTTCAGGGTTTAGATCTAATGACTCGATGATCTTAATGGAATGATGATTATGCTAAAATCAACTGGGTAACAACCTTGGGTTGTTACACTGGCAAATCGCTCACTTATCATTGAATTAGGTAAGATCCACAATCCACTAATAAGGGAAGGATATGCACAGAATAACTGAGAAGATTAATCACTAAATTTGACATACATACAGAGTGCGGAAGCAAAATGAAATAAGTATTACATCCATTCACCATACATCAAGTAAGAAATAGTATTATAGTCCAACAAATAATAAAGTGCAAAAAAGTAATCATAATCACAGTACCTGTAATATTACACATTTAAATGAATAATTTAAGAGACTGAAATAAAATCTCTCATTCTCACAGAAGGCTAAAAAGGGACTAGACAACATCTGGTTCTCCTGGCTGGTGCTCCTCCTCTATGAATGTCTCCTCTTCCTCAGTACTCAGCTCCTCAAACCTATATGAATATGACATTATCGGTTTCATAATACCAGGGCCCCAACTAATAAAAGAAAATCTTATTAGACAATTGTAACAATCTAAGTTGTTACCCTTATCAATTAAGACTAATCTCCATCTTAATCTTGATCCTAAAGTGTTAATCAAGTCATTAGGAGTCATCTACTAAAACCTAGTCCAAATCAGGAGTTAAATAGATTAAGTCCTGATTTTTGGGAAATCTAGAAACTCTGAAAAATGACCTATATAAATTGACCTCAGATCAAAAATTAAAATTCGTCATTGTGCTCATTACCCCCAAATTAGTTAAGGGTGATGTTTTCGAGTCAATCAGAAGTCGTCAAAATTTCGACGAATATTTTAATAATATTTAATACCCCAAAAATTGGAAAATTAAATACTCGTTGGAATTAAAATCTGACTTCGTTGTTGCGATCCTCACCCTCGGATTAGCCAAGGGTGAAATTTTGGGATTTTTCAGAAGTCTTGAATATTTTAATATATTTAAATTAATTAAAAAATTGAGATATTTATTTTGACTTTAAAATCAAAATCTGACTTCACCGTTGCGATAATCACCCATAAATTAGCTACGGGTGATATTTTGGACGCATTTGGAAGTCATCAGATTTTTGCGAATATTTTAATATAATTAAATACCCCGGAAAATAGAATAATTAAATAATCATCGGAATCGAAATCCGACTTCGCCGTTGCGATTATCACCCCCAAATTAGCTTAGGGTGAATTGTTGGGAATTTTCGGAGCACGTTTCTAAAATCATAATTTTTAATTAAAGGAATACATAGTTATTTATTCATAATTGCATTTTTCCTTTTCCTTCTTTCTCTCTCCTAGTTGGCTAATCCATTCGGCTGGCCCTTACCTCCACTTTTGGCTGACCCATCTCCTTCTCCCTCATTAATTAAAAGCTTTGATGGCTATGGCTATCCATTTTCCTTCCCCCTCCTTAATGGCAATGTTTGATAGCTATGGCCATCCCTCTTCCTTCCCTCCCTCCTAGCTCATGATAATTTTTCCCCTTCCTTCTCCTCCTATAAATGGAAGCTCAGCTCTTCCTCTCTCTTTTTGGCTATCAAGATAAAGCTCCCAAGCTTTTATCCTTCCCCTCATTATTGAGCTTTGTGCTAAAGAAGAAGAAGAAGAAATTCCTCCTCCAAGTTTTCCAAGGTTCCTTCTTCCTCTTCTAAAGGCTAAAGTACCAATTTGTTCTCTTTCCTTAGTCATTTCATTCATCTATTATGCTTATTCACATTTTTAGATATCCATGATTAAGTATGGAAGCCATTATAGTTCTTCAAAATAATATACCTCATGCTCTGTTTTTCATACATTCTGCACACCCTTGCCTTTATCACTATTGTTCATATAGCTGAGATGATCCGTTCGTATCAATTTTGGTGTCAATGGAAAGGTATCAAAAAACCTTTCCATTGATATATAACACTGCTCATAGAATGCTCTGGATTGAGAGTATTTGAGCTCGAAATGTGACCCTTCACGGTTTTCGCATATGCGAAATCACCGTTGGGCGCTACAGCGCACCGTAACATCCAGAAAATTTATTTGACCATATCTTAATCATTTAGACTCCAAATTCAAACATTTAAAGTGCTAAATAGCTTAGAATTTCAATGCCAATAATAATCTAAGATAATATTTAGGTTCTAAACCCTAAAAAAGTTAGAAATGACCAAAATACTCCTAACCTTAATTAGGTCATAACTTGACCAATTGAAGTCCAATTTGGGTCTACTCCCAATTAAAGTACTCAGTGTGATATAGGAAAGATATAGCCACTGAGTTTGCTAAATTTGAATGTCAAATGAAAAAGTTAGTTTTTTGACCCCCTTAGCTTAGAAAATTACCAAATTGCCATTGAAAATTGAAATGGCTATAACTAATTTATTAGACCTCAGAATTTAATATTCTTAAACTCTATAGAATCCTTGAACAACAATTAATAGTAAACTGTATAAAAATTTAGATTTTATTAGGTGTAATTTACTAAAATACCCCTTATATCAAAAACCTTAGTTTGGACCCATATGACTCATTTCTTATCCAAATTTGGTGCACTTACTATCTATCTTTATATTAGACAGTAAGGAATCAATTGACAGTAGGAAATCTCAATTTGGAGCCCTTAATCAAAAAGTAACTTTTTGGACTCTTAAGTAGGCGCAAAATGGTCATTTTGCCCAAAATTTAGGTTAATTATCCTTAACCCTTAAAATATCCTTTGAAATCATTAAAATCAGTAATAGAACTGATTTATGATCAATTTAAGTCATAAATCTCTTAATTAAAATAATTTATAAAATATCTCAATTTTAGGTTTGAAAATCCCAAAGTAAGGTTAATATGCCTTACTTAGTTAAAATCCATCTCGAACCTCCTTAATTAAATAAAATCAGCAAGTGTGAATAAATTCAATTAATTTTTAAAAATTTTCCAAGTCTTATCATTAGAAGTCCTCACTTTACCTTAGGATTCATTCTTTAAGAATAAAATTAAATATTATGTTAGATTTCATTCATTAAATAATAGGGTTATTCAATAAATAAATCCTTGGTTTTATTAGTTCTTAGATTTTATAACTTATTTGGATTATTTTGTCTTTCAACATTAGATTTAGGATAGGAGATTCATCCTATTAAGTCTAATTTGCCTAATATAATTTACCTCAATCATTAGTTCATATTTAGATTTAACCTAGATCCTAAATCTTACCCTTGGGATTATGTGATTAAGCCCAATCTCGTGGTGTTTAATCCATAATCTCTAGCTTAGTATATTTTGGACAAGCTTTTAGTTTAGAATGTCTAAACTCATAAACTAAGTCATGATGATTTCTTATAGCCAACATTGATTTAATCATATTAGGACCTAGTTAGTCATAATATTTTGTAACCTATAAGGACGTACTTCTAAGTTACACTCGATAGTAAGAATTAGAGATCCTAAACTTGAGTAACTTGGAATAGTTAGAACATTAAAATTAGACAATAAATGATATCACCATATTTAGTAGAGTTCCTTGCTTACTACTTAATTTTGTGCTATGCATTCCTCGAATTTTGTGCTTATTTTTATTTGAATATATCATATAAGAAAAACATTATTGCATGAAAAATGAAAACTTAGAATATTAGGAAAATATTTGTATTTAGGTTTAGTACATGGTGGATTATGGTGCACATTACTCCAATGGACAGGAGTAAGGGGAGATTAGGATGCTTAACATCACTCATTGAGTAGACTGTGTTAAGCTTAGGACCCATTCAGTCTTGCAAATATGCTTGACTCTTTAGCTGTTTCTAAAATTATCCATAGAAACAAAAGTAAAATAACTAAGAGATATTTGCATAATATTATCCGCATCTTTAGTCATATTGTACTATATTGTGATATTATGTCCGCCCTAGCCCATAAAGGCTACAGGAATATATTGGGCTAGATTGGCCAATTCTTTTTGATATGGCAGTTTGTACATTTTTTACTATTTTTTAGCTTACTGTTTATTATATTATTGATACAATTTATTTCGGTTTGCTGTATTTTTTTAATGTTACCCGCTTACTTGAGTAGATGCATATATAGAATGCTAGACTTTACTGCTTATTATATGTACCACTTTCAGATTTATATTTTAGATTAGCATATGTTATATGATCATCAACATGTTTAAGTTAGACTTTTCTTTTCAGTATTTTTACTTACTGCATTACATATGTATACCTATTCCTGGTGTAGTTTATATGAGGTGTACTTTTTCCTCAATTCTTGCTTAGTTATAAATATTACATTTTTAACTTATCATCATCTCATTATATGCTTACTAGCTCTCATGCTAGATAGATGTTTTATTTGGTTTAGAGTAAAATGGCGATATTAATGAGTGCTTAATAAATTACTGCAACAGGGGAATCACACTGTAGTCGCCTATGATATAGAATTTAAGAGACTTGCCAGCTTCTCCATGAACCTGATACCCACTGAGTCAGATAGGTGCCACCATTTTCAGAGCAGTCTGCAGCCCTCCATCCAGGCCCAGGTCGTGCCATTTTGCATGACCAACTACCAAGAACTGTTGGAAACTGCCAAGGTAATAGAACGACATCAACATCGAGAAGCCAAGAGGGTTGCTGACCCTGCGGCGCACTGACAGATAACCCTAAAAGGGCTAGGGTTTATCAGATTGAGGCGGAAGCACCTTCCACTGATCCTTTTAATGGCTGTACGTAGCCGCACCCCTACGATAGATGTTTCCATAATCAGCAAGTCTGCTTCACCTATGGAGGACCCGGGCATGGTTACACTCAGTGTCACATGACCGATACAGTTGATGGGGAGCCAATTAAGTACATATAAGGCCAGCCAGTATTTGATCTCTACCACAGAACTCTCGCCACGATAGTAGCGCACCCAACACTACCACCTCCTGCTCCACGACGTGAGGCACCTCCTACATCCCGTCTTGGTACATCAAGGCCACCTGCCTAGTAGCCTTACAATAGCAAGCCTGCTGGTCAAGCTCAAGTGTACGCCCTCATGCCCACTGAGGCCACAGAAGATAATCATGTGATGTCAGGTACACATTTCTAAACCCAATTATTTCCCAGCATTCTTGTTTAAAAGTAGCATGTAAATAACCACATTTGTAATTAGGTACAATCCTCATAAACAATAGACCCTATAATATTTTGTTTGATACTGGGGCTAGTCACTCCTTCATCTCTGAGAGTTGGATTAGAGCTCTCAATATACCATTGCATTATCTAGCCAACTATTTGAGTGTAGGGTTACCATCAGGAACTCAACTACTCGCCCATCAATTCTGTAAAATTCAGATTCCTATCAGAGACAAGGCATTCGAAGCTAAGTTAGTAGTGCTACCAATAGCCAATTTTAACATTATATTAGGAATGAACTGGCTAAGTCAACAGCATGCCACCATTAACTGTAAGAAGAAGAAGATTACTCTGGGTGATGGCAAGCAAGCTAAGTCATTCATTGGGGATCTTAGTACAAGAGCCTCTCTGATGAATGCCATCAAGGCTAAGAGGTTGGTAAGCAAAGGCTGTGAAGCATTCCTAGTGAATATACTGGGAAATAAGAAGGAAGATACCCCTCTATCTAAGAATCCCATTGTGTGCAAGTTCACCGATGTTTTCCCCGAAGACCTACCCGGTCTTCCGCCCGCACAGGAAGTGGAATTTGCAATTGACATCATTTCTGAAACCCAGCCAATCTCGAAGGCACCTTACCATATGGCACCCAAGGAACTGCAGGAATTGAACGAATAGTTACAAGAATTGTTGGAAAAGGGTCTTATCTGACCAAGTTCATCCCCGTGGGGAGCTCCAGTTCTGTTTGTAAAGAAGAATAATGGGTCGATGAGAATATGCATTGACTATAGAGAGCTAAATAAGGTGATCATAAAGAATAGATATCCATTACCCCACATCGATGACTTATTTGATCAGTTGGCCGGAGTGAAGGTATTTTCAAAGATTGATCTGCGATCTGGGTACCACCAACTACATGTGAAGGAGTCCAACATTGCTAAGACTGCTTTCAGAACTTGGTACGGTCACTATGAGTTCTTGGTGATGTTGTTTGGGTTGACCAACGCACCTTCTATCTTCATGGACCTAAAGCAGCGAATCCTGAAACCCTATCTTGATAAATTTGTCATCATCTTCATAGATGATATTCTGATATATTCCAAGATAACGAAGGAGCATAAAGGCCACCTCAGAACGGTCTTGAATGAGCTGCGAGATCATCAATTATATGCTAAGTACTCGAAATACGAGTTTTGGCTGAATTCAATTGTTTTCTTTGGCCAAGGAATCCGTGTTGCTCACAACAAGATTAGCATAATCTAAGAGTGGGCTCAACCCAAATCAATAACCAAAGTCAAAAGCTTCCTAAGATTGGCAGGTTATTACAAGAAGTTTGTAAAGGGTTTTTCATAAATCGCCTCTCCTATTACTAAGCTCACTCAGAAGGCGGTGCCGATTGAATGGTCACCGGCATGCAAAGAGGCATTTCAAGCACTTAAGGATGCACTTACTTCTGCCCCCGTATTAGTTCTCCCAAGAGAATGGGTGAACTACCATGTATACACTGACACCTCTGGCATAGGCCTATGAGCTATATTAATGCAAGACGGTAAGGTAATCGCCTATGCTTCACGGTATTTGAAAACCCATGAGAGGAATTATGCAGTTCATGACCTCGAGCTAGTTGCAGTAGTGTTCGCTCTGAAGATTTAGCAGCACTATTTATACAGAATTCAATGCTCGATATTCACTGATCATCAGAGTCTTAAGTACATATTCACCCAGAGAGAGCTAAAATGTAGGCAAAGAAGGTGGTTGGAGTTGATCAGTGACTACGACCTCGATATACAATATCATCATGGAAAGGCCAATATTGTAGCTGACGCCCTGAGTCGTCAAGCCACCCTAAATTCCATTATATCTGGAAGCCTGCTAGTAAAAGAATTTTACTAAATGAGTATCAAGCCTATCTGTGGAGACAAACTCAGCTCCGCATTGGCAAACATCAATGTGGAACCCACCTTTCACAGAGATGTGTCCGTTTCACAAACCAAGGATAAAGAGTGCTTGAGCTTCAAGCAAGCCATTAAAAGTGGCCGCCATACTGATCTTCGTTTCCATAATGGGGCTATCTATCAGGGGAATCATCTATGGATTCCTAAATCCATGCACCACAAAGTATAAGTTGAAGGCCATAATTCTGGATATCAGGTGCACCCGGGGAGAGTACAAAAATGTATCAGGGCCTAAAACTTTTATTCTAGTGGCCCGAGATGAAAAGGAGTATAGCAGATTTTGTGGCTAAGTACCACATGTGTTGCCTAGTAAAAGCAGAGCATCAGAAATCAGGTGATCTACTGCACCCACTAGAAATTCCAGAGTGGAAGTGGTCAGACATATCCATGGATTTCGTCATGGGACTACCTCGTGCGAGGTCTGGAGCTGACACAATCTTGGTCATCGCAGATCATCTCAGTATATCTGTGCTCTTTATTCCCATCCGAAAAACTAATTCAATTGAGAAGCTTGCGAAGATCTATATCAAAGAAATTTTTCGACTTCATGGTATTCCCAAGACTATTGGGTCAAATAGAGATAGTCATTTCACATCAAAATTCTGGCAGGCAGTCCATCAGAATCTTGGTACCATACTAGCCATCAGCATAGCCTTTCATCTGTAGACAGATGGTCAAATGAAAAGAGTGAATCAAGTTCTAGAAGACTTGCTCGTCTCTATATACTAAACTTTATAAGATCCTGGGAAAATCACATTCCTCTAGTAGAATTCTCATATAATAATAGTTTCCAGGCAAGCATTAAGATGGCCCGTATGAAGCTCTATATGGTAGGAAGTGTGCCACACCAATGGCATGGTCTGAAACAGGAAATGTTCAGCTTTATGGCTCCGAATTACTAGAACAAACAAACAAGAAAGTGAAGCTCATACAATAGAGAATCAGGACAGCTCAAGATAGGCAGAGCAAATGTCATGACATCCATCGTTGTCCCTTAGAATTCCAGGAAGGAGACCCTGTATACCTAAAGATCAGTCCTATGAATGGTGTCTATTATTTTGGAGTTGCAGGGAAACTCAGCCCGAGGTATGTTGGACCATTCAAAGTCTTGAAGAGAATTGGGTCAGCAGCATACAAGTTGGAACTGCCAGAAGATTTTGCTGCTGTACATAATGTATTCCATGTATCATCACTTAGAAAGTGTCTAAGAGAGCCTCACCATTTAATCTCGATTCCACCAATTGAAATCCAACCAGACTTATCATTCATTGAAGAACCCATGAAGATTCTGGGAAGAGACCATAAGAAGCTGAGGAATCGATCCATCTCCATGGTCAAGGTGCAGTGAAAGGATCATTTCTGTAATGAAGCCACTTAGAAAAAAGAGTCAGATATACAAGCCAATTATCCCAGACTATTTGAGAATCCAGGTACCCACTCTTAGTTCCTTATTTTCTTTCAATTCTGTTTGATTACTATAATCCTGCATATTTCTTTCCACTTGAGTCATATCGAGGACGACATCATTTTTAAATAGGGGAGTCTGTAATAATCCAAGTTATTACCTTAGTCAATTAGAACTAATTTTAGTCTTAATCTTGATCCTAAGTGCTAATTAAGTCATTAGGAGCCAACCCCTAAGACCCAATCCAAATCAGGAGTTAAATTAATTAAATCCCGATTTTTTGAAAATTCAGAAATCATAAAATTTGACCTATATAAAATGACCTCAAATCGAAAAACAGACTTCGCCATTGCATTCATTGGCCCCAAATTAGCTAGGGTTAGTATTTTCGTGTCAATCGGAAGTCATCGAAATTTTGACGAATATTTTAACAATATTTAAATACCCCAAAAATTGGGAAATTAAAATACTCGTCGGATTGAAAATCCGACCTCGCCGTTGCGTTCCTCACCCCTCATATAGCTAGGGGTGAATATTTGAAATTTTTGAGAGCTAAGTTTATAAATTAGAATTTATTTAACTTAAAGAGTTAATTAATTTAGTTATTTAAATTAAATTGTTATATATTATTTATTAATTTCCGTGCGTCGTTAAGAGTCACGCCGTCAGGATCTTAGGACGTGCCATTTTGATCCACCGTCCGGATCAGATGGCTCCCGTTCACTGTCCTCTTCAAAGTCTCCGCCGCGACATGCGTCGCTCAGCCGCCTCGCCCGGCCTATCGGCGCACCTCCCCGCCTCGCTTCGCCCATCCAGCAATCCTTAAGGCCCATGCCCTCGTGTAGAGACAAAGTTTAGCACTTCTGGACTCGAACATCTCCCTCCCGTGCAAACCCTGACGACTTAGCAACTCAGCGTATCAAGTACTCCGCTGATCTACCCATTTACTCACGTGATTGTTGATTTCTTGTTTCGCAATGCTTTTTCATCCTGTCTATTTACGATCTATCAGCTCGATTCAGCTAAGCCCACCTAGATCGAGCAGAATCGCTGATCAGTATACAGTACAAACCGTTAAGGTTCGTCCCGCTGAACCCTAACGGCTAGGATTGGGAGTTTCTCGCCGTCCCGCGCCACCCTGCCGCCGGTCAGAGTATTCTTGGGTAGGCCTCGTAGAGGCCTACCGTCGGCTGTGCGAGCCGGACCTCTCCTGCGCCGAGAAGGGCGCCCAAAATCTTGCCCTAGCTCCGTCAGGCGGAGGCCATGCAGGCGAAGGCAAAGACCCCTCGGGTCGGGCCGGGTCGACCCGGTTCCGACCCGCACTCGCATGGATTGCCGTGGGGCATGGGGGACCCGCCCGTGCGGCGTAGGCCGAGACCGTGGGTCCCACTGACGCGGTCGGCTGACAGCGAGGGTCCCACCAATAGTATGCCGGCCAATGTTGTTCCGCCACGTGACGTGGTGGGTCCCGCCGCCATTAAACCTGCAGGAAAATTTTAAAAAATAAGATAAATCATATTATATATATATATAATTATATATATATATATATATAGTTATTATATATATATAATTAATATATTCTATATATATAGATAGATATATTAAAATAGAAATTATAGTTTAATTAAATTACTGATTAGTAGTTAATTAATTAGGTTAATTAGTATTACTAACTAAAAAAATAAATTAATTAGTAATAAATATTATTAACAAAAATATTAGATAACATATTAGATTTATGAGTAATAAATAATGAATGTCATTAGTTAATTTAATTAACATATTAATCAATTTAAACAGTAAGAACTACTTAATTAATTGATTAATAAGCTAATTAGTATAATTAATAAAAACAGCAAATAAAGGTTAGCTTAATTAATTATTTAGTTAATTAAAATAGTAGGATAATTAATGATTAGTTAATTAATTAATTTAAATTAAATATTTGATAAAGAATTAATTAAATTAATAAAATAGTAAGATTTATATTAAGTAGGTAATAATAATAATTAATTAATACAAAATTTGAACTAATTAACTGAATGTTTAAATATACATAATAATTAACAAATAATTAATTTAGCTAATTAATTAATTAAATATAGATTGAATTATAATCAAATTAAATTAATAATTAAATAATTAATTAATAATGTAGGAAATTTATTTTTAACTTTAGGAATAAATAGTAAATTAATACAATTTGAATAAATGAATAGTAACTTTATTTATTTGAATTATTTAATTCAAAATACTTAAGAGTTTAATAACTTTTTGTAGGATGATCTAAACATAGTCAATATAGGTCTTATTTTACTCAAAAAATTAAAAGGAATCAAATGACGTAATGTAAAAATTAGTTTCGGGATATGTATAACGTAGTGATATATTAGGACCTAAAAAACCCTCATAACTTTTAACATAGTTGTCCAAACGTAAGCAATATAGATCTTAAGATACTCAGAATAACAGCCCCAACAATATAAAAGTATTAGTTTCTCCATTTGGAACTTAGTTTGAAAAGTAACATTTAGAACCTTATCCTAAAAATAACCAAAATGCCTTTATACTTCAAATGACCATAACTTGGTCAATTCAACTCCAAATTCAGAAATTCAAGGTGCTAGCTAGCTTAGAATTTCAATATCATTAATAAACTGAAATAATATTTAGGATCTGAATACTAAAAAAATTGAGAATGACCAAAATATCCCTAACCTTAGTTAGGCCATAACTTGACCATTTGAAATTCAAATTGGGCGTACTCCCTATCAACACACTCAGTATATTATAGGGAATTTATGAAAACTGAGTTTGCTGAAATTGGACTTCAAACAGAAAAGTTCAGCTTTTGTCACCCGTAGACCGACCAGAATTACCGAATTACCCTTAGAAATTGAAATATCTATAACTTGGCCATTTGACCTCAGAATAAAGTGTTCTTGGACTCTATGGAATCCTTGAATAGTAACCAACAATAAACTACACAAAAATTTAGGGCCCAGTTGATGTAAATTACTAAATTGCCCCTTAGGTCAAAATCTTAGTTTGGACATATATGATCTGTTTCTTGTCCAAATTGAGCGTACTTACTGTCTATCTTCATGTTAGACAGTAAGGAATCATTTAGCAATAATAAATTCCAAATTAGAACCCTAATTTAAAGAGTATATTTTTGGACCCTTAAGTATGGGCAAAATGGTCATTTTGCCCAAAATTTAAGTTAAGCATCCTTAACCCCTAAATTATCCTTTAAATCACTAAAACTAATATTAGAATTTTTTAAGTGAGTAAAATTATCTATTAAGTTAAATCTGTTAAAATACCTAAAAATCTCTCTAAGTCTTTTCCTAGGATTTTGCACTTCACAATAGGACTATTCCTAAGATTAGGACTAGATCATATGTTAGATTCTATTTATTGAAAAATAGAGTTTTTCAATAAATAAAACCTTGGTTTTATTAGTTTCTAAATTTTTATAACTTATTTTGATTATTTTGTCTTTTAACTCTAGATTTAGGATATGAGATTCATCCTATTAAGTTTGAATTGTTTAATAGGATTTGTCTTAATCAATAAATCACTTTTAGAATAAAGCCTAAATCTTAGGTATTATCCTTTTAGATTATGGTGTTAAGCTCAATCTCGTGGTATTTAATTCATAATCTATAGCTTAGTAGATCTTGATCAGATCTTAGATAGAATGTCTAAATTCATAAAACTAGAACATACGATTCATTGATTGAACTTATAGTTGTGTTTGATTGAATTAGATTAGAACTTGATCAGTTCTAATCCTTTTTAACTTATAAGGTTGAGCTTCTAAGTTACACTTGATAGTAAGAATTGGAGATCTTAAACTTGTGTAACTTAGAATAGTTAGAATATTTAAATTAGATAACAAATGATATCATCATATATAGTAGAGTCCCTTGCTTATTATTTGATTTCGTGCTACACATTTCTTGTACTTTGTGCATATTTTTTTGGATATATCATATAAGACTTTGGTGCATAAATAAAATTTTAGAAAATTATGGAGACTCCTTAAATTCCCTATGAAAATGTTAAGGTAAATGATTAAAGATAAAATTTGTATGTGTTAGAGCTGCCTCTCAGTTATGTCTTCTGCCTATGCCTCCTTGTTGATGCTGGGAGAAGACTTTGCTTATATTTTCTGCCTATGCCTCCTTGTTAATGCTAGGAGAAGACTTTGCTTATATTTTCTGCTTATGCCTCCTTGTTGATGCTAGGAGAAAATTTGTTATGTGTTTTCTGTATGTGCCTCTTTGATGATGCTAGGAGCAAACCATATATTTTTGCCTATGCCTCCTTGTCAACGCTAGTAGAATATAGTTTTGCGTCTTAGCCTCCTTGTTGATGCTAGGATCCTTTTGATATTCAGTGGGCTAGATTAGCCTTTTCTGTATCGCAGCTAGTGTACAGATATTCTTATATAGTATTGGTGTTTTGCATATGCTTCAATATTTTCATTCAGTCAGCCATATTCTTATTTTACTTATATATATTTTAGGATGTTAGATTTATTGCTGCTATTTATATGTATCATTACTGAGTTCGTTATATTTTAAATTTGCACAAGTTTATGATCATCAGCATGTTTAGAATGCAATATTTTCTTTCAGTGCTTGTTCAGTTACGTATTCTTATATGCCCTGCCTTGTTTAGCTTACATTTGAGGCATGTCTTAGCCTCCTTTTTCCTTAAAGTTATGCATGTTGTTTATAGATTTTTCCTCTATTCTGTTATGCTAATTGCTTCCTTACTTAATTTAATTATTATTCAGAATAAATTAAATAGTGATATTACAAAACACATAAAACTTATCAGCTTAAATCTTTTTTTAGCTGGGGCTTTACATTGTGAAACTGGCAATGACAGATTCATACCAGTTAGAAGATCAGGTGCTAGAGGAGGAGCCTTATATAGAGGAGGAGCCTTTAGAAGGAGCTGCTGCTTAGTTTACTTGCATGTGAGGAGGAGAGAATTTTATTTTTAATTATTTAAGCTTTAATGTGATGTAATAATATAGGTATTCATGACATGTGTATTTTGGATTACTATGCTATTTATTCTGAGTTATATTATTCCTATTGTGATGCTTGGATGTTTCCTATTTAAATCACTTCCGCATTCTGTATGAATCTTTATATAGTGACTGATCATTTGATTATGTGCTTACTCCTTCCCTTATTAAGTGGAATGTGGATTTCATCCTAATCTAATAATAAGTGAAGGGTTAGTCAGAGTGACACACCATCCCTTAGCTTAATCTTGTGGATTAAGGGGTGGGGCGCCATAGTGAATCATGTACCTTACCATCCTTCCCAACAGTATCAGCAGCCTATAGACGGTCTTTTACACAGCTTTATTAGATTAAGAACTTGTAATTTTAACAGAAATATGTCAGCCACGGACACAGCCAATTAGCTCAAATTAGAGGAAAAGAATTTAACAAGTATTAACTGTCCAGATGCTGAATCAGTCATTTTAGTCACTCACATGTTCCAAGATGAAGCTGAATATTGGTGGGATAATCTCCGTCGTACACTTTTTGCTAATTACTACATTGAGGAGATCCATTGGGGAGAATTTGTAGAAGCATTCAGAGCAGAATATATACCCACTTCAGTACATAATAGCTTTGGTAATATGTTTCTTAGACTGAGGCAAGGGAACAACACACTCTCTGAATATGAATATGAATTTAGACGACTAGCTAGATTTGAACCAGATATGGTGCAAATAGAAGGTGCTCGTTGCCATAGATTTTTGAGTGGACTTCGATACTCAATGAAGGATCATGTGGTGCCACTGATACTGTCCAATTTTACTGAACTGATTGAGACAGCTCGTGTGATAGACCAACATCAATCTCAAAAAGACTCTAAAAGGACATTCTGTTCATCCTCGTACAGGGATAATAATCCTAAAAGATTAGATTTTCTTCAAAAAAAGCTTACCAGATTGAAGCAGATCCTACAACCTTATACCCATATAATGGATGCACAAGGCCTCATCCCTTCGGGAAGTGTTATCATAATAAGCAATATTGTTATACATGTGGAAGGAAGGGGCATTTCTATTAACAATGCAACTATGATGTGATAATTGACTGTGCACGCATTGATCATCCTAAGAGAAATAAAGTTCTTAATCCTACTCCGATCAATCATAGAAGTCAACCACTTACTATTATGTCTTCTCAGTAATCTACAATATTAGCTCAAAGGAGGGTTGGAAATGTTACAGCTCAACCTAGTACCTCCAAACCTCTTCAATGATAAGTCTTTAACAAGAAGCCTTCAGGACCTGCTAGGGTTTACACCCTTACTCCAATAGAGGCTACTGAAGATAACAACATTATATCAGCTAAATATATTTAATTCTGAATTCTTATTCCAATCATTAGTAAATTGAATTAATCATAGTTAAGTATGCTTAATTTAGGAACCATTTGTTTTAATGACTATCCATGCAAAATATTATTTGATACCAGAGTAAGTGTAATAACCCTAGTGTTGTTACCCATCAATTATTGACTTAATTAATTATAATCCTTTTCCATTAGTCTTATAATAGTATTAGGAGTCTCTATTTCAAATTTTATGCGATTTGGTGATTATTTGACAATTTCCAATATTTCCTAATTTTCTGATAATTTGAGAATACCTAATTTATTTAGACCTTAGAATCGAAAACGGAGTCCACCATTGGACTCACCACACCCAAATTAGTTAGGAGTGATATTTTGGAAGTATTTGGAAGTTATCAAATCTTCCACGAATATTTTAATAACATATAAATACCAGAAAATTAAGATAATTAAGTTGACATCCGATCATAAATCCGATTACATTTTTGAGTTCACCACACCTCATTTAGGTAAGGGTGAATTTTTGGGATTTTTCGGAGTGCGTTTAGCTATTTAATTTTGAATATTAAAATATGTTTGATTAATTAATTAAATAAGGAAAATAAATTAATAATTTTATATATTATATTATTTATCCAACATCTAATCTCCATTTTGGAAGTGTTTAGAAGTCATCGAATTTTTGCCACAAGTTTTTGCACTATGATGATTTCAAGGCCGTCAATTGATCTCTGTGCTGCCGCCTTCCTAAAATCTGTGCCACCAATTTAATTATTGCTTCTATTATTTTTTGTACAATCATTATTACCAAGATTAATCAACTAATGTAATAATTAGTTTCATATTTAATTAATGTTTAATTAGTCAATTTTATTTCAATTATAACTTTAATTATACACATCCAATTATTACAATATTATATACCATTTTGATCACAAAAATGAGTAGATTAATATTATGCAATCTAATTTCTGTTTTAATTAATATTTTATTTATCAATATTTATGATTAATTACAAATTAATTTCATTATTTCATGTGACCTAATTTGATCATTTAAGGTCCAAATTAAACGATCAAATAGTCCATTTCACTCACAAAAATGTGAGGATCAATAATATGAAATCAAATTTAACATTTGAATCATAATTTTCTTAATCACTTTTTAACCCTAATTAAGAGTCATTAAAACTCTAATTTTCCAAAGTTATCCAAAATTGACATACTTAGTGTTATTTTTCTCCTTTTGATATAAGGATGTCATTTATATATAAATTATTTCCATTGGACAACAAATTATGATTTTAAGTTTTTTTGACTCTTACTTTGTGTTATTGTGATTATTCTAAATTTCTAGATAACATATTTTAGGTTTTATAAAACCCTAGGATAGCTAATGTGTCACATTTATTATCTCCTTTACCAAATTAGATTGAATTTATATGAGCTTAGTTCTCAATTTTTTAATTATGTGAATTAATTACAAAGTGCTTAATTCACCTTTCAACCCTAAGGTAGAAATCCTAGGATTGATTTGCAAATTGAATTATAGTTGATCCATAAATCTAATTAGTTACACTCACTGAGTGTAGATAAATTCAATGCCTGTGTATTGGTAGATTAGTGAATCATCTAGATTTAGTTTAGTGACTAGATTAGAACTTAGTTCATTCGCCCTAACCCTTAAGGTCTTCATTTGATTTCTTTAAGAGTCGGTATTAGAAATCCTAAGTCACTTAGGATAATTTGGGAATCCTATTAAGTTCCTTAAATATCAACTCTTAGAATACTTAAAACTTGTAATTCTCAAGTCCTATCAATTACTTACCTTAAATCTTCCAGTTGCTTATAACTTAGCTAGATTGATACTTGATTGATTAGATCCTTCAAACTATAACCTAGCTAGTGAAGTCTAGTAAACTTTAGTGAGCGTACATTAACTTCTTATTTCTTATATTAGATATTTTGTTTATCTTAATCCCTTCCTACTAGATGCCTAAACCTTGATTTGATTATACAATTAAATCTTATAGTTTAGGATGTGAATAAGAACTAGTTCTTAATTATATCAATTATACTTATAAATTATTTTGTCATATCATATTAATTGAATTGAATCTACTACTTTCAAAATCTCAAATACTACTATACTTACAATTAATTTGAGATCAATATCCAAAGTTAATTGGGAGCTCAATTAGCTCCAATCATTAAGTAGATCATTAAAATTAGATAACTTTAGATATCAATTAGTTACAATTATTGAATTTCCTTTGAATGCTTGCTTAGCTTTGAGCCTCGTTCACTTGAATTATTCATATAATATATTGTGCATGAACAAAACTTTCACATTAAAATTAATAGGGATTTATATGGCGGATCAGTCTAGGGCAGGCTAAAAATGGAGTAATAAGAAGATATCATATTCTCAGAAGGTGAATGTGAGTATTTTAGGATTTGACCCTGCTTTTATTTAGTTGTTAAATAGACGTGTTTAACTCCTCATTTCATTTTGAATATGCCCACAGAATGAGCACAGATTAAATTAACTTTAAATAATTAACATGTGAGATCTTCTTCAATTTTCTAGATTATTAAGACTCACCATAGCTTTTAGCTATGTTACTTTCCATAGTTTTAAAAAATGTGAATCTTAGACGAATAATCTAAGATCTTCCTTTAATTTCCTTACTATGTATTTTTTATGATTTAGAACTGTACTTTACTTGTTTACAGTTTACTTAGATTATAGTGAATGTTGTAAAATTATATTTAAATGCTTCACTGTTTCTTTTCTTTACTTAGCATAAGTTCATTTGAACATATACATATTTTATTTTATTTACTTTCATATGCACATTAGTTAATTTCTAGCCTATTTAAGATGCTTTTACCCTTATTCTATTTGCAGGCTAAGATGTATACTTGGAGTTAGTATTCTAACTCACTTTGCCTTTTATTTACTTCCATTTTCTATACTCTTATGCTTACTTTTTGGCACCCTTGCTTATGTAAATTTTATAACTAGTAGTGATATCTAATTAAATATTAAAATGCTTAGCCTAATCTTAAATTGTACTTAGATTGTTTAGTCTAACCAGATTTTTTATTTCTTGACTTTGCCCTATCACATTTAAATGCAAAAATGTGATATATCAGGTGTATTTGTAGACTAGTGGAGCTGGACTAAGTGCTAAAAATTAATTGCTTTCGCCTATCATATACTAAACTAAATAGCTTAATATAAATTGCAAGTGAGCTATCAATTTCACTCTTTCCTTTAAGTTTACTGTTGGTTTGTAATAAATACTGTTTACTTTACTTTTTCTATACTTTGTTGGAGCTTAGATTATATTTAAATGCTTGTGATGAATGAATAGATGAATGCATTTAATAGATGAATGGTTACAAATGTATAAAAAAGATTATTAATTAAGTCATTAGTTGTATATCTACTTAGGATGTTAATTGGAAATTAATTTCTTATTTAAGTTGAGTAGCTTTTCTTTATCTACATGTATGTAATGAATGCTTGTGAATTGAGTATACCTTAGGATAGATAATTATTATATATATGATTCTCTCCCTTTTAAACTTAAAGAATTTAAATGAGTAATCCTATAAAATAGATTGAACTCTACTTTAGAATTGGAAATGAGCAATCCTATATAATGGATTGAATTCTATTTTAGAATTGGAAATGAACAATTCTATGTAATGAATTAAACTCTATACTAGAATTGGAACTAAAATGGATTGATTACATGTTAGTTTAGGTTGCTTTCCTTTCAAATTATAACTTCCATTGGAATGGAAGTCTTGCATGTCTACTTTGTAGGTGTTTTCTTAGTCATTTACAAAAGAAACTTGCTGAAATTTTTAAGAATTTTAGAACTTAGAAATTTTATTGAAAAGTGTAGACTTATAACTCACATGTCAAATACTAATTAATTATCTAGAACTCCATATCTAAGATTTCAAGTGTTCATTTCATTTTTTTAAATTATATTCTCATGTCTCCTTACAAATATCATATGCTTAATTGTATCGTATCTTCATTTATAAAATTACTTAATACCATTCATAATTTTCCTTCCATCTTAACTTAACACCCTCTTCTAAATATTTGGCCAAACACAATATCTAATGATTTAGATTAGTTTTCTTCTAATATAGTATTAGGTATTATGGTGACATATCAATGTTGAGTTAAGTGATTCTCAATATTGGGGTCATCACAATTGGTATCAGAGCCAAGTTGAGAACTTTAAGTTAAGACAAACACATCCATTCATCCAAAAGTAAACAACACAATATAGTAAAAATAAATAAATGACATTTTAGGATAGTAAACACATTTTCAATTAAATAAGTAATCTAAAATTTTAACTCAAACTTTAATTAAACTTTCAGATGGAAGATCCTAGTGCTAAACTAAGACTTTATACTAAATTATTCTTCCAATATTGGGAGTATGATCATTAGTATGGATCAACATTTGGTAGAGTTTATTTGGGAGTATCTGCTACAGGTGGTGACATTCTAAATAAAATTCTAAGGTATTGTATATTTAGAGGTGATTACTACCCTCAATTAGCTAGAGAATGGCTCATCCGTGTCACTACGGTATTTGAAGCCATTGAATGCCCTGATCACTTATGCCATAGAATTTTAGATGAATGTTTTAGTGACTATGCCATGGACTAGTGGTGTCACGCTTATTTTGTTCTCATTCGTGGTTGTAGGCATCTTCATCGTGCCCCCACTTATAAAGACTTTAAAAATATATTTTATGCAAAATTTTGTAACTAGTAGTACTAGTCTTTCTTTTGCTCTATCTTCTTTCCCTTTAGTAATTTTATAAATAGCTTTTTCTTAATTATGTCTTTTTCTTTTCCTCCAAAGATTGTAATCTCTTAAAAGCTTTAAATTTTAATGAGAATTTCCTTTTCTTACATTCTTCAGCTTCTGAATGATGTTTTCTTTTTCCTTTCTTTAGAATGGATCCAAATCCTAATATTCCTACTGAACTAATAGTGGAAGAACTTACTTCCACTACAACTTCTCAAACTGAGCAAATGCAAAATTTATTGGACATGATGAAAGTATGGTTGAAGCACAAACACATGTAGTGGAAAGGATGGCTTCATCCTGCAACATTTCCTAACCTTCTCTAGTTCCATCTCAATTCTGCCCAACTCCTCCTCAAGCTTCTTCTCCTATTGGGCCTGAACTTCCCTTAGCTCCATAGCCATCTTCAGGCCCTATTATGGATGTCTACATTCTTACCTTTCTTCATATGAACCCTCCAACTTTCAATGGTTCAGTTTCCCATTTCGAAGCCATAGATTGGCTGAAGGTCATTGAGAAGACACTAGCCAGTATTAACTGTCTAGAGAGCAAATGCCTCAGTCTTGCAACCTACCTATACCATGGAGAAGTCGAGTATTGGTGGGATAGTGAGTTGAAGACTCGCTTCTTAGAAGTGTAGATAGAAGACATCCCTTGGGATGAATTTGAACAAGTATTCTTAGAGATTCTGTCAAAATTCATTTGATGTCTCAATATCATGATAGTTTTCCCAAGCTATTGGAAGGTGCTTGTATGGTAGAGTACCATCAATCTCAGATGAATTTGAAGAAATGCTCCCATCCTCAACCTTCCAGATCAGAACCCTTTAAGAGAAACCGTTCTCATGGTCCAAAAATCTTCCAACTTACTTCTGTCCAAAACCCAAATCAAAATCTTAGCCAGAACCCCAGGTAAAGCCAGCAAGGAAGACCAAAAGTAGTATGTAATAGACCCCATCCTTATGGAAAGTGCTACCACATAGATGGTAGGTGTTACATATGCGGCAGAACCAATCATAAACATTATGACAATCGTGCTAACTGGACTGTGGACAAGGTGAAGATCAACTGTCAAGGTTCTGATCAGAATCCAATTCCCTTAAATTCTCAAGTGCCAATGCTTGCCTTAATGCCTCCCCCTACTAGTGGAAGTGGTTAGCACCAAAAGGGAGTACCTCCATCTTCCTCTAAGCAAGGTCGCTATAGTAGGAAGGAAAAGGGCAAGTTCGTTGCTCAATCACCTGCTGTACCAAGGGTATATTCTTTATCCTCTTCAGCTGCCCTAGATGACAATAGCATTATTACCAGTACGTTATAAATTTTATTTCCTATTTTCTATTTTTCATTTTCCTTCCATAATTTTTAATTTCAGTATTTTCCTGCTTTAAATATCATTAGTGTAATTAGAGTTTATTTTCCCTGTTATAGGAACTCTAATTATTAAAAACTAGTTCTGTGACACTCTCTTTAACACTGGTGCTAGTCACACTTTCATATCAGTGAGTTGTGCCTCTTCCTTAAATCTTCAACATTTTAACTTAGGCAGTTCTTTAATAGTTCAAATGCCATCTGGTATTGAGATGTGTGCTAATGAGTTTTATTTGGTAGTCATCCCATTCAGTAACCAATTCATCCATTTTAAACTTATTATTATGTCCATTACGAATTTTGACATAATTTTAGGAATAGATTGGTTAAGTAAATTTAATGCCATAATAGATTGCTTTCATAAGTGAGTTTCAATTAAGGTTGGAAAGAAACCTGAAGTGTTTGTAAGAAAACTTGGCTTGACTGCATCCTTAATCAATGCTATTGAAGCCAAGCATCTCATTAGCAAATGTTGCTATGCAATCCTAGTAACTTTAATTGGTGAAGAGAAGCAAGTAAGTAGTCTAGAAGTGACTATCATCATTAGAGAGTTCCTGGATGTATTCCTTGAAGATTTGCCTGGACTACCTCCTTTGCATGAGGTAGGGTTTTCTATTGAATTTGTCCATGTAACTCAACCTAAGTCTAAGGCTCCTTATAGAATGGCTCCAAAAGAACTGCAAGAGCTTAGAGAGCAGTTGCAAGAGTTGTTAGAGAAAGGATTTGTTTGCCCTAGTATGTCACCTTAGGGAGCTCCTGTCCTATTCATCAAGAAGAATGATAGCTTAATGCGAATGTGTATAGACTACCGTGAGCTTAATAAAGTGACTGTGAATAATAAGTACCCTCTCCCTAGGATCGATGATTTATTTGATCAACTCACCAAAGCGAAGATATTCTCCAAGATTGACTTAAGATCAGGTTACTACCAGATTAGAGTCAAGGATGAAAATATTTCCAAGACTACATTCAGGACCTGATATGGGTATTTTGAGTTTCTAGTTATGTCTTTTGGACTAACAAATGCTCCTTCCATCTTCATGGACCTGATGCAACATATCCTTAAGCCATATCTCAACAAGTTTGTCATCATTTTCATCAATGCCATCCTAATCTACTCGAAGACAGCTGCTGAGCATGAAGAGCATCTGTGTATCATTCTAGAATTATTAAAAGGCAACAAGTTTTTTGCTAAGTTTTATAAGTGCGAGTTTTGGCTCAAGTCCGTGGCATTTTTGGGTCACGTGGTTGATGCTGAAGGTATTAGAGTAGACCAAAAGAAAATCTAAGCTGTTCAACAGTGGGTTCAACCTAAATCTGTAACAAAGATCCACAGTTTCTTAGGACTCACTGGTTATTACAGAAGGTTTGTTCCTGGATTCTCTCTAATTGCTTCATCATTAACTTAGGTAACTAGGAAAGATGTTCCATTCATCTAGAGCACAGTCTGTGAAGAATCATTTCAGAAGTTAAAATAGTTATTAACTTTTGCTCCTATTTTAGTGCTACCTCATGAGGGTAAAGATTTTCAGGTTTATACTGATGCCTCTATGATAGGACTTAGTTGTGTTCTGATGCAAGATAGCTGAGTTATAGCCTATGCCTCTAGATATCTTAAGCCTAATGAGAATAACTATCCTGTGCATGATCTTGAACTTGCAAGAGTAGTTTTTGCTCTAAAGATCTAGAGACACTACCTGTATGGAGTTAAGTGTGAGATATTTACTGATCACCAAAGTTTAAAGTACATTTTCACTTAGAAGGAACTTAACTGCCATCAGCGTAGGTGGTTAGAGTTACTTTGTGACTATGATATGGAAATCCAATACCATCCGGGTAGAGCTAATATTGTAGCTGATGCCCTAAGTCGTAAAGCAACTTTATCTTCCATTTGTTGTAATGAATCTTTGATCGAAGATTTTGTTAGATTGAATATTGAGCCTATCAGTTCAGCTAATTTAGACACTTTACTATTTACTATTCAGTCAAAAGATTCCCTAAGATCTAAGATTGTAGAAGCTCAGAAGGAAGATTTGAGTTATTCTACGTTAGTTTCTGAAATTGTTAGTGGCAAGAGATTTGAATTACATCTTGATGACGAAGGTATGGTATTTCAAAAGTTTAGATTATGGATTCCAAAAATCTTACAGTTACAGATATTGTCTGAAGCTCATAATTCTGGCTATGCAGTGCACCCTGGTAGTTGTTGTAAGATGTATCAAGATCTCAAGAAATCATTTTGGTGGTCCAACATGAAATGGGATATAGCTATTTTTATTTCCAAGTGCCATCCCTGTTCCTTGGTCAAGGCCAAACACTAGAAGCTGGGTGGACTTCTTAAACCCTTAGACATTCCTGAATGGAAGTGGTATGATATTGTAACAACTCAGATATTATTACCAGTCAATTAGTGATCTAATTAACTCCAAACCTTTTTCATTACTCCTATAATAGTGTTAAGAGTCTCCACCTCAAATTTCGTGCAATTTGGAGACCATTTGGCAATTTTCAATGTTTCCTAGTTTTTAGATAATTCTGAAGATACCTAAAGTATTTAGACTTCAGAATCAAAAACGGAGTCCGCCATTGGACTCACCACACCCAAATTAGTTAGGGGCGGTGTTTTGGAAGCGTTTGGAAGTCGTCAAAATTTCCCCGAATATTTTAATAATATTTAAATACCCAGAAAATTAAGATAATTAAATTGACCTCCGATCGAAAATCCGACTTCATTTTTGAGTTTCCCACACCTCAATTAGGTAAGGGTGAAATTTTGGGATTATTCGGAATGTATTAGGTTATTTAAATTTGATTAATAAAATGTGCCTATTAATTATTTAATTAAATTAAATTAACTGATTTATATATTATAAATTAATTAATTCCATTCGATTTAAATATCCAAACCGCGGAGATCCTGAAGTGAGCGCCGAACACCAAAACACCACAGCGGATAGATCACGGCCGTTGCACGTATTAGGATAGGATCTGATGGCTGGGATTTTATCCGTGAGATCTGGCCGTTGAATCGAGGGTTTGATCCGACGGCTCAGATCAAACCCTGTACGTCTCCTTCGCACGATCCTCTGTGCTGCCAGATGAAGGACTACAAACGCCCCTTTCTTCCCCAGGACACCTCCAGCTGTCCAAGCCCAACCATTAATCTCCTTTCCTTCCCCAAATCGCCTCCATTTTACTCTATCCCCACCTAAAACCATTCCAAGAGCTAGAGGTGAGCAGGTGCAAACAGAAGGCTGAAATTCTTATTGAGAGTTTCGATTGAGCTGCAGATTGAAGAAGAGTTGAGGCGCTAACCTTAATCTCATTCCCTTCTGGGCTAAGGTACCTCCATCGAATTTAGAACTCTTCATTAAACGTTCCTTTCATTCAACAATTTTTTTTTTTTTTTTTTCTTATCTAGATGCCTTATTTGACATGTGAAATAATATGTGTTCTGAAATCTCAACACTTATGAAGTCAAATTAAATCTGTAAGTTTCTTATTCAAATTCAAAGGAATCGCTATAAATATAAATCCTACATTGAGATCGGGTGTGAAAGAAGATATAATCATTGCTTCCAATTTTTTTTTTTCTTTTTCTGCTGAGCATTCGAATCTCTTTCTTTTTTTTAATTTTTTTTGTTATGTCAATTTAAGAAACCTGCAATGTGTAGATTTTCATATTCGACTTCATCTTCTTAAAAGCACTTTCGAAATGCAAAATATCCCCTCTCTGTTATCCTGTCTTCATTCAAGCAGAGGAGATAATTAATGGCCAAAACTTGCAGTCCATTTAAACCTTCATTTAGTACTAATATTACCTTTATATGGATATTGTTTAAGTGGATAAGACGGACAAAATAAAAAGGAGGAATAAAAGAAAGGAATAAATTGACTTTACGTACCACTAAAATATTTATTCATAATTTATATCATTAGAATGGTTAAATTTAATAAACAACAAAATGATATTAAGAATGTATGATTAAGAATTTAATTTACTAGTCATTATTTTATACAGGATAAATGCTTAAATTAAATTTTGTGAAATTCATCAATTCATAATTTGTTTAATACATAACCAAGATACAAATATTATATATCATTTTGATTATAAAAATGTGTAGATCAATATTATGCATTTTAATTTCAATTTTTACAAATATTTTGATGGGTCAATATTTAAGATTAATTAATTAATTTCAAATTAATATTAATCACTTCATGTGACCTGGTTTGATAATTTAATATCCAAATTAAATGATTAAATGCTATTAGTCATATCCATGTGATCAAATGTTGTCATCATTAGTATTATAAGTTCAAGAGTGATCAAATGCTATTAATCATATCCTTGTGAACAAATGTTGTTATTCATTTAAGGAAAATCCAATACTGCTATCTCTTATAGATGAATTTATATGTAGCCATTAGATGAAAGTAAGATTAACATTTATGAGAATGAATGCTATCATTTCTCTAACTAGCATCACATGCTGCCATCTTTTTATGTTAAGAGAACAAATGCTGCTCTTATTTCAAGGTGAATCAAATGTTAACAAATAATTTATATGAATTAAGTGATATTAGTTAAATCAAATGATCAAATGCTGTTATTCATTTATAGTAGATTAAATGCATCAATTCTCTTTTTATGTGAGTGAATACCATCATTTCTTTTCTTAAAATCACATGTTGCCATTTAGTTTGCGAGACCCAAATACTGCCATGTAATATATAAGATTTATATGCTGCATTTCATTTTAAAGTAAGATCAAATGTGATCAAATGTTGTTGGCTAAATCTATGTGATCAAATACTTTAGTTAAACTGAAGATGTAAGGAGAAAATCAATGGCTAAATCTATTTAAACCTGCAGTTCTATGTATTGCATGCTTCTACATTTACTTGTTAAAATTTGGTTTTGCTGAGATTATTTGATTTAAGATTGCAGATTTTAGTTTAGTTAAAGACATCTATGAAATGTTAGACATTTTATGTGTTGAATTAGACGTACTTTGATTAATGGTTGTAGTTAAATGTTCTTAAATGATTGCTAAGTAGTTGAGGACTATGTTTGGCATAAGTGCTAGGTTGATACTTCTCAATTATATGTAATAAGTTTCATATCAAACTAATTATAAATTATGTTTTGCATTTAGTTGTCTTATAATAATCTTGTTTGAAAGATGTGGTTTAAAAGATTGTCATGTCATTCCTTTCAACATATGAAAATAAATATTGTCTTTTTGATATAAGATCAAATGTCATCATTTATTATGTGTAAAATTATATGCTGCCATCTTTGTATATGAAGTTAAATAATTAAATGCTGCCAATTATCTCAATGTGTTTAATGTTGCAATATAAGTTATGAAATTCATATGCTACTATGTGTTTTAGGAGATCCAAATGCTATCACTTATTTTGTAAGATACAAATGCTGCCATGTATTTTAGGAGATCCAAATGTTAATAATTATGTTATATAAGATTAATTGCTGTCTTTCAATTTAAGTGATATTAATTGTGGTTAAGTGTTATCATATCTTGTAAATGAAATCATATACTACCTCCTATTTAAAGTGAAATCAAATTGATCAAATGTTGCTTTTAATTCCAAAGTGAAATCAAATGATCAAAGGCCGTCACTTCTCTTATTAAAATCATATGTGATCAACTATATAAATGAAAGAATCGTTGAGTCATGTCAAATTTAATATTGCCCTTTACATTATTTGTTAAATTAACTTTTTTCATTAAATACATTGTAAGAAACCAATGTTGTGATAGATTTCAGTTTAAATGATTCTTGTTTCTTTTATATATAAATGCTAACTTTAATGATATTGTTCTTTGCAGGTTGAGTTGTAAATTAATACCAAATGAAATACTGAATTAAATTCTATTGCCTTAAGTGCAATAAGCCAAATGATGCTGCCCCTATGAATTGCTAAATTAATTTCTACATCTCTTATTAAATTCATAGATGTTTAATATATGATGTATAAATCATAGATTAGTAAACTGCTTCGTTTGATTTTATCACTTAAAATTATTAGAACTGAAAATAGTCAATGAATTGACTTATAAATTGCTGTTCTTTATAATTGTCAAAATTATTTTAGAATTGGACATGAGCAATCCTATGTAATGGATTGAACTCTATTTTAAAATTGGAAATGAGCAATTCTATGTAATTGATTGAACTCTATTTTAGAACTGAAAATAATCAATGAATTGATTTATATATTGATTTTGTAATTATTTATTTAAACAAATAGAAAGGAGATTTTGCCAAAATTTCTAAGAATGTTAGGACTTAGAAATTTTAAGGAAAATATTAGATATTTTCACATGTTAATATTTATAAAATATCTAGAGTTTCATATCTAGGATTGTAAGTATTCACTTCATATGCAAGTATTCACTTCAATTGTAAGTATTAATTTCAATTATTCATTTTAGAATATTAGTCCTCAATCAATTAGATTAAGAGTAATAGCTTCCTTTCAAGCTTTAGATAAGCTTTTAGATTTCTAATCCCCTACAATCTTAAAACGAATTGTTTCAAGTAGCGTATAATCTATCTCTTTTCTTAACTTCAGTTATTCAATATCAATTAATCTTAAATAGCTTCATGATTAAATTGAGTTGATACTTTTCTTTATAAGTTAAATAAGTAAAGTTATTAGAATATCCTTTAGCTTATATTTTTATTAACTTAGAAATCTATAAACATTATCCTTCCTTACTAGTTTTTTTAAACTTTAATCATAAATCTATTGGATTTAATTAGTTTAGGACTAGTATAAGATGAACTTCAATACATGAAAATACTACTTTCCAAACTTATCTTCTTTCTATTTTTATCATAAATTGACTTAAAGATTATTATTTATAAGTCAATTTAGAACTCAATTAGCTCTAATCATTAAGTAGATTATTAAAATTTAGATAACAAAAGAATATCACAAACTTTATAATTATTGAAATTTATTGAATGATTGCCTAGCTTTGAGCCTCTTTTCTTGAACATTCATTCAAGATCATTGTGCATAAATAAAGATTTTTATATAACTTTAAGGGGAATGCCTTATGGCAAATGTTGAATAAGGAAGATAGTGCTTCCAATAGGACTTTACATTTTAGAGAGGGTAAATATGAATGTTCGACCTCCCCACAGTATCAAGTTAGGCAGACGTGCTTAACTCATCGCCCCATTCTGTTGTGTACTCCCGCAGAATGAGGTAGCTTCTAAATATAACTTTAACTAATAATATAGGAGTTCTTTTACAATTTTATTAATTGTAAGATCTCTTCGTAACTGTTTAGTTATGCTACTTTTCATTATCCTAAGTTATGTTTGTCTTAGATCAAGAGTCTAAGATACTTCTTTATTTCTATTGCTTTACACTCTCTATTTCCAGTATTGTGTATTGCTTATTTCAGTTCAATTTAAATACAGTGTATGTTGCTTAGTTTCATTTAATGCTTCACTATATTTCATTTGCTTACTCAGCATAAATTTCATTGAACATATATCACTTTCATTTAATTTACTTAAATGAACATAGAAGTTTCTAGTCTTTATGATGCTTTCCCTTACCAATTTTGGATATAGGCTAGAACTTATATACAAGTGAGTATTTTTACTCAATTTATTCCATATTGTCTTCTTTATAATTATGCTCAGTTCATTTTCCATACTTTACAGCTTTTATAGCTCCGCTGCTTACTTCAAATTGTAAAATATATTTATAATATCTTATTAATTTAAAAATATATCCAATCTTAAAATGTGCTTAGACTGTTTAATCTAACTACTCTTTTTCTTTTCTTTGATTTTGCCCTATCATATTTAAATACAAAAATATGATAGATCAAGAGCCTTTTAATTCAGGTAATGCAGATCCAAGTGCTTAAAGGGCTTTTAAAGAAATTGCTTTCGCTTAAATTTTAGACTGTTTACTTGTATTTTGTTTTAAATGAGAGAGTGATCTATTTACTATCCTCTACTTTTACTTTTAAGAGATTTGTAATAATTAAATTATAAACTTCTTGAGTTTACTTAAGTTACTTTTACCTACACTTATTAATTAGTGTTGTATTTTCTATGTTTGTAACTGCTTTAGATGAATGAGTGGATTATTATAATTGCTTGTCATATTATATTTACATGTATCTCTATATAATGTATCTTCCTTTACATTCATTTGTAAACTTTATTTTAACTTAACAATTACTCATAAAGTGACTTGGCCATATGACATCTACACTTGATTTATTTTCTTCTAATCGAGTGTTGGGTGCTAAGGTAACATCTCAATCTTTGGATTAATCTTCTATCCAATTATTGGGGTCGTTACAGATATCTCCATGGACTTCATTATAAGTTTGCCTAAGAGTAGATCTGGTTCTGACTCTATTTGGGTGATAGTCGATAGACTCACTAAGTCAGCCCATTTTCTAGCTATTCGTTAGACAAATCCAGTTGAGAAGTTAGCTAAGCTTTATCTTAAGGAGATCATTCGTTTGCATGGTACACCGAATTGTATAGTTTCAGACAGAGATAATAGATTCACTTCTAGATTTTGGTCAGCTGTTCAGTAATACTTGGGGACGAGTTTAGCATTGAGTACTACTTTCCACCCCCAGACAGATGGTCAAACTGAGTGTGTTAATCAGATCTTGGAAGATCTCTTACATCTTTGTGTTTTAGACTTCGGTGGATCATGGGAAAATTATTTTGCATTAGTTGAGTTTGCCTATAATAACAGTTATCAGTCCAGTATTTGTATAGCTTTTTACAAAGCTCTTTATAGAAGGAGGTGTACAATCCCAATTACTTGGATTGAAGTAGGAGACTCTCAACTTTACGGTTCCAAGTTAGTAGAGGAGATTACTAAGAAAGTTCAACTAATCAAGCGCAATATGACTGCAGCTCAAGATAGACAGAAAAAATATCATGATGCTCGTCATCGTCAATTGGAGTTCCAAGTAGGCAATATAGCTTATCTTAAAGTTAGTCCGATGCGTGGTGTGCAGAGATTCGATGTGTTTGGAAAGCTAAGTCCAAGGTATTTGGGACCCTTTAAAGTGATTGAGAGAATTGGAATATCTGCTTACAGATTAGAGTTGCTAGAAGACTTCTCGGCTGTACATAATGTGTTTCATATTTCATCACTAAGAAGGTGTTTGCTAGATCCAAGTCAGCAAGTTCAGATACCTATAATGGAACTGCAACATAATCTTACTTTCGTCGTTAAACCTGTTGCGATTCTGGGGCGGGATCTTAAGCAGTTAAGGAATCGCAACATTCCTATGATCAAAGTCCATTGGAAGAATCATCCAGTTGGTGAAGTCACACGAGAGAAATAAGAGGACATGCTAAATAAATTCCCAGAATTCTTTTCTTAATTAGGTAGATTTTGTTCTTTTCATTTCATTATAGTTTCTTTAGACTTTCTTTTTATTTTCAATTTTCTTATTTTGTTTGTTGTGTGTCGTGGGCGACACTCTTTTTAAGGAGGGGAGTCTGTAACAACCCTAGGGTTTTTACCCATCAATTAGTGACCTAATTGACTCAAATCTTTTTCCATTAGTCTTATAATAGTATTAGGAGTCTCCATTTCAAATTTCATGCAATTTGGAGATCGTTTGATAATTTCCAACATTTCCTAGTTTTTTGATAATTCTGAGAATGCATAATTTATTTAGACCTCAGAATAAAAAATGGAGTCCACCATTGGACTCACCACACCCAAATTAACTTGGGGTGGTATTTTGGAAGTCCTTGGAAGTCATCGAATTTTCCCCGAATATTTTAATAATATTTAAATACCAGAAAATTAAGATAATTAAATTGACCTCCGATTAAAAATCTAATTGTATTTTTGAGTTCACCACACCTCAATTAGGTAAGGGTAAATTTTTGAGATTTTTTGGAGCGTGTTTAGTCATTTAATTTTGAATATTAAAATGTGTTTAATTAATTAATTAAATAAGGAAAATAAATTAATAATTTTATATATTATATTATTTATCCAACGGCTAATATCCGTTTGGCGCGGATCCGCTGTGTGGAGGAAAACACGGGACAGCGATCCCGTGCGATCCGGGTCGTCCCATGTTTTGGATTAGGATCTAACGGCCGATCAAGCTTGGATGAGATCAAATCGTTGGATCACAAGATTGATCCAATGGCTGAACTCCTCCTTCCCTGCGATTCTCCCACGATCTCTGCGCACCAGGGTACGACGGTCCTCACCTTCCAGCTTGTAACGGCCCCAATAATTAGATAGAAGATTAATCCAAATATTGGGGTGTTACCTTAACACCCAACACTTGATTAGAAGAAAACTATTCAAGTGTTAATGCTAAGTGGCCAAGTCACTTTTTGAGCAATTGTTAAGTTAAATGAAAATGTAGATACATATAAATGCAATATTGCAAATATCTACAATACTAGAAGTTAGATAAATCCACTCATTCATCCCAAGCAGTTTATAGAAGATACAACACAGATTAGTAAATGTAAGCAAAAGTAACTTAAATAGTTTATTACAAACTTTAAAAGTAAGAGAAAAATGCAGTAAATAAATCACTATCTCTCACTTATATATGTAATTTAAAAATTAAGCGGAAGCAGAATTCTTTATAAGTCCTTCAACTACTTGGACCTGCATCACCTGAAAAAAAGGGGCTTTTGATCTATCATATTTTGGTATTTAAATATGATAGGGCAAAGCCAAGAAAAAGAAAAATGTAGTTAGACTAAACAGTCTAAGTACATTTTAAAATTGGCTATGTTTTTAGATTAACAAGATATCACAATTTATGATTTACAATTTAAAGTAAGCAGCGGTGCTATAAAAACTGTAATGTATGGGAAAGTAAAGTAAACATAACTGTAAGGAAAACAGTATGAAATAAGTTGAGTAAAAATACTCACTTTTAATAAAGTTCTAGCCTATTACTGAAAATTAGTAAGGAATGTATTTTAAAGGCTAGAAACTGCTATGTGCATAAAATGAAAGCAATATATGATCAAATGGAATTTATGCTGAGTAAGCAATTGACATACAGTGAAGCATTAATTGAAGTTAAGCAACATACACTGTATTTAAATTAAACTGAAATAAGTAATACACAATACTGAAAATAAAAAGTGTAAAGCTAAAGGAAATGAGGAAATATCTTAGATTCTCAATCTAAGATAATCATAGTCTAAGACTATGATACGAAAGCATAACTAAACAGTTATGAAGAGATTTTTCAATTTATAAGAAAATCTCTTATATTTTAAGTTAAAGTTACATTTAGAAACTACCTCATTCTGTAGGAGTACACAACAGAATGGGCGAGGAGTTAATCACGTCTGCTTAACCAGATACAGTGGGGAAGATGAACATTCACATTTACCCTCTCTAAAATGTGAAGTTCTAATATAAGCGCTTTCTTTTGTACTCGATTTGCCATAAGGCATTCCCCTTTAAAATTTTAAGAAAATATTTATTTATGCACAATGCTCTTGAATGAATGTTCAAGGAAAGAGGCTCAAAGCTAGACAAGCTTTCAATAGATTACAAAAATTGTAAATGTATGTGATATCTTTTTGTTATCTAAATTTTTAATGATTTACTCTTTAATTGGAGTTCATTAAACTCCACATTGACTTAAAGATATCAGATCTTAAGTCAATTCTAATAGAAATAGAATGAATGTAAGTTCATTCCCATATAATTTTGAACATAGAAAGATAATTTAAATAAAAGAAATACTTATCCAAATCTTAAAAGGAAAGAAACTAAAGTTTAAAAGTGAACCATTTGAAATGCATATATCGATTTGAATACTAAAATTTTAAAATATCCTTAAGTCTTAAAATTCTTGAAGATTTCGGCAAAATCTCCTTTGTTTTTGTTCAATAAACAAATTTTCTCACAATCAATATAAGTCAATTTTTATTGACTATCTCCAGTTCTAAAGTAGAGTTCAATCCTTTTTATAGGATTGCTCATTTCCAGTTCTAAAAATAGAGTTCAGTCCTTTTTACAGGACTGCTCATTTCCAATTCTACAAATAGAGTTCAGTCCTTTTTACAGGACTGCTCATTTCCAATTCTAATATAATTGCACATATTCCAAACTATATTAAACAATTTATATATACTATTTAAAATGCAGATATAAAATTTATCATTTATAAGAGCAGCTTTATGTGATTTTTCACATATAGCATTTATTTTAGCAATCCTGTATTTACAACCTATCCTGCAAGGAATCATTTGTTAAAGTCAGCATTTTAATATAAAGAAATAAGAATTAATTTAAAAGCAGCATTTGACTTCTTATAAGAGAAGGGCAGTGTTATTCTACTGTATAAAGTGTAGAACTATACATTCTTAGCATGAAATGGATTTTAGTTTAAATAAAACTTATAAAGATTCAGCATTTCTAAATATTTCCATTTTATCTTTCTACTATTGATTTAATGGACAGCATTTGATAACATTGCATTACTTATAGTCATATTGACTAAAGGTAGTAGTATTTGATCAAATGTATAGTGACAGCATATGATTTATAATTACAACAACTTAACCCTCTATAATAGCAGCTCTTGACTTAAGATAGCATTTAATAACATGATTACTCTTAGTAGCATATGGGTACAAAATAAATGGCAGCAGTTTCCTCATTTATCCTCACTTCATTAGATGTTGTCAACTATAAAATGGTAGTGATTGACATCATTTATCTCTTATGATGGCAACCTGTAATCATTTGACCATTTTATTTTAGCTAATAATACTTATTTCGTATAGATCAATTATTAGCAGCTAGTGGAAATACTACAGCAAGCATAATATATTGGAATGAATGTCAGCAAATGTCCTTACTTCACTTTAGATGGCAGAAATTGAATGATACATAGCAGCATATAGTGTAAAATAAATGGAAGCAATTTAAATGAATGGCATTAATCGTATATCAGTATTAAAATCTCAATTAATGGTAGCATTGCATCTCATGATAGCAGTTTGATTTAATAAAATTTATAGCAGCATTAAATGGTAATATTTGATTCTTATAAAACGAATGATAGTCCGTAAATTGAAATCTGCAATGTATAATTTTATTAACATACAATTTCCAGGTGATCGTATCGGTTCCATTTTAAGAAATAACAAAACTTGTTATTCCTTCAAAATACATAGCGGCAGTTGGCATTAATTGAGATATAACAACATATGTTCTTTTGGCAACTTTCGGCTCTTATATGATAATTGGCAACATCCAATCTATTAATATATACTAACAACACATAATCCTAATGAAAGAATGACAGCATTAATGATCATATAATCTATTAATAAGATATGAGTCTATAAGGAATGAACATCATGTGATCTTAATTAAAGAAATGATAGCATTTAATCTTGTCAACTTGACTAAAAGCATTTGATTCATACATATATACATGGCAGCATAGGATTCTAATAAAAGAATGACAACATGTAATCCCATTTGAAGTAAATGGCAGCTTTTAAATTTATTAAAGAAAATTCATAGCATTTGGTCATAATGAAATAAGTGACAGCTTTGCTTCTCATATAATCCTTTGGCAACATGTGATTCTAATGAAAGAAATAGCCATATTGATTCTCATATAATAAGACAGCAATTGATTATGTCGAAGAAATGACAGCACTTATAAAAAGGGGCAGCAATACTCTACAACACACATAAAGTATATTATTACTCATTTTCAGCAATTAATATCAGTATCTATGACTGAAACATATCACCAGTGTCCAACAAAAGTACAAAGGTTGAAATAGAAAGAAAGTAATTAGATACATTTTTTTTTCCTTAGTAAAATCCATAAATATATTCATTGAGACATAACTCATTGCATTATAATCATAAATAAAACCTATGAGGAATGCTGAAAAACAATTCCTAAGTAAAAGTAACCATAGTCTCGACGTTTATAGAAATCAAAGTACAGTAAAAACCGATATCCCTCAATAAACATCGTTTTATAAGTTCAGCAATAGTTAACCAAACAACAACACTATTCCTTTCTCTCTAAACATAAGTATCTATAATTTAAATTATAGATCCATAAATTCTAGTGTTGCTCATCTGAGAGAGACATTGAAGAAATATGTAAACGTAAGTATCTACAAACATCAGAGGACTTCAAATGTTGGTTGTCAGTACATACAGAAATGGCATCTCCAAATAAAGTAATGAAAATATCAGTTAAATCCCAAGAACATCATGTCCATATACATATGAAGCAAATTCAAGATACCAGCCATTATAGTCTAAAAGAATTTGTACAGAGATGTTTAAATCTCAATTACTTTTAAATCTAGTTTTACTATTAAGACGAATATAGAAAAATAATCAAATTCAAAGATTAATTGCATAAGGGAAATAAGATAGGAGATTTAGATATGAGTATGATATTTCAAATTAATCAAGACAAAGCATTAAGCAATCCTTTCTATTCTCGTGGATTCAAGAATTAGGATGAATTTATTTGTCTTAACACAAGTGGAATGAAATGGAAGGAATGAAGCACTTTGATTCCTTCATTTTTCTTATTAACTTTTAGTCTATTGAAATATTACTTGACTTAATGAACATTTTGATAATGAGTTTAAACCATTATAAAGATAACATATATTTTCTATGCTGTGATAATATTCCCAAAGTATCCTTACAAGCAGTACAAGTACTTGCTTAGAAATTGCGAAGATGAAAATTTATAAGAGTTAGACTTTGAGTTATCATATAGCTAAAAGAAATCATGTAGAACAATTTGAACTACATTTTTATTATAGAATAGGCAATGGAATTACTGCAGCATATATCCTTTTATGGCAATATATGATTTTAATGAGAGTTTTGTTACTCACAATCAATAGCAGCTTTTATACATAAATGGCAGTAATTATTCCCATAAACTAGATGGTACCATTGAATCTATATCAACGTTTAATCTGTCTTAAATGATTAACAGTATTTATTCTCCTTAACTTAACTAAAGCAATCGATTCATACTAAAATTAATGACAGCCATAATCTGCTATACTTATAAAGTATAGTATCATTCATTCTCAACTTTTAATCTCAATAATTAGGACTTAAAGTATAAGCATTAATATTCAGAATTCGACTTTAGTATGTAAGACTGAAGCATATCAATTGGAGCTCAAAGGGGACGTAGATGATGATTTTTAAAACCTCACCAACTTACTACATCATTTATTATTAAATTTCATATTCATTTGAAGTCGTTTCAAAAAATTACATTAATCAAAATATTGTCTGACAATTTATACATGAAATCATAAAATTTCTTTTGGAATAATTTGGCAAATTATTGTACACTTAGTTTAATAAAAAAAAAAGTTTACAATTAAGACTTAAAAATAATTTTAACAAGTATTAAGCTTATACATCAAATAGTCTTGATACCTCCGATCATCATAGTAAGGTGAAGAAAGTATGGAAAGCATATGTCGTGATTTAGTATTTCATACTTAAACTTATATAGCTGTTTAATAATATCAATTTTTTCTTATCCAAAATCACAAACGATTATTAAAGCAAAGAAAAGAAATATGAATATTAAAGGAAGACTCCGAGCAATATCAATTAGAGTTCTATGGACTCTCAACCGAAGTACTTCCCTTCTCTTATATCGCATTTTTAAGATTCATAGGATTAAGTCGAATCAAAACATTTAGACCGTAGATATTATGAAAAGGAAATTATATTCATAAGGTAAGAATCAGAATGAAAGTACCTTTGACCCTTAAGACTCATCGAGATGGAGAGGGTTCGGTTGAACTAAGGTTTGAAGGAGGTCTTGATATCTTACCTTTTTTTGATCTTTTCCCCTGCTGAGAGAATGAGGTGTTGATAAAGGGGGATTGGCATGGGTTTGAGCGAGTTAGGGATGGCAGCACACTCCTTGCTAGCTCTCCCATTGGCGTGAGTAGCGGTCAGTGGCACGCGTCATCCTCCTCGAGTCGAGAAGCGGCTCTCGGGACCTAGAGGGATCGCGTGCGAATGGAGGAGTGTCGGTCGCGTGGGATTAGGGCTTTTTCGGCTGATTTCTTGAAATGGATATTAGTTTATATACTTAAATATACTTATATATATGTATATATATATATGTATGTTATATTATTAAAATTTCCATTAATTAAATTTATACTGAAATAAGTCTTTGAAAGATTGCTTTTTAGCTAATTTGGGGGTAACAGACTCAAAATTAAAGTCGAAATTTAATTTGGAAGTCATCTTAATTATTTTAATTATCGAATTATGAAAATGTAATAAAATAATCAAGAAATTTTGACTTTCTCCAAAACTCACCAAAATTTCACCCCAAGCTAATTTGGGCGTGAAGAACGCAATGGCGAAGTCCGTTTTTGATTCTGAAGTCTAATTAAATTAGGCATCTTCAGAATTATCAGAAAATCAGGTAACGCTGGAAATCGACAAATGATTTCCAATTCGCATGAAATTTGAGGTGGAGACTTTTAACTTTATTGTAAGAGTAATGAAAGAGATTTAGAGTCAATTAGAGCACTAATTGACAGGTAACAACCTCTGGGTTGTTACACAGCTGGGCAACCGAGCTTCATTTGATCCCTAAGCCTTTCCCTTTCTATTCTGTTACTCATTTCATCCATCCCAGTGCTGTCAACCTGCTGGAGAGTGTCTAGAGGCTGAGAACGAAAGGACCGAACCTAACCTAAAACTCGGTGAAATCGGCATATTTCAAGAGCTTTAGGTATCGTATCCTCACCCTCTTCCATTTAATTGCTTGTGCAAAACATTATTCCGATCCTTAATCTTTCCATTCGAGCTTCATTTGGGCTCAATCGAGCCCGGATATAGCGAACTGTCCACACTGGGCTACATTGATTCGCATCGGGTCCGATCTGTGGGATCTAGGGCTTGACCCCATAGCCTACCCAGAATCCTCAGGGTCTGATTCGTAGCTCGTTAGGTCGGCCTCGATGAAGGCTCTCTGCCGGTGTGCGGGCAGCTTTGTGAAGCCCTCCGGTTCGATAGAGGAGCTAAACCCAAGGGCGCCCTCTTCGTGTCCCTTACGGGACGAAGCGACTCAACCTCCTATTTTCTTCAATCCGGTTTTTTGTCTCGAACCGGGCCAGTTTCTTTAGGAAGACCGTGCATCCGTGTGGCTTTGACTGCGGAACCCGCATGTACACGCGGCGCCCGCAGATGCAGCCAAGTGCTTTGACGGCACGCAAGTTTTTGCGCTGCGATGATTTCGAGGCCGCCAATTGATCTCCGTGCCGCCGCCTTCCTGAAATATGTGCCGTCAATTTAATTATTGCTTCTAAAATTTTTTGTGCAATCATTATTACCGAGATTAATTAACTAATGTAATCATTAGTTTCATATTTAATTAATGTTTAATTAGTTAATTTTATTTCAATTATAACTTTAATTATACACATCCAATTATTACAATATTATATACCATTTTGATCACAAAAATGAGTAGATTAATATTATACAATATAATTTCTGTTTTAATTAATATTTTTATTAAACAATATTTATGATTAATTAATTAATAATAAATTAATTTCATCATTTCATGTGACCTAATTTTATCATTTAAGGTCCAAATTAAATGATCAAATAATCCATTTCACTCACAAAAATGTGAGGATCAATAATATAAAATCAAATTTAATATTTGAATCATAGTTTTTTAATCACTTTTTAACCCTAATTTGCAGTTATTAAAACTCTAATTTTCCAAAGTTGTCCAAAATTGACATACTTAGTATTATTTTTCTCCTTTTGATATAGGATTTCATTTATATACAAATCATTTTCATTGGACAACAATTTATGATTTTAGGTTTTTTTAACTCTTACTTAGTGTAATTGTGATTATTCTAAATTTCTAGATAACATATTTTAGGTTTTATAAAACTATAGGATAGCTAATATGTCACATTTATTATCTCTTTTACCAAATTAGATTACATTTATATGAGCTTAGTTCTCAATTTTCTAATTATGTGAATTAATTGCCAAGTGCTTAATTCACCTTTCAACCCTAAGGTAGAAACCCTAGGATTGATTTGCAAATTGAATTATAGTTGATCCCTAAATCTAATTAGTTGTACCCATTGAGTATAGATAGATTCAATGCCTGTGTATTAGTAGATTAGTGAATCATCTAGATCTAGTTTAGTGATTATATTAGAACTTAGTTCATTCATCCTAATTCTTAAGGTCTTTATTTGATTTCTTTAAGAGTTAGTATTAGAAATCCTAAGTCACTTAGGATAATTTTGGAATCTTATTGAGTTCCTTAAACATTAACTATTAGAATACTTAGAACTTGTAATTCTTAAGTCCAATCAATTACTTACCTTAAACCTTCCAATTGCTTATAACTTAGCTAGATTAATACTTGATTGATTAGATCCTTCAAACAATAACCTAGCTAGTGAACTCTAGTAAACTTTAGTGAACATACATTAACTTATGCTTTCTTAAGTTAAATATTTTTTTTATCTTAATCCCTTCCTACTATACGCCTAAACCTTGATTTTATTATACAATTGAATCTTATAGTTTAGGATGTGAATAAGAACTAGTTCATAATTGTGCTAATTATTTATTTTGTCATATCATATTAATTGAATTGAATCTACTACTTTCAAAATCCCAACTACTACTATACATACAATTAACTTGAGATTAATATCCCAAAGTTAATTGGAAGCTCAATTAGTTCCAATCATTAAGTAAATCATTAAAATTAGATACCTTTAGATATCACTTAGTTATAATTATTGAATTTCTCTTGAATGCTTGCTTAGCTTTGAGCATTGTTTACTTGAATCATTCATATAATACATTGTGCATGAATAAAACTTTCACATTAAAATTAATAGGGGTTTATATGGCGAATCAGTCTAGGGCAAGCTGAAAATGGAGTAATAAGGAGACATCACATTCTCAGAAGGTGAATGTGAGTGTTTTAGGATTTGACCCAGCTTTTCTTTAATTGTTGAATAGACGTGTTTAACTCTTCATTTCATTCTGAATATGCCCACAAAATGAGCACAGATTAAAATAACTTCAATTAATTAACATGTGAGATCTTCTTCAATCTTCTAGATTGTTAAAACTCACCATAGCTTTTAGCTATGTTACTTTCCATAGTTCTAGACTATGTGAATCTTAGACTAATACTCTAAGATCTTTCTTCAATTTCCTTACTATGCATTTTTTATGATTTAGAACTATACTTTACTTGTTTACAGTTTACTTAAATTACTGTGAATATTGTAAAATTATATTTAAATGCTTCACTGTTTCTTTTCCTTACTTAACATAACTTCATTTGAACATATACACACTTTACTTCATTTACTTTCATATGCACATTAGTTTATTTTTAGCCAATTTGGGATACTTTTACCCTTATTTTATTTGCAGGCTAAGATGTATACTTGGAGTTAGTATTCTAACTCACTTTATTTTTCTTACTTACTTTTCCTGACTTGTATGCTTACTATATTGCGCCCATGCTTGTGCTTATTTTTGTAACTAGTAAGTGATATCCAATTATAACAATAACATGCTTAGCCAATCTTAAATTGTACTTAGACTGCTTAGTCTAACCAGATTTTCTATTTCTTGGCTTTGCCCTATCGCATTTAAATGCCAAAATGTGATAGATCAGGTGCATTTGGAGGCTAGTGGAGCTGGAACAACTGCTAAAAATTAATTTCTTCCACCTATCATATACTAAACTAAATAGTTTAATATAAATTGCAAGTGAGCTATCAATTTTATTCTTTCCTTCAAGTTTATTATTAGTTTGTAATAAATGTTGTTTACTTTACCTTTTTATACTTTGTTGGAGTTTGGATTATATTTAAATGCTTATGATGAATGAATGGATGAATGTATTGAATGGATAAATAGTTACAAATGTATAAAATTGAATATTAATTAAGTTATTAGTTGCATATCTACCTAGGATGTTAATTAGAAATTAGTTTCTTATTTAAGTTGAGAAGCTTTCCTTTATTTACATGTATGTAATAAATGCTTGTGAACTGAGTATACCTTAGGATAGATAATTTCTACACATATGATTCTCTCCCTTTTAAACTTGTAGAATTATAAATGAGCAATTCTATGAAATGAATTGAACTGTACTTTAAAATTGGAAATGAGCAATCCTATGTAATGGATTGAACTCTATTTTAGAATTGAAAATGAGAAATCTTATGTAATGGATTGAACTCTCTACTAGAATTGGAACTAAAATGGATTAATTACATGTCAGTTTAAGTTGCTTTTCTTTCAAATTATAACTTCCATTGGAATTGAAGTCTTGCATGTTTACTTTGCAGATGTTTTCTTAGCCATTTACAAATGAGATTTTGCCAAAATTTTAAAAAATTTTATGTAACAACCTAAGTTGTTATCTTAGTCAATTAGGACTAATCTTAGCCTTAATCTTGATCCTATGTGTTAATTAAGTTATTAGGAGTCAACCTCTAAAGACTTAGCCCAAATCAGGAGTCAAATAAATTAAATCCTGATTTTTAGAAAATCCAGAAATCCTAAAATTTGACCTGTCTAAATTGATATCATATTGAAAACGAACTTCGCCATTGCGCTCATTGCCCCCAAATTAGCTAGGGGTGATCTTTTCATGTCAATTAGAAGTCGTCAAAATTTCGGTGAATATTTTAATAATATTTAAATACCCCAAAATTTGAGAAATAGAAATACTCGTCAAATTGAAAATCCGACCTCGTCATTACGTTCTTCACCCCTCAATTAGCTATGGGTGAACACTTGGAATTTTTTTCTAAATTCAAATTAATTATTTAAATTAAATAAGGAATTAACAAAAATTAAATTTAATATTAATAATATTATCTAATATTATTTCCTTCCAAACGACATCGTCCATCTTCTTGCGCCATTAGGGGATTCGTCATCTCGATCAGACGGCTGATCCAAGCCGTCGAATCGAAGATCAGACGGCTCTCGCCTTTCCTCCCCTGCCCGCAAACCCTAAAACTCTACGCGGCAACCCCGTCGCGCGCTCGGCCAGTCCCCACCTCCCCCAACCTCGCCAAATCCGTCACGAGCTCCTTTTAGATCCTCAAGGGATTGGGGCTTCAGACCGCTCACCTAAGAACCCTCAGAACTCTCTGGGACTTGTCCGCGTGAACCCTCGATCCTTCGCCGTCAATCTAGGTACCCGATTCCTTCACATTCCTTTCACTAAATGCAATCAATCAATGTTCGAAAATCTATTCCAATCATCCAATCGATGATCCACGGCTCCGATCGGGTTCGATCGAACCCGATCGGAGGAAATCGGGGTTTCGACTATAGTCATTATCGTTAAACCCGCAGACCCGAACCCTAGCAACCTAGGGTTGGTCCTAGCCGGTGATCCATGCTTCCTCTGTCGGCGACCCAGCTGCCGTTGGGTAGGCCTCACTAAGGCCGACCTTCGAACGTGCGGGCCGAGCTCCCTAGCCGCCAGGAAGGGCGCAAGAACTCATGCCCTAGCCGGAGGGGCTCAGGATGGTCTCGGGGTTTGTCTGGACGGCCAGGTTGGGCCGGGTCGACCTGGGCCCGACCCATTTCCGCTGAATCCATCCGCGTGGCCGGGTAGGGCCCGCAGCGCCACATGGCACCCGCCAAGAGTAACGCGTGGCATGTGGGGCCCGCCGTCTGTACCGCGGTCCCTTCGACACGGCAGTGGAACCCTCATGCAGTGCAACGCCCAATCAGGCGTTGCCACGTTCTCCTGTGGGTCCCAGCTATCCCCTTAACCGACAGAGATCGTTCCCGCCTCCTCTAGTTCAGCCAACCAGAGGGCGCCACGTGTCCATGGCGGCCCCCGCGTCATAAATAACCCGCAGAAATATAATTATATATATATAATAATAATTATTATTATTATATATAATTATATAATCACTTTATTAATGATTCTGTTAATATTTAATTAAGTGTGTATATATATGTATATATAGTATGTTAATTAAATTTGCATAGTTCTGTTAAGTTAATTAAACAGTAATGAGTTAATTAATTAGATAATTAATCTTATTATTAATTAGCAGTAGAGGATTAGTAAATGTAGTTAATATTAAATTTATTTATTAAAGACAGTAAATATTAATCAATTAGAATTACTTAACTAAGTAATTTAATTAATCAGTATTATTTAACCAATTAATTAGTTTATTTAATTAATATTGTTTAATTAATTGAATTAAAAATCAGTAAGTTCATTTCTTAGGATTAATTAACAATAATTATATAATTATTAAATAAATATTAACAGATAATTATGAAATTAACTAAATCATTATTTAATAGGTTAGTGGAAATTAATTAAGATTAACTTTAATTTAAATAATAGCAGTAAGGAGTAATTAAATTAGCTTAATTAACTAATTAATTAATATTAAATTATTTATGAAATAGTAATTAATTAATTAAGGTTAAATTAATTACTGTAAAATAAATAATAAACTCAAAACTTGAAAATATAATTAAAATATTAATTAAATAACAAATTAATTATTAATGAATTAATGATTAATACTAACTAAATATAGATTAAAGATAATTGAATAATTAATTGATAATATAGAAAATTCATTCTTTAACTTTAAGAATGAATAGTAAATTAATATTATTTGAATAAATGAATAGTAACTTTATTTATTTAAATTATTTAATTCAAAATTTTTAAAAGTTTAATAACTTTTTATAGGATGATTCAAACATAGTTAATATAGATCTCATTTTACTCAGAAAAATAAAAAGAATCAAATGATGTAATGCAAAAATTAATTTTGGGGTACATATAATGTAATTATATTTTAGGACGTAATTAAACCCTCACAACTTTTAACTTAGTTTCCCAAATATATGCAATATGGGTTTTAAAATACTCAGGAGAACAGCCCCATTATTATAGAAGTATTAATTTTCCCATTGGGAGCTTAATTTGAGAAGTAACATTTAGGACCCTATCCTGAAAATGACCAAAATGCCCTTAGATTTCAATTGACCATAACTTGGTCAATTCAACTATAAGTTCAAAAATTCAAAGTACTAACTAGCTTAGAATTTCAATATCATCAATAAACTAAAATAATATTTAAGATCTGAACCCTAGAAAATTAAAAAATGACCAAAGTACCCCTAACCTTAGTTAGGCGATAACTTGACCATTTGAAGTCCAAATTGAGTTTACTCCCTGTCAACACACTCAGTATATTATAAGAAAGCTATAAAAACTGAATTTGCTGAAATTAAACTTCAAACAGAAAAGTTTGGTTTTTATCACTCGTTAACCAACCAAAATTATCGAATTGCCCTTAGAAATTAAAATAATTATAACTTAGTCATTTGACCTCAGAATGTAGTATTCTTAGACTCAATAGAATCCTTGAATAGTAACCAACAGTAAACTACACAAAAATTTAGATTTCATCAGGTGTAAATTACAAGATTGTCCCTTAGGTCAAAAATCTTAATTTGGACTTATAGGATCCATTTCTTATCCAAATTGAGCGTAATTACTGTCTATCTTTATGTTAAATAGTAAGGAATTAGTTGTCAGTAAGAAAATTATTTTAAAACCCTAATTCAAAAAGTAGCTTTTTGAACGCTTAGGTAGGGGCAAAATAGTTATTTTGCCGAAAATTTAGGTTAAGCGTCCTTAACCTCTAAATTATCTCTTAAAGCATTAAAACCAGTATTAGAACTATATTAAAATCATTTAAGTGAGTAAAATCAACTATTAGGTCAAATTTGTTAAAATCCTTACAAAATTCTCTAAGTCTTTTCCTTTACGATCGTACACTTCACATTTGGTTTATTCATAAGATTAGGGCTAGATCATAAAATAGATTTTATTCATTGAATAATGGGGTTATTCAATGAATGAATCCTTAGTTTTACTAGTTTTCTAGATTTTTACTACTTGTTTTGATTATTTTGTTTTTTAACTTTAGATTTAGGATAGGAGATTCATCTTATTAAGTTTGATTTGCTTAATAGGATTTGCCTTAATTAATAGATCATTTTTAGACTAAGGTCTAGATCTGTATTATCCTTTTGGATTATGTGATTAATCCCAATCTTGTAGTGTTTAATCCATAATATATAACTTAGTAGATCTTGATCAGATCTTAGATAGAACTTCTAAATTCATAAAACTAAGATGTATGATCTATTGATTGAACATGTAGTCATATTTGATTAAATTATATTAGAACCTGATCAGTTCTAACCCTTTTTAACTTATAAGGCTGAATTTCTAAGTTATATTCGATAGTATAAATTGGAGATCCTGAACTTGTGTAACTTAGAATAGTTAAAATCAAATTAGAAAATAAATAATATTATCATATTTAGTAGAGTCCCTTGCTTACTATTCGACTTTGTGCTACACATTCTTTGAGTTTTGTGCTTATTTTCCTTGAATATGTCATATAAGAAAAATGTTATTGTATGAAAAAAAAACTTAGAATATTAGGAAAACATTTGCATTTAGGTTCAGTCTTTGGTTGATTATGGTGCACATTATCCCAATAGATAAGGGTAAGGAGAAATAATGAAGCTTAACATTACTCATTGAGGAGTGTGTATTAAGCTGGGAACCTGCCTAGTCTTGTAGACGTGCTTGACTCCTCAGCTGTTTCTGGATGTGTCCACGAAAACAAAAGTAAAATAACTAAAAGATTCTGCATAGTATTATCTGCCTCTTCAGCTTTGCTTTACTTCTGTTCTATTCTTTATGCCATAGCCCAGAAAGGCTATGAGTATCTTTGTTTGCCCTAGCCCAAAAGGGCTATGGGAATATACTGGGCCGGATTGACCAATTCTTTATGATATGGCAGTTATATATTCTTTTCAAATTTTCAGCTTACTGTATATTATGATGCTGATGCATGTTATTTCAGTCAGCTGTGTTTCTTATTTTACCTACTTACTTATATATTTATATAGGATGCTAGACTTTACTGCTTATATTATATGTGCGATTTTCAGATTTATCTTTTAAATTAGCATGTGTCATAGGATCATTAGCATGTTTAGGTTTAGACTTTTCTATCAGTACCTTTACTTACTGTATTATATATATATGTCATATCTTATTTAGTTTACTTGATGTATGCTTTCACCTCAATCCTTGCTTAGTTATAAAGATCGCATTTATAACTTATTCACATTCTTTTATATGCTTACTTGCTTCCATGCTAGATAGATGTTGATTTGCTTAGAGTAAAATGGTGACATTAATAAATGCTTAATAAAATTTACTTGCCTAAAATATACTTAGACATTTTGTTTAACAAGATTTTTCTTTATTGGGTGGGGCCCTGGCATTGTGAAATTGACAATGTAAGAACTTGAGTAGTTTGAGGAGCCTGTGCTTGAGGAGGAGCTCTTCATAGAGGAGGTGCAGTAGCTTGGACCAGATGATATTTAGCTGCCTTTTTACCTATTGAGAGGATGAGAGTATTATTTATTTTATTTCATAAACTTTACTTAAAATATTATAATAATGCAGGTACTGTGACTATGATTTACTTTCTGCACTTTATTATTTTTTGAGCTATCTTATTTTTATTCATGTATGATGTATGGTGAATGGATGTAGCCTTTACTTATCATATGCTTCTGCACTCTGTGTATATAGATGTAGTGACTGATCCTATTATATATATTGTGTGCATATCCTTACCTCAGTAGTGGATTATGGATCTCACCTAATCCAATGTTGAGTGAGGGATTTGCAAAGTGACACTCCGCTCTTTAGCCTAATCATTGTGGGCTTAGGGAGCAGGGGCGCCACATTTTAGGACTTAGAAATTTTATTAAAAAGTGTAGACTTATAACTCACATGTCAAATACTCATTAATTATTTAGAATTCCATATCTAAGATTTCAAGTGTTCATTTCAATTATTTTAAATTACATTATCATGTCTCCTTACAAGTATCATATGCTTAATTATATCGTATCTTCATTTATAAAATTACTTAATATCATTCATAATTTTCCTTCGATCTTAACTTAAGACCCTCTTCTAAATCTTTGGTCAAACACAATATCTAATGATTTGGATTAGTTTTCTTGTAATCTAGTATTATGTATTATGGTGATGTATCAATATTGAGCTAAGTGATTCTCAATATTGGGGTTGTCACATCAAATCATTCATTTATATCTGAAAGCTTTGCTAAGAGTTTGAAGTTGCCATGTTATAAGATGGCTAGAACCTTAAATGTTGGGCTTCCATTTAGAACCAAACTTAGTACAACTCAATTCTGTAATCTCCAAGTATCCTTGAACAAGAAGACATTCCAGGCCAAGTTAATAATTCTACCTATAGCAAATTTCAATAACATATTAGGAATGAATTAGCTTAGTGCACATAATACCATGATTAATTGCCAACAAAAGAAGATTACGATATCATCACAAGATGCTGCTGAAACCTTCATAAAAAGGTTTAGTACCCAATGTTTATTTATTAATGCAATCCAAACAGAAAAGTTGGTAACTAAAGGCTGTGTTGCATTCTTAGTCACCATGATTGGTAAAAGTAAAGAAGATATCCCACTTTCAAGAATCTGAGTTGTTAAAGAATTTCCTAATATATTTTCAGAAGATTTGCCTGGGTTACCTCCACCAAGAGAAGTAGAGTTTGCAATAAATCTAATTTTTAATACACAACCAATTTCTAAAGCACCTTACAGAATGGCTCCTGAAGAACTACAAGAACTTAGTGAGCAATTACAAGAACTTTAAATAAAGGCTTCATTAAACCTAGCATATCTCCTTGGGGAGTGCCAGTCTTATTTGTCAAAAAGAAATATGGTTCTATGAGAATATGTATAGATTATAGAGAATTGAATAAAGCCACAATTAAAAACAAATATCCACTACCTAGAATTGATGACTTATTTGATCAATTATTCAGTGCAGTAGTATTCTCTAAGATTGATTTAAGATCATGATATTATCAACTTCAAGTAAAGGATTCAGATGTGGAGAAAACAGTATTTCATACATGGTACAGACACTATGAGTTTCTTGTGATGTCTTTTGGACTCACAAAAATGCACCATCAATTTTTATGGACTTGATACAGCGAGTCATAAAATCATATTTTGTAGCAGCCACCTCCTGACCGTCATCGAGTAACACTAACTCAACTACGATCAAGTGGTGACTGTCACTAATACCACAGATAATAGACAACTTATCCATGGTATTAATCTGAAGGTGAGCACAGTATTAGGCAAAAATATAAGTAAAGCAGTGCAGAAACTAAGGAAAAAGGTATTCAACAATATCCACATCTATTCATTTATATACAATATAGAAAATGTAGAATAACAAGAAAGAAACTTTTTTATTACATTTAATTAAATAAGAACAACATGAATTTTTATTAACTGAGCAAGGTCTCCTTCCTTGCAGAGTATCAACCTTACCTGACCTTCTATCACCAACACACCCCAAGTACAAAGTCTGAGCTAACACCTGATGCTGCCATATGTACATATATGACAGGGCCAAGCCAACAAAGGAAAAATAATATTAGACTTATAAAGTCTAAGCACAATAAAACTATAACATAACATATACTTACATTTAAGAATATGTTATTCAATATAAGATAAGACAGAAATCAAACTTCAGAAATACTGTAAATAGCTGAAAGTATAAGCTGTACAAAATGGAAGCAAAGTAAAGTAAAAGTGCAGAAAAATTATAAAGGCACCAAATAACTGAAACTGTAAAGGCTAAGCAAGGTAAAACTGCATCAAAACTAAATACTGAAGGTAAATAAAAATACTAGATGCTCATACATCAATATGAAAGGAATGTCAAATGCTGAGAAGGATGTTATAAGCTGCACTATATGCCACTGAAACAATGCTCACAAATATGCTATACCACGGTATATCTCAGAACTATCACTGAAAGTTTATGAGTAGTACGGTTCAATGTAAGCACAACAGTTAGGAAGTCAGTATGGTGATGCAGATGCACCCTGAAATTCTCCAGTCTGTGTATATAACATTCCGTATCTCATACTATATTACTGATAATCATGTGTCACAACAGAAGGAACGGTTCAACTTTCATGTTTATGCTTATGCTTATGCCACTATGTTAAATGAATGAGAAATCCCGAAATCCATGAAGAATATAGTAAGAAACAAAAATGAATCATAAGTCTCCACTGTGCAGAATCTTGCTAAAAGGATTCTGACTCCAATCTCGAGATCAATATTTAGTTAAAGTTACTTATTTACTTAAAGATCACTAGGCGGGGTGATTGTATACACATATTAAATATATTGCAAAGATAGAACTCACAACATTTAGTTTGATTACGCCACCCTAATAAAGCGATCTTCATTAGGAGGCACCATCCGATGATGGTTTTGTATCTCAAACTAAGCATTAAGTCACTAAACTCATAATCTTACTTAGCATCTTAAGGAAGGTGAATCTTCGCTAGGAGGCATTGCCCGATGGCAACTTGTCTTTCAATTAAACTAATGAATGGGCACCCGTTTAATACACTCTAAGGATCGATTGATTTACTCTAAGCGAGGTTATATCCGCCTAAGCTCGCAGGATAGCAACAAAGATAAATCTTACTTAGAGTGACTCAACTAATCTCGAATGTTACTGGGGACCAGTAATATGGGTATACTATACTACACTACCCAATAATCATGGTTCAATCAAGTCTATTTAATAGAACAAGGATTTATTAAAACTACAAGCCCTAAACCAATAGGTAAGTCCTATATAAGGTTTCACTAAACAAATGTGATCACGGATCACTTAATATGGATTCTACCACAAGGAGAAGTATCTTTTCTAATGCCTTAATGGATTACTACCACAATGAGGATAGATCAATCTCTAAAGTGGTGGGATCTTCTATACTTCTACCTCAAGGAGTCATACAAGGCTTCCTACCTCAAGATATATGAATTTAGGTCTTTTAAATAATTCAAGGCGATCTTATGAAGAGATACTTAAAGTTCTCTCTTCTAAATTTTGATATTTACCTCTTAGGTTCTGTTTCATAATTAGGTTTAGGATGATTAGATCGGATGATTGAATCATCTGATTACACTCAATCTAAGATCATGGGATCTAAATCAGGAATATTTTTAAGACTTAGATCATTGATTAATCAATATGATTTTATTAATCTTCTTATGCTAGTCCTCTTTCTTAAGAGAATCAGGGATCTTAAGGTTTGATTCAGATGGAGCAATCACATAGATTTATTATTAACCTTAACATGTCTAAGTCAAATGTTTAAGATCAACACCAAATTGAATGCATTGTTGGAAAATGTTAAGTTCCTTATCTTATAATCAAGTCGATTATTTATGTGATTAAGATTTTGGGTCTAAATCCGACAGATTAGGTGTTAACCCCTAACCTTATCAATTTAAGACCTATAGTTGCATTACAAATCAATGACAAATCAAATGAATTACTGATGACTTATTGATGGCAATCTAAGATCCAGATTAAGTGTAAATCACTTTATCAATCCCTTAAGATCTCTTAAGTTAAATTAAGAATACATGAGAGTTTATTGAAATTTAGCATTCAAGACATAATCAGGACACCTAAATCCTTAAACATAGCTTATAAAGAAATTGAAAGTTAACATACAACTTAAGAAAAGTAAAAGCACAAAAGAAAACAGTAACAAGAACTATGCAAGGATGTACGCACTTAACATAGGACTAAATAAGAAATTTAATATATCGAACTCAATACAAGTTCTAAGTATGAAATGCACCTGGCACATGCATTTTGAGTCTTACAACCTGATGCTTGAATGAAAGGTGCAACTTAATTACGAGCCTCTTTTGTGATTAGCAATCACACCACTTGGCACATTTGAGTAAGCAAACATAGGATAATGAATATTTGATAGGTGTTGATTGCCCAAAAATAAGAGACCAACGACAAGCAAGGCTCACTAAGATCACTTACAGCTATGTAGGAGGTTAATAAAATTATCTTAAGCTTTGGATACTACTACTACTATGACATTTAATAAGCAACATTTCATATATTGGGAGACTTAAACTCAGTTAAAAGGTACTCGAAAATCATTAAGTTTGCAATTTCTTCACCTCAAATTCTATATTTTAAAACCAGCGAGTAATTCTTTCTCTAGGCTAAGTATTAAGAACATCAATATTTTATCGATTGATGAGACTAAGCAAATATAAAGCATTTTTAATGGATTCGTTCTTAAGGATGCTTTTGAAATGACATGAAGGTAGTAGAACCTCATTTCCTTCCACATGGGCTTGAGAATCAATGGAAGATCAACCCATGCATTTCATATGAGTTAATGCTCAATCCATGGCATTAAACTATTGAACAGGAATATATTCATATTGCGAGTGTGATATGTACAGATTATTTGACAATGTTTGTATAGATCTATCTACTTAATATGAAAGATTTAAATTATGCTAACACATATCTATGCAAACCAAAATGATGAGCCCTAATACAATCATCTCACCATACACAATAATTCAGATTTAATATTTTTGGTTAGGTCTAGAAGTTACCTTTACAGCACTGGCGTAAGGTTGACTAGATTGAAGGGATGGCAGCAGCACCTCTCGGCCCAACTCGAGAAGAAGAAGGAGGAGGTCCATCGGCTAGCCAACTCCTCTCGGCCTCCTGCCGAGAGGGACGAGCTGCGACGAGGCCACACGCCGAGGGAGAGGTGCTGAGGAGATCCTCGTTCGCCGGCCGAGCGGGAGGATTGAATGGGTCGAGGGTGAGAGGAGGAGCACTTGCCGACGAGTAGGGGAAGAGCAAGAGGGATCGGCTGGATGAAGGATGGCTTGGCGTTCGTTGGCTGCTCTGAGAGGAGGAGTCAAGGAGCTTGGAAGGCTCGGTGAGAGGAGGGCTCGGCTTGGAGGGAGGAGGCTCGGCTGCTGCTCGGCCGGCCAAGAGGAGAGGAGAGGCGCTTTGTTGCGTCGGGTTGAGGGGAGGGCCTAGCGAGTGGAGTGCTCGGCTGATCCAATGAAGTTTCGGCCGAAAAAAAAAATAGAGGAGAATGGAAAATAAGCTTAGGTTTAGGTTAGAGTGAAGATTCTATATAAGCATCATAATTCATTTGAGAGCCTCGGATGACAATCGAGCGATCATGATTGATCGAAACTTCCAAGCTTTGATTAAATACTAATTGAAGTCAGAAAATTACAAATTTGGTATCAAAATGACCATCTCGGTGAGTCAAACACAAGCGTCCAAAAATTATTGAATTTGGACTAGTATTTTATTTTATACTAATTTTTAAGTAAAAAACTTCAAAAAATTCGCTACGATTAATTCGGAGCTCGAAAAATTACGAAACTTGAAACATAGAGTCCTCTTATAATGCTTAACTCAAATATATAAAAATTTCTGAAATCCGACTTTTATTTTATCTTTTATTGACTTTGGAAGTTTAAACTTTTTAAATTTATTTAGGACGATCCGGGACCCCGATTGCGCTCAAATTTTGGCAAGAGGATCCCCTCAATATACTTTATTTGAAAATATTTTTATTTGATTTTTATTTGACTTAAATCAGGATCTTATATTTTCTCTTAATCTGATTAGGTTTAGGCCTAATTGGCTCAGTAACAACGTCGGGTTGTTACATATTTGAATAAATTTGTTATAGTATTTATTGGTGATATTCTCATATATTCAAAAACCCTGAGCGATCATGAGAATCATTTAAGAATAGTATTAGAAACTTTACGTGACCATGAACTCTATGCAAAATTTTCTAAATGTGAATTATGGCTAAATTCTGTAACTTTCTTGGGCCATGTAGTGGATGCTCAAGGAATTTGAGTAGATCGACAAAAAATAAGTACAATCTAAGATTGGGTACAACCCAAGACAGTAATAGATATAAGATGCTTTTTAGGCTTAGCAGGGTATTATAGAAAATTTGTTAAAAGCTTCTGTCAGATCGCTTCTCCATTGACAAAAATCACTCAGAAAGCTGTCCCATTTATTTGGAATTCTGAATGTGAGAATGAGTTTCAAACTTTAAAAAATGCACTTTCTATTGCTCCAGTATTAATAATACTTAAAGAAGGCTTGAACTATCAAGTGTATACTGATGCTTCAGGAACTGGATTAGGATGTGTTTTAATGCAAGAAGGGAAAGTTATTGCATATGCTTCACATCAGTTAAGGCCACATGAGAGAAATTACCCTATACATGATCTGGAACTTGCTACAATAATTTTTGCATTAAAAATATGGTGTCATTATTTGTACGAAGTTTAATGCTCCATTTTCACTGATCACCAGAGTTTAAAGTACATTTTCACTCAATGTGAGTTAAATTGTCATCAAAGAAGATGGCTTGAACTCATTAGTGACTATGATTTATATATTCAGTACCATCCTGGTAGAGCAAATGTGGTGGCAGATGCCCTCAGTTGTTGTACAACATTATCAGTAATGATTGCTACAAGTTCATTAACAGAAGAATTCTAAAAGATAAAAATTGTTCCTATTCGTGGTGATGTGATGAGCTCAATATTAACTAACATCAATATAGAGCCCCACCTTTCATAGAGATATTTCTATCTCTCAAACTAAAAATAATGAATACTTAAAGTTCAACATGTATATTAAAAGTGGTCGTCGTCATGATTTGCGATTGCACGGGACAATGATCTATCAAGATAATCGTATATGGATTCCCAAGTCAATGCATCAAGAAATTCTTATAGAAGGCCATAATTCAGGTTATCAAGTCCACCTGGGGAGCACTAAAATGTATCAATACTTGAAGAGATTATTTTGGTGGCCCGATATGAAAAAGATTGTGGCAGAATTCGTGGCAAAATATCGTGCTTGTAATCTTGTTAAGGCAGAACATCAAAGACTTGGAGGAATTCTTAATCCTCAGTCTATTCCAAAATGGAAATGGCTTGATATTTCCATGGATTTTATTATGGGCTTACCCAAGACTAGATCGGGTGCTGATTCTATTTGGGTCATAGTTGATCGATTGACCAAATCGGCCCATTTTATTCTAATGAGATAGACCGATTTCATGAAAAGATTGGCAAAACTATATATTAGAGAAATTATCAAACTCCATGGCATTCCAAGATCAATTGTTTCATATCGTCATAGTAGATTCACTTCGAAATTCTGGATTGTAGTGCATCAAGATTTTGGCACTACATTGGCCATGAGTACTGCATTTCATCCACAAATAGACGGACAAACAAAATGAGTTAATCAAATTCTTGAAGATCTTTTGCGTCTATGCATTCTGGATTTTAGTGGTTTCTGGGAAGACCACATTCCTCTTGTAGAGTTTGCCTACAATAATAGTTATCAAGAAAGCATTGGTATGGCACCCTATGAAGCATTATATGGAAGAAAATATAGAACTTCGCTTGCTTAGTGTGAGACTAGTAGTGTATAGATTTTTGGATCTAACTTAGTTGCAGAAACAAATAAAAAGATGCAATTAATTTAGCTGAGAGTTAAAGTTGCACAAGACCGTCAAAGCAAATATTACGATGCTCACCATCATCCTTTAAATTTCAATGCTGAAGAATTTGCTTATCTTAAAGTCAGTCCTATGAATGAAGTATTTCGATTTAGAGTAGTTGGGAAGCTTAGCCCTCGCTATGTTGGTCCATTTGAAGTCTTAGAAAAGATAAGCTCTGATGCCTATAAATTAAAGCTTCCTAAACACTTTTTTGCTGTTCATAATGTATTTTATATCTCATCATTACGAAAATGTCTTCAACGTCCTTTACATTTAGTTCAACTTATAGCTATATCTATCTAGCCAGATTTATCTTATATTGAAGAACCAATTCAAATCTTAGCTCGCGATCAGAGGCAACTAAGAAATCGATCTATTCCAGTGGTTAAGGTTCAATGGAAGAATCGTATGTGAGAAAAATCCACTTGGGAGAAAGAAGTGGATATGCGGTGAAAATATCCTAATCTCTTTAATTCAGGAACTTTCTTAACTTCTTTTCATTTCAATTTGTCATTTTCACTATATCTTGTTCTTCTCACTTGAGTGATGTCAAGGATGACATTGTTCTTAGGTGGGGGAGTCTGTAACAACATAGGTTATTACTTAGGTCAATTAGGACTAATCCAAGTCCTAATTATGATTCTAGTGCCTTAATTAAGTCATTAGAAGCTCACCTCTAGGATCCAGTCCAAATCAAGAATCAAATGAATTAAATCCTGATTTCTGGAAAATCCAAAAACCCTAAAATTTGACCTATCTAAATTGACCTCAAATTGAAAAATAAAATTTGCCATTGCACTCATTGCCCCAAATTAGCTTGGGGTGATGTTTTCGTGTCAATCGGAAGTCGTCAAAATTTTGGCGAATATTTTAATATTATTTAAATCCCAAAAAAAATCAAATAATTAAATACTCATCGAAACAAAATTCTGATTGCGTCGTTGTGTTCCTCACCCCTCATTTAGCTAGGGGTGATTATTTGAAAAAAAAATTGGGAAACATTTAAGCAATTGATTTTTATTAATAAAATAGATTTAAAATTATTAAAATAATAATATAATTAATATTATTTATCAGGCACCGTCGCATAACCCTGACGCCGTCACCCTAATTCCTATCCACGCCGTCTATCCTGACGAGCCATCTGCGCCGTCTGATTGCAGGATCAGACGGCTATGGCTCGTCATCCCCCGCAGGCTCGACGCGTGGGTGCGAGGCCTCAGCGCATCGAAAGCTTCAACAAGTGGCCTTCCGCATCGCCGTAAACCACCACTCCTTACTCCATTAAAATGCTATTCGATCTTCTTTGCATGGTTTCACCGTTAATTTCTAATAGAGGGATCGAATTGCTACCTCAGAACTTTGGGTTTCTCCTGAACCGTCCAACCTAAGGTACTGATCTCTCCTTAATTCTCTTATAATTTCATTTTGTTTCTTTTCGTAAAAGCTATTTCTTGTCTTCAATTATTCATTAATTGAATCTGATCATCTCATAAATAGTTTGATCAATCCAATTTAAGAATCGAGCGACAGTAAAAATAGTTACCTAAAAGACTCCCGATCGTTGGCATCTAGGGTTTGGGCCTGTCTTCATCTCAGTTCACCTCAGGTCTCGGTGAGGTCACCATTAGAAAGACCTAGGCTTCCCTCACCGGTTGCCATGCAGTTTGGAGCCTGATGTCGTCTGCAGGACATCCATATCGCGTGCCCTAGCCGGTAGGTATCGGAGTGAAGCGAGGAAGGTGAAGAGGTTTGGGTCGGGCCGGGTCGACCCGAGCCCGACCCACCTCCACACGAGTTTTGTCTGCATTCGCAAATTGTTCAGGTGCGTGGGACCCACATGGACGGTGGGACGTGAAAAGGCACCGCGTGTCGTATGGTGGGACCCACTTGTCTTTCTTCTGGCGCCCGGTGGACCCCGCAGCTGGCCAGCCCCCACTCCCAGTGTGACGCGTGTCCCGCGGTCAAATCTTTGGCAATAGTTTTTGACTAGTGGGGCATGCTATAGAGACTTAATTCAGATGGAATTATAATTATTAAAAAAGAAATAAATTGATATGATTCAATTTAATTAAATTGAATTCATTACTAAAACTTTATTCATCAATATCTATACAACCATAAGTACAAATATAATAATTAAATATATCATTTTGATCAATAGAAAATAAGAATCATTATAGAACTATCAATTTTCTATTTAGAATTATATATTACATAGTGACATTCTAGGATATTAATTAATTATAAAAATGTTACAAATGTTCATTTAGCTATAGCTTTGCACACACTTACCTAAATATACCTAATATGGGTTTTAAAGTGATCAGTAAAACCTCTAAAATAACCTAGTAGTGTTCAATTCTCTGTTTGGATTAGTAATGACTTAATCACTTTTAGGACCTAACCCTAATTACCCTGATTAACCCTAGAACTTCAATTGACCATAATTTGATCAATTGAGCTACAAATTAGGTTTTCCAATATACCATTTTAATTAAGAAGACCTAATTAATAGTAAACTATAAAATTATTTTAGATATAATGGTTAGATCTCTTAATTAGCCATAATCACCTTAAAACTTAATTAGCAAATATTAGTATAATTAATAATCTAAATTGAGTAAGTTTACTTTTTGATCACTCTTAGAGTAGAATAGAACTTAGTGGTATAGTTGGTTTAGTGATTATGTGATTTATTTTATTAATCACTCACTAATCACCCTAAACCCTAATTATTAACTATAAAACTTGTATTAACTATAACTTAGCCAATACTCATCAAATTTAATGATTTTTAGTTTTATGGAAACCTTAGATAATAATCTTTAATAAACTAACACAAAAATTAGGTTTAATTAGATAAAATTACCAAATTGCCTTTATAAGTCAAATTACTTCATTTGATCTTATAAGGCTTAATCCTTATCCAAAATAGATGTACTTGCTATCTAAACTCATATTAGACAGTAAGTAATCATTCTACTTCAATAAATTTCAAATTAGAGCCCTAATTCATAATATTAAATTTTAGACCCTTAAGTAAGGGCAAAATAGTTATTTTGCCCAAATTTAGGTCTAAGCATTCTTAAATCTTAAACTCATAATTAAACCTCTAAAATCAGTATTACGACTGATTTGGAATCATTTAGGATATCTTATCTTATCGTTTTGCCATTTTTTGAAAATGCCCTAAATTTCACTTGAAAATATCTAAGTCTTAAATTAGGTCTCATAAGGTAAATTTAGTTCACCTTATGCCTTTCATAAGTTAATTATATCATAATAATAGTTAGGTAAGATTAAGATTAAAGTCTAATTATTCTCTTTATTCTTTCCTTCAAACCTTTAGGATCTTATTTCCTTAGGATCTAGCTTAGAAATTTAGGTTAGAGTTCATCTATTAAGTAAATGGGTACTTAATAGGTGAAACCTTAGTTTTATAATTTTCTAGAATTTTATTCTTTATTTATGATTATTTTGTATTAAAACTTTAGATTTAAGATTAGATATCCATCTTATTAAAGCTTGATTTTGCTTAATAAGATAGTCTTAATTATAGCTCATGAGAATTTGGGTTTAACTTTATACTATTAGGATTAGAACCTATTAGATTAAGAAGTTAAAATCAAATACTTGGATTTTAACATCTTAATCCTCCAATTTTGATTCATATTAATCAAGATTAGTTTGGGATTCGTAAAATCATCAATTAAGACGTTTAATTTATTTATTTAACTTAAATAAGCGTCACGTGATTAATATATGTTAATACTTGATTAGTTCTAATTTCTCTTAACTTATAGGACCGATATTTTGGATTTATACTCGATAGATGGATGTTGGAGATTCTAAACTTGTATAAGTTCAGATTAGATAGAATGACTTAATTAGAAAATAAAGGGATATCACAAAGTTTATTTAGTGCTATTTTATTCATTGAGATTTGAATGCTTGGCTTCTTTGTTTTGGACTTTATACTTTGACACATTATATGGACATAGTATATTTTTATGTTAATTTGATTCATTCATAAAGCATATTATTAATTGAAAGAAAGAATATAAAATAATGAATTTTATGTAACTTATAGTGGAGTATATTTTACTTAGTCTACCTGAACAGTGTGACTTTACTTTTGCACTAAGATATTTCTCTTAGGTGCTCAGATGATACTTTACTTTTGCTTTAGGATGTTTCTCCTAGATTCTCAATTGGTACTTTGTGGCATTACTTTGATCTAGGATATTTCTCTTAAATTTTAGATGGAACTAATTGGAAATAAGTGATTTTGGATCTGGGATGTTTCTCCTAGATATTTGCAGATTGACTCTTTTAACAGGCTCTTACTTTTTGGTAGGACTAAGTAAGAATATATTCATATAAGTTAACCTATTTTTACTTTACATTTTCAGCATACTTATTTAATTACAGCATTTCCAGTGTACTTCTTCTTTATATAGCACTTTGGTCATATACAGAAGTTTCTTTAGTACTTGCAATTTTTCATATAAATTGTACTTTTCAGCAGCTTATTTTCACTTGATGGTATATTAGGATGTTAGAACTTTACTTTTAGCTCAGTACTTTCATTTTATATTGTGAACCAACATGTATTAAATTGATCATATTACTTATGAATTCTCTTGTACTTAGCAAATTTTGTTATTTATCACTTAACCCTCTTTTACATCTTGAGTTGAGGTATGTGCTTACCTCATACTTTATTTGAGTTATAATTAAGTTAGTTATAACTTTATCACTTTTCTTTGATACTTTACTGCTCCTACTTTGCTTCGATGTTGTGATATCATTAAAATTATAATGCTTAACCTAAAATATACTTAGACATTTTGTCTAACTAGATTTTTCTTTTGTTGGCTGGGGCCCTATCATTGTGAAACCGACAATGGTAGATTCTGAGCTTTTCGAGGTTGTGGAACCTTCTGAAGACCTTATTAAGGAGGATGAGCATGCAGGAGAAGATTCTTAGTTCTTTCTTTTGCATTGTGAAGATTGGGTGACCTTACTTTACTGCATTAACTCTTAAGTTGTTTTATAATAATACATGTTTAAATTATTTTTTTTTCATGCTTATGTATTCTGAGTTGTATAGTCCTTATCTGGATTGTATAGATGTTATTACCTATCTTTCTTCCTTCCGCACTCTGATATATTATAGTATGCTCATTCAGTGATTGGCTCATTCTGCTCTCTTTTCTAGGGCATATCTCCCTTAACATTTGATTAAGAAAGTTTATCCTTAATCTAAATGCTAAGTGAGGGTTTGCCTGTTGACGATCACCTCTTAATCTCGGATGATTAAGGGGTGGCCGCCACACTACGAGACTAACACAGGCTATTGTGGAGCGAATTCAAAACTGGATTGATCAGGTTCGATCAGACCCGATCAAACTCAATCAGATCTTAGACTAAGGATTGAAATAGATATTACAATTAAAGATCATGCAATTGGAATTGAATCGGGAGAGATGGACAAGTACCTGATCAACGGTCCAAAAACTAGGGTTTGAGAGAGTCCTCGATCGCAGCATTAGCCGACCTTCTGCTCGTGCCCGAACGTGCTCCCATCGTCAGATGGAAGCTATATGGGGTTTAACGGGGCCTGGCGGAACGAGCGAGGCCGCCGCGAGTGACCCTTGGCTTGGCTCGCAACGCTGCCACACGGAGCGCGATACGCGGGAGAGAAGAAATCAGGATCGTCCGTTTGGACGGTTCGATTGAGTGGATCAGATGGACGACATATTTAGACGACATGGAAAGGAATGGATGGTGTCATTAGCGACTGAATAAAATAATATTTATTTAAATTCTAAAATTTGAATTTCTTAAATAAAATTAATTATTTAAATGACTTCAAAAAATTCCCAAATATTCACCCCTTCCTAATTGAGGTGTGAGAAACACAATGACAAAGTTAGATTTTAATTTTGACGAGTATTTAATTTTCATAAATTCCAAGATATTTAAATATTATTAAAATATTTGACAAATTTTCGATGACTTCCGATTGCCACCAAAACATCACCCCTAATTAATTTGAGGGTAATGAGCGCAATGGCAAAATTTAATTTTTTATCTGAAGTCAAAATAATTATGTCAAATTCCAAGGTTCCAGAAATTCAGGATTTGATTCCTTTGACCCTTAATTTGGACTAGGTTTGGGTGGTGATCTCCTAATGACTTAATTTGTGTTCTAGAATTAAAATCAGGACTTAGATTAATCATAATTGGCTTGGTTAATAACTTAAGTTGTTACAACTAGCAACCCTAGGATTTAGCTAAATTTAGGCCACTGAAGTAAATTAATGTCACTAAGCTACATAATGGGTTAACTAAAGTCAATTCTACACTTAGGAAATGTGAGGAATACGTATAAACCCAATCTAGCCATTAAGATCCTTGCTAATGGTTCATACAATCACAAGGAGTTAACTAGTCCAATCCACCTTAGAATTTAGAACTAATACAATCCTTAAGTACTAAATCAAGCATTGGGATCATAGAAGGTCAATTCATTTCCATGATGAGGCTCTAGCTCAGTTTACTAGTACTAACTAGGAGTAAGTTATTCTAGGTGTTTTCCTACTCAAAATGCTATGATATTATTATATATCATAAAGTATATTTTCTAAGGTGACATAGCCTTTAGATAGCTTAAATATGCAAAACCCAAATTTGAGAATTTAAAATTATTTTAATAAAGGGTCAAAAACTCATATTTTTTATTTGATGTCCAAATCATGTAAACACATCGGTTATAACTTATTATAGCATAATGAGTAAAATAGCAACTACGTAAGATCAAATCAGATATCAAATGGTCAATCAAGATTTTAATGACTCTTAATAATACTTAAAAGGTCATTAGTAAAATTGGTTGTCAAATTGAAAATTTGATATTATATTATTGTCATATATATTTTTGTGATTGAAATAGACTAGTGGGTCATCGTATTTGGACAATGATTGGCTAAGACATGATGCTTGTAAGTTTAGGTTAAATTAATAAATAATTAATTAATTGAAATGGTGATTAGCAAAATCAATCATCAAACTAAAAATCTAATATCATATCATTGTTCTTTATATTTTTCTGGTCAAAATAGTATATAATATCAATATATTTGGACATGTATATTTAAAGTTATTTAATAAATAAAATTTGAATTAAAATTATTTAATAAATTAATTTAATGTAAACCTTAGGATTATTGTGTCGTCGGTGCATCCTTATCAGGTCGCATAGTCACTTCCATATCGAGTCGCATGTGGGTCACTTGATTCGGAATGGGTCGAGCCGCTCGAGCTCGAAAGCGGCGAGAAGAATGATTCCCAAGCTAGGGCATCAAAATCGAGATAGGTCTGGCGTTCGTCGAGGACTGATTCGCCCACCGTTCAAAAGGTCTTGGAGTGGCCTTTCAAATTATATTTGATTCAATACCGGAGGTTGCCCCAATCGCTGGCAATCTTGAACCCTAATGGCTAAGCTATGGGTGTGAACAATTATACTGTAAACCATTATGGAGTCGCACCAATCGCTAGCAATCTTGAACCCTAGTGGTTAAGCTATGAGTGCGGGCGACTATACTGTAGACCATTGTGGAGTCACGAGCCCCCCGTGCCTCAATCGAACTTGTTTGAGTCCAATTAAGGTCACCAAGCGATTAGTTAATGCATGAAATCGACAAACAAAATTGAAACGAGGAAATTGCAAGAGTAAATTAATGGGAAATTGAGGTACCTTTTCATGTCTTTTGTTAAGCCTAGGGTTCAACAGCAGCACTTGATTCCACGACCACAGCTCTAAATTGACGCGACCAAAGGCTCGATCATGGAGGTCGCATTGAATGCGAAGAGGCTCGAGATCTATAGCCGCAGGAAAGGGTTGTGGGGGTACGACGCCTGTGCTACTGCCGCGCACGACGTGGGCGGCATGCACGTACTGGGAAGATGGATCAGCTGTTGGATCGACCCATATTGGAATGAACGATCCTAATTGCCCAGGAAGGCTATCCCATCATTCGAGTTCTCGCATGGGATCCGTGTTCTTGACGGTAAAGCCGTTATGTTAATTAAAAAAATGTAATTTAATTGTTTTAATTATTAGTAATTAATATATAATTAATTAATAAAAAATGGATATTCAAACGAGTTCCGAAAATTTTCAAAAATTCATCCTTAGCTAAATGGAGGGTGAGGAACTCAAAAAATTAGTTTTTCAATCGAAAATTAATTTAATTTTCTTAATTTTTTGAGCACTAAAATACTATTAAAATATTCAAAAAAAATTTGATGACTTCCAAAGCTCCCATATATATCACCCATAGCTAATTTGGGTGTGACGAGTTTAGTGGCGAACTTCGATTTTTATTTTGAGATCAAAATAAATTAGTTAATTTTTAGAATATTCAAATTGTCTCGAAATGTGCATCAAAATCGGACGATCTCCAAATCACACTAAATTTTAGGTGCATGCTCCTAATGATATTAGGAGTCTATTGGCGATAGTCTTAATCTAATTTGGATGTCCAAAACTAAGTAATAACGACAAGTTGTTACATGGACTCTTGTTTTTCCCTTCCGAACACAAATATTGTAGGTTGAAAGTGGAATTTTAAAGTCAAACAAAACTTTGATGGCACCATTAACCATTATAAGGCCAGCCTAGTTGCAATGGGATTTTATCAACAATATGGAGTGGATTACCTAGACACTTACAATCCAATTGTAAATTCCACAATAATAGATTATATTGTCTATTTCCTTGTGCATAAAGTGATCTCTACGACTACTTGACATTCAAAATGCATTTCTACATAGTGACCTTCATGAAGAAATTTGTATTGAACAACCATTGGGGTTTAACACACTCATCTACAGTTGGTATGCATCTTCACATGTCTATCCACGGTCTCAAACAAGCCCCTCGCTCTTGCTATCACAAATTATATGCCACCCTTCACAATGTTGGTTTCATCAAGTCACATAATGACTCCTCATTGTACATCTACCATAAAAATAATATTAGTACATATGTTCTAGTTTATGTAGATGATATCATTGTCACAGAAAACTCTACTACACATATCAGTATTAAATAAAATTAGGATTCGGGTTTACTGTGGAGGGCTATATCTCCCTCCACCGTGACCCTCACGACCAGTACCTGGTACTGTTAGATTCCCTAAGTCGAGTCTGACCCAATGAGCCCAAAAATGTCACTTGAGACTGGCGGAGATGCCGGGAGCCTCTCGAGCCTGGGCATTGTACGATACTATATGCATGCCCAATGCTATCGAGCCACATAAGGGCTCACTCAGACCCAACTAACCCACACAAACTATTAGGAGTGACAATCAATAGAAAAAGGAAAGGAATTGATACAACTTGGATAGGTAGATGAAGAAATAATGGGGTATCTACTGTCCGTTGATCGCTGGGTTTATTGGCAAAATCCGCTTCACTGAGAGGTCAAGAGCTCTAGGCAAGGCTTCCAAACGCAGGGGCTGATAGAAATGAAGAAAATTGATTTGATTAGGGGGCTAAGGTAGTGGGAATAAAGTGTGGCTAGGCGGTTGTAGTACAGACCTGTGCCACGATCGCAATCGTGGTTGAATGGAGGAACATGACAGAGAAAAATGCTCTGTCGTGTTCTTGTCGTTAGATCAGCTACCATATCCAACAGGTAGATTACTCAGAATCGTGAGTCCTTCCATAGTCGTTTGATCGGAATGGCGGGTTGGATCGAACGGCGCGGATCGCCTGCTGTTTGATCAAATGGCTAAACAACCATAAAATCCTTTAATTAATTAATTAATTGAATAATAAATTAATATGATTTAAATTAATCAAATTTTATTGATCAAACAAGCTTCAAAAATTCTCAAAAGTTTACCCTTAGCTAATTTTGGGGTAAGAAATTTAAAAATACAATCAAATTTTTTTATTGGAGGTCAAAATATTTTTCATATTTTTCTAATTTAATTAAATTTATTAAAATAATCAATTAATTCAAATGATCTTCAAATTGGCTCAAAATTCAGGATTTGTTCCAAATAATATTTAGTCTAGTGGTGATATTTTTAAGTTATTTGGATTACCCAAATTTAAGTAACAACACTTGGGTTGTTACATAATCATTCTTAAAGCTTGAACTCTTTGAATACATATGCTTTGCATATTCTTTAATTCTTTCTTGAAAGTTGAAAGGTTTCCTCATTTTTTCTCATTCAGTCTTGAGAGCTATAAGGTTTAATTAAATAACCCCATAAACTCTCAATTGTTATGTTTTTCTTTGTAGTTTAGACGGTGGGCGCCACGACACGCTGTAGTACTTAGAGTGCAGTGGTCGGGCATCGTGGCACGCTGTGACGCTCTTCCTCAATTAAATACCTTGAACAATAATTACCTTGATTCCTACTACAGCGCGCTTTAGCATCGTGCTTTCGAGGGTCTGGCATTGCAGCATGATGTAGCGTCCACTATCTTAATTGATTTCCTGGTCTTCTATTGCGGCGAGCTATGGCGTCGTGCTCTTGATGCTTGGGCTCTACAGCGCGCTTAGGTACTTGACGCGCTGCGGTGTTTGATTTTCTTTAAAATGCCCTTATTTTGTGCAAAATTGATCTTGACCTAAAAAAGTCATAAAATGAACAAAATGGACTGAAATAGCAAATTATACTAGGAATATATATATATATATATATATATATATATATATATATATAATTGGAGCTCATCAAGTACCACCATTCAATCCCTTAAACAACAGTTTACAATCAAGGATTTGGGGAAGTTGAATTTCTTTCTCGATTCCATACTTCATGAGAGTGGGATGCATAATGCCAAACATGATGACACACAGTTGGCCGCAAATTTAGTGTTATCCAATGCTGATAGTTCACTACTTTCCTATCCTTGACTATGTAGGCAACCGATTGGCTCACTTCCGGACATTACCATAACCCAACTAGACATTTAACTCAACTTCATGTCTACACTAATTGAATAGAGTGTGTCAATTCATGCATAATCCCACAGAATGTCATTGGCTAGCCGTCAAACACATTCTTCGGTATCTCAAAGTGACAAATTCCTTTAGTCTTGAATATCAATACATTTATTTAACTCAACTTCATGTCTACACTAATGCAGATTGGGCTAGTTGTCCAGATGATCACCAATCAATAGGTGGATATGTTATTTTCTTGGGTTCAAATCTTATTTCTTAGTTATCCAAAAAACAAAATACAATTTTTCAGTCCTACACCGAAGAAAAATACTAGACACTTACAAATGTAGCATCAGAAGTCACATGGATTGTCTCCTTACTTCAAGAACTTCATATTACCTCTCCTGCGCCGTCGATCCTATGGCTTGGCAACATTAGTGCGACCTTCTTTTCGTCTAATCAGGTTCAACATGCTCGCAACAAACATATTGAAATTGATGTTCACTTCATCCGAGTGAAAGTGATTTAGAAACAAATCAATATACAACACATTCACACCTTCAAAAAGCCTCTACCAAGCACTTGATTCAAAACTCTATGCAACAAACTTCATGTCTTCTTCAAATCGTTTGTTTGAAAGGGGATATTAGCGTACATAATGGGGCTGTGTAATGGGCCCGTGGAAATATTGCTTAATTAGTCTAATTGAGTCTACTATATATATATATATATATAACCAAAGTAGAAGGATCCTGATAACATCTCTTTTATAATGGTGTAAGAGTTAGACCGTCGCTAAGAGTTCAATTACTCGTAAGCATAATGGGTGCTAGATGCAATCCACTTGCACCTACCCGTGTAGACATGCCTTTACAATATTTTTTTGGCTGAAAAATTTAATATTATTTGAATTTTAAATATTTTATTAGCAATATTTAAATTTTGATTAATTGGATTATTTTTTATTTTATTTGTCTGACTGCATGCAAGATTAACGTACAAAGCTATGGGAAGGAATATCTATCCCTATTGCAGCAGTGTAACTTGGTTATCTTGGAGATTGTGGAAGACGACGAGGTTGGAGGGAGAAGCTTTTCCTCCTCGATCAAAACCCTAGGGTTTTGTTGCGAGCCTGGGTTCTACTGCCATGTCTGCGGGCGTCTGTGGGAAGCGCCCAGGGTTCGAGGAAATCTTCGGATCTCCGTCATCATCGGCCCCTTCCACAAAGAGATCTCGTTGCTCAAGCTACGGTTCGCCCATCCGTCCATCTGAATTCGGGTTCGCAACTGAGGACAAAGTCTCGATCCTTCTTCGCATGTTCCCGTCTATGGATAAGGAGGTAGTCCTTTCATGGGACTTCGTGCGTGGGTTCTATACATCCAAAATGTTTCTCTGTCAAGCGAACGACCTTCTTTGATGATTTTGCTGTTTGCTTACAATCTAAGTAATTAGACCCTTATAACAATTACTTAAGCACGAAAGGAATTGATACTCTAGGTCACACAGCACTGCTAACAGAATCATTTGTTAATTCCCTGTTTGGTTCATTGAGGCTTGAAGATGTCAGAGTGTCTTGGATTCTAATGTTGTTAGGGTGCCAATGCTTGTTTGGTTTAACTCAATTGCATTATTGATGCTTAAATGAGATTTTTTAAGGTTAACTTAGGGGCTGTTTGACATGATAGTATTTAAGATTTAGGAAGGATTTGTGCATCTAATCTTAAGTTGTAGTAAAGGAGGAATGTTTGAAGCAAAAAAGTGGCGCCAGTGTAGTCTTCGGGGAGAGTAGATTACAACAAGCTAGGAGAAAAAAAGGCCCTAGGCAAAACAAGCAATATGGAAGTGTGAGTTCATAAGTTTATTATAATCAATATAAATGCATAATAATTACAAATATAGTTTATAATACAATAATAATAATATTATTATTACAATTGTTAATTTTATTATATAATAGCATTATCATCACCATCCCAAGCCTTAGTCCCACTTTGTGGGCTCAACTACATGAATCTTAAGTTTTCATTGTGCATGATCAAATAGTGTTTTGGTCTTATGTTTCCTTGTCCACTGTTAAATAGAATTTTCTCTTTAAGTTCTAAATAGAAAATATTTTTCTTAATGGTATTTCCCATGTCTTTTTCAGTCTTCCTCTTCCCTTATTAACATAGGAAAAATTCATATGCTCAATTTTACCATTAGGGGCATTGAACATTCTATGCTTAATATGCTCGAACCATCTTGGGCAACATTCTCCAATCTTAGCTACTATTGGAGCCACTTCAATTTTGCTACAAATGAATTTATATTTCATTCTATTCTTTTGAATATACCACTCATAAAGTTTCAATATTAAACTTTGTCATAGATATCTAATCATATCGAGTAGTGTATCAGTTGTAGTGGAATCATCATCAATTATAAGGGTGTCATCCTCGATGCTTATAACCTCAATATTAATAGTGACCTCATCATCATCATACTATGGATAAAAAATTTGGCTTTAGACTTCTACGTAGAGATTACATTGTGATGTGTCTTCCTATTACTAAATATATGTTAATTAAATTTTTTTAAATAAATGTGAAATTTTTGTAATTAAAATGTTTTAAATAAATCAAACATGTATAAAGTTTTTGTAAAAATTTATAGGTCATAAATGGATATGAAACATTCTAGGAATTTTTAATGGATGAAAAGATATTTGATTTTTAAAATTGATTCTCTATCAATATGCCTTGTTTATTTTCTCAAGTTATTATGTATATTTTTAGTTTATTTGATTTTCAAAATATTGTAACTGTATATTATGAGCTTTAAAATTCTAGGTACCTTTAATTAACTCTACATTGGCCACTAATGCATGCCTAATCACATAATAGTTCTATGTGAGATTCATGTTCTTGTTTTTAGTGTTCATTAGACTCTTAAAAGAGGAAACTCAGCACTATAGTTTGTTGACCAATTCTTGATCATTTTGCATTCACGTTCAATTGGCTGAATGACCTTACACTTTTAAGGGGAATTCCAAGTTATCACAGGGTATATTTTTTTATTTAAACATTTTAGTTTATTTTTGTTGTGACATTTATTTGTATAGTTAGTTTTAGTATAATCTCAATGTATATCATTTATCTGTAACTACAACATGCAAAACATATGATTTCTACAAATGTGAACTCAAGTGATCTCTTTCAACAAAAGTAATGGTACCAATCCTTAGTCCCACTAGGAGATGTAGACTACATGAATCATTTGTTTCTATTACACATGATCAATTGGAAGTCCCTCTCTAAGTTCTAAATAAAGAATATCTTTTATAATAATTTTTTTCATGTTTTTTTTGGCCTTTCTCTTCCTCTTTTAATTTGGGCAAAACTCAGGATCAATTTTTCTAATCGAGGTATCAAACGATCTATATGCTTAATATGCTCAAATTTTTTAAGATGACATTATCTAATCTTATCAACTATTAGAGCTGCTCCAATCTTGGTACAAATGATCTCATTTCTCATTTTACCCTTTCGAGTATACCAACTTTCTACAACATCCTCATCTCTATACCACTTATTCTATTGATAATTTTTTTTTTATTGTTCAATACTCAACCGTATATAACATAGCTCATTGTATAATTGCTCTAAATATTAATCTCTTAATTTTGAGAAAACAATTTTTATTGCAAAACACTCCATAAGCACTTCTCTGATTCATTTAACTAGCTTGAATTTTATCAATCACTGTTCTCTATTTTATTGTTATTTTGTATAATTGAATCATTATATTTGAACCACTCACTCTTTTTGATCACATGATTCTTAGCAATTGCATTCTTGAGATTACAACTTCTATTATAATTAAACTTATACTCCATGTATCTGTTTTAGTTCTATTAAGCTAAAATCCCTTAGATTCACAGCCAAGTTTTGGTTTTACTTTATCCCTAATCTTAGCAATAAAGCAAATGCCATTTGCAAGTAACATGCATAATGGAATCTTCTTAAGTGATCTCATAATAATATTAAATTTGAAAGAATTGATTTTGTATAATAATATGCACAATATAAAGAGAAATAGATTATCTTAGGGAAGGTAGAAAATTTTCTTGACATGATCTTTTTGCAAGTTTGACATGGTAGCATATATAATATAACAAATATAAAATTCATTACGAGATGATCAACCCTTCTAAATAAGTTTTCTTGACATGATCTTTTTGCAAGTTTGACATGGTAGCATATATAATATAACAAATATAAAATTCATTATTCATGATCTGATCTTATTAAATCAAGAATGATCTGTTTGAATGATATAAAATTTTCTTGACATGATCTTTTTGCAAGTTTTCTTTGCTTATGAATAATGAAGAAACATTATTAAGTAAACAAATAGCTAAAAAGCCTTGCAGAGGGGGCAGAGAGTTTATAGTGAATTGGTTTAATGTTGAACTGCGGCCACTCTGATTTGAGAAATTTTATAAAGTAACATTGAATTACGAGATGCAGTGCTTTGTTTAGTCTTTAAAAAAAATTCATTGTTTATTAAATGAATATTTATGTCAAATTGATAGTTTATTAACCAAGAGCCATTATCCAAGGTAGTACTGGTTCTGTTAAATCAGAATAAACTCTAAGTTGGATGATGGGAGATTCACTCATAATTTGACTACTTCAATTGTATTATATGATCCAAAAATATTTAGTGAGTACATTAGAAGAAGAAATAAAAAAATTGAAGAAGATGAATGTGGAAACAACTTCCTCCAATCTCCACCATTTACTTAAACTATTCATAACTTTTTGGTGAAAGCTAATGGAAGAATTTCTTCTAAATAAGTTTCAAATGCATTGAAGAGCATCTCTTATCTACCAAAGCCAACTAATGAAAATCATAAAAATATAAGACAAGAAATGAGAGGATAGTGAGGGAGAGAGAGAGCATATGTAGAAGAAGGATTTTAAAATGATTTTCTTATCTAATTATATATTATAGTTTATCTCACTGTCTCGCTAATTCATTCTAGGATAAGCATTCATCCAAGGAGGGGCGCCCATTCAAGAGAGGAGTATTCAAGAAAAAGTATCTAAGAGAAAAACAACAATTCCAATGTTACCCCATCATTCTAAAGAAAAATAATTGTTTATAAAAAAGCATGAGAGAGAAATGAGCGTTAGAGATATTTATAAGAGATATATTTTCTTCTTTTACATTTCGTAAGTTGCCTTGTACCATTGTTTTGAATCATCCCATGCTCTTTAACTAGCTTATTTCTGATATTCTTCATTCAAATCTCTACCAAACTTCCAATACCAAAATGTAGAGACGTGTGTGAGAGTTTCTAAGGGCATTTTGTAAGAAAGAGTGTAAGAGGAGAGGGTGAGTAAAAAAAAATGAAATACATGTAGTCACAGGAGAAAATATTTGTAGCTTTAAGGATTCAAAAGAGTATAAGAGTAGAACAGAGCATGGGAGAAATATCTTTAAGAGAGAGATTTAAGAATTTTTTTTATCCCACACATTATAGTTGTTTCATTTCTCATTATTTAAATATTGAATTTTTTTAATCTCTTAAAAAGTTCCAAAACCTTTCTGAGAAATTGCGATTACAATTTGAAGCAGAGATCATTCTGATATTAGAGAAGCAAGTTCCTAAAGTTTTGTGGGATGGTGAACATTAAATCTATCAAAAAAGAGCAAAAACACTAAGTCATAAAAAAAATAAAAGAAAAGATGGAAATATCACCAGATGTAAAGGGTAACTTGGTTACCTTAGTAAAAGTAAATGGCCATCCTTTAATAGATGGCTGTTATGATAGGATTTAAGGCCAATAAAGAAGAAAGTATATGAGGAGATTTATAACGATGAAGCTTTCCTCTTTGTCAAAAAGCGATGGAAGCATCATGAATAAAAGGGTGACATGGTTACACGCATTGGCTTTCTCTGGAAGAAAATGATCATCCTTCGAAAGATGGTTTTCAGTAGAATTTATTCCAAGAAAAAAATCTCTCAAGGAATTTATAACTAAGAGCTTACCCCTTTATCAACAATTTATCAATGAAATTTTGAGAATCAAGAAAGCTATCTTGAAGATAAGCTCATCGAGACCTTTTATTAGAGGAAAGTTGACGCAGGTTGGGAAGTGTTCATTATTGAAGGTATTCACAAAACTTGGAGGGAATTCCTTTTAAAAATGGATAACTCAGTCATTATCTCAAATAGTAATATGAAAGATAAGAAAGTAGAAAACCCACCCACCTAAATTGTAGATGTGCATTGCCTTTAATTAATAATTAAATTTTAGCATTGTTTTTGTTTTAGTTTATCAAGATCCTTTAATCTCATTATTGCTGCACATGCTTTTGAAGACATCAATTAATGAAAGATTTCGGTAATTCGGTTTAATTTTAAGAATGTGAGGGCTGATCCCAATTCATTCAACAAGAGAAAATAGTTCTATTTTTAAAATAATGCCTGTTTCTTTTAAATGCTATGCAAATTTATAGCATTTAAAAGGAATAGGTATTGTTATAAATGTTATAAATCTACTAATTTTTATTCGCAGTATTTTATTTAAATGGATACTTATGCATCGGGTTAAAAGGTAAACTAGTGAAGAAAAGGTCGAGCCTGCTTGCATTTTAGACAGCTGTAAAGCATGCAAATGAAGTACGGAACTGAGTTTCAGGCTACAGCTCATAAACAAAATGTTATCTTAGTTGTACCTATTTATGGAAAATATTTTTTAAACTTGTTATTTTTTAATATTTTCATTTGTTTTATCCAGTAATTAAATTAGTGACGTCTTTGCCAGTGTTTTCAAATGTAAAACTATTTTTAACTCATGCTTATTTGTTGTCTCTTGTTTGGTGATGAAAAAAAAACCTAATTTATGCTGTTACCTTTTTTTTTGGCTATTAGTTTTCACTCAGGTTTTGTTCAGACTTTTGCCACTTTGCTACTTCTTGAAACAGCGGACCATCTGAACCAATCTACTTTTTGGATAATATTTGATTGGAATGGAACAATAAACCGTCTAGGGTCCTTCTATTGTTCATTGTGTTAATGCTAAGTGGATATATATTCTATATGAAATCAATTGCTAAGTGGTAACTATATAATTACATTGTTATTTGTTAGTGATGATGGAGGTGAGTATTACATGTTTTGTAATGGATACTTCAGTGTCCAGCTACAGCTCGGGCGCTGTAGCGCGCCACAGTGCGCCGTGACGGTCCCAATCCAAAGCTGAGGCTCTGCAGCGTGCCTCAGCGGTCAGCAACCAAAATGCAAGTGCTGCAGCGGAATTCGTCGCTACAGCGCGCCATGGCGGATCGCGGCGCCGCAGCGCGCCGCGGTGTCATTTTAGGTGAAACATTTCTCGGATTATATTCAAACTAATAGGCCGCTGTTTTGAAAGTTTGAGCGCTGCTACGCGCCACAGCGCGCTGCGTTTTGGAAGATCGGGCGCTGCAGCGTGCCGCAGCGCCCGACGGAGACCCGCTTTGTTTTAGGTCACGATCTGAAGAAATCTGATGGCATTTTGGAGTTCGGGAATGACCTAAGTACTTAAGGCTAAGTGCTGAGAAAAGATCTAAGGCTTTTGCAATCAGTTTGGAGGCTTTTGGTGGCTTGAAGGAGAAGAACCCTAAGCTAAATCCTAGATAGCTGCTGAGCAAGAAAATGCTTGCTGTTTGGAGGGGAAACTCCAGGAGGTAGCAGCTTCTTCCTTTCGCCATTCTAAGAGTAGAGCTACAGCTGTGTATGTTGAGGTGATATAGCTTTTGTAACTCTGTAAACCTTGAAGCTTTTTTCATAGTGGATTTTCTCGTTGGTGTGGCTCCGTGATTTTTCCCAATCTTGGGTTTTTCACATATATGCTTGTGTTGGATGATTTTTACGTGCTGCGTTCTTTTTGCTATGATTTTGTGATTTTTTAAGCTAGCTTGGTAACCGTCAACGCACCCCGATCCTCAAAGTCTTTTGACTTTGGTTTGTTGTTTGCATTACAAGTGATATTCCGCATTGGTATCTTGTGTATCGCTGGTGTTCACAACAAGTGGTACCAGAGAGTTACGTTCTTTGCCTTGTTGTTAAGGAGGAGGATTTGCTTGTTTGAGTGGGAGCTATGGCCGAAGAAATGAGACACAAGATTGAGAAGTTCAGCGGGACGAACTTTGCGTTTTGGAAAATGCAAATGGAGGATTTGATCTACCAGAATAAGTTGTATCTTCCATTGAAAGGAGCCGACAAGAAACCTGAAATTATGACTGATGAAGAATGGGATGTTCTTGATAGAACAACTTTGGGTTTGATTCATTTATCACTGTCTTCTTTTGTTGCTTTCAATATTGTTAATGAGAAAACTACTGTAGATCTCATGAATGCTCTGACGAGAATGTATGAGAAGCCGTCTGCTTCGAATAAGGTTTTCTTGATGAAAAGACTGTTTAATGAGAGGATGGTGGATGGCCATTCAGTGACTGAACACCTCAATGGGTTCAATACCGGGACAAGGTAGTTGAGTTCGATGGGCATCAGTTTTGATGATGAGGCCCGAGCTCTGTTGTTCCTATCTTCGTTGCCAGTTAGTTGGGATGGGTTGGTTACAGCCATAAGTAATTCATTAGGGAATGCGTCATTGAAGTTCAATGACATCGTTGGGCTTGTGTTGAATGAGGAGGTGCAGAAGAAAACTCATGGAAAGGCATCTACCTCAGCACTGAATGCTGAGAGTAGAGGAAGACATGCTGAAAGGAGACATACGAGGAATAGGTCTATGTCTTGGCGAGATAAATCAAGACCCGGAAAAGCAAAGCCGAATTGCTGGAATTGTGGGAAGGCAGGTCACTTCAAGAAGGACTGCCCTACTCTAAAGAAGCCAAGTGGTGGTAAGATGTTGAACCCCACTGTAAATGTTTCAGTTGAGGAGGATCAGAATGCTTTGATCCTCTCACTTGTTAACACGGAGTCCTGGGTTGTGGACTCGGGCGCCTCCTTTCATGCAACTCTGTCGATGAGTGCCTTCAAGAACTACACCAAGGGTGACTTGGGGAAAGTATATCTTGGAGATGATAAGGCGTGTGATATCATCGGTAGAGGTGATGTAGATGTGAAGCTACCAAGCGGCGCTGTTTGGAAGCTAAAGGATGTTAGACATGTGCCATGTCTAAGAAGAAACTTGATTTCAGTGAGCCAGTTAGCCAGATAAGGCTACAACACTTGTTTCACAGGAGACTCATGGAAGGTTACTAAGGGTGCACTCATTATTACATGGGGCAGTATGGAAGGTACACTTTACTTGATCAATAAAGTGTCTGACACTATTACAGCTGCAGAAGAGATAGATGCAGATCTATGGGCACCGGAGGCTTGACCATATGAGTATGAGGGGGCTGAAATCTCTACAGTCAAAAGGGAAGCTCCAAGGACTGAAGTCAGTTTACTTGGATTTCTGTGAAGATTACGTGCTTGGCAAATTGAAGAAAGTTTCTTTCTCCAAAGTTGGATGGGAGCTCAAACGCAGGAAATTGGAGTTGGTACATACAGATGTATGGGCCCAGTTCCTACATCTTTCATAGGTGGAGCAACATACTTTGTCACCTTCATTGATGATTATACAAGAATAGTATGGGTTTACTTTCTAAAGCATAAATTTGATGTATTTGATGTGTTTGGAAAGTGATTAGTTTTGGTGGAGAATGAGACCGGATTGAAGCTAAAATGCTTAAGATCTGATAATGGCGGCGAGTACTGTGATAAGGAGTTCAAGGAGTTCTGTGCCTTAAGAGGAATCAAAAGGGAGTTTATAGTTCCTAGAACACCACAGCAAAATGGTGTTGCAGAACGGATGAACCGTACAATCACAGAGAGAGTCAGAAGCATGAGATTGCATGCAGGTCTCCCAAGGCAGTTCTGGGCTGAAGTCGTTAACACGGCTGAGGTGATATAGCTCTTGTAACTCTGTAAATCTTGAAATTTTTTTCATAGTGGATTTTCTCGTTGGCGTGGTTCCGTAGTTTTTCCCAATCTTGGATTTTCCACGTATATGCTTGTGTTTGGATGATTTTTATGTGCTGCGTTCTTTTTGCTATGATTTTGTGATTTCCTAAGCTAGCTTGGTTGTCAACGCACCCTGATCCTCAAAATTTTTTGACTTTGGTTTGTTGTTTGCATTACAAGTTATATTCCGCATTGGTATCTTGTATATCGATGGTGTTCACAACATTACATTGGGATGTTCCAACAAGAATCTTACATGGTGTTTTTTGCTTTATTGATGTAAACCCACATTTACATTTACCTTTAATTCTCTATAGGTTGTGGAAACTGTTTTAAATTGTCATGATCATAAAATTGACGATGCCATCAAGAGTCTCCACGCACTTTGCCTTCGTGACAATTTGGTTAGGGGTGAAACTGTGATTGGTTGTTCAGAGCTTCAATTCAATGAAAATAGTATTGAAGGTTAGTTATCATATTATTCTTTATGAATTGTTTTGTTTATTGGTGGTTTATTTTCTTTCGACATAATGTTTATCTGCTTTTGTACACATGCACTTGATTTTACCCTTTTCCGTTTCTTCTTTCTTGCTGTAGGTGTTATGAATGCTCAAACAACTGAGCTAAAGGTTGAGCATATTCATAATGTTAACACAAATTCTAAGCCAAAGGAAATTTATGGATCTTCATGGGTGGACTTGTTGATTCAAGAAATGATCAATGCTTCAGATTGGCATGACGTTAGAAGCCGCGCTGTGAAGATTTTGGAGTCATTTGAGCAACTAGTTGTTACTTACACTTCTGCGTCAAAGGAGGTAATGATCGATTACATTCTTACATGTATTGGAGACTACCTTTTAAAGTTATATGAAAACTTGTGCTGCTGTTATTTGCTTTATATATACTTGCGTGGACAGCAAGAGATTGCTTCTTTGAAGGAGCAGCTACGGTGCCTATTGAAAGATAATCAAATTTTGAAGAGGGCCATCACAATACAACATGAACGCAATTTAGAATTTGAGGAGATGGCCAAGGAAGTGCAGCATCTGAAGAATATTATCAGTCAGTACCAAGAGCAAGTTCACACATTGGAGGTAATTTGTATTAAATCTTTGCATGCGTTAGCTTCATATATATTTATTGTTGCATTAAAACTTACGCTTTGTAGTAAATTTTGAGGATAATGAGGCACGCATTTAAATGGATCTTACTGTTGACAGCTGAGTGAGATCCACTTTATAGGGTTTAGGGTTAAATACTTGATACGATCCCAACATCCTATTTCTGAGGAATCAATCACTATTTCTGCACTGCCAGCTTTAGTTTGTGAAGTGGAGCAACAAAAGATCTACTTCTCGAAGCTGCATCCCTTGTTGGTGCAGCACCATTGTGGCACCTCCGTGCTCCACTTTTATATGGTCATCTCAAAGAAAGATTGCATTGCCGGAGTAGGTTGTATAGCACATTAAAAGGAGAATTGGAAAGCTGAAAAAATGCTCTCATCTTGGAACCCTATTCTTTCCTTTATAGGTTTGTATCTTCAGGGTAATGAATGTTACTACAAAAAAGTAATATTGTGTGTCCCATCAAAGTGTCTCATCTTTTCTCATCAAGCCACTCAAGAAAGATTTATTAAGTTATAGAATTGATGTCGTGGCCAGGTGTATCACACTCAAATTGCCCTAGTCCCATATTTTCTGAGACATTCCTGAGACATTCCAGCACTCCATTCCCCAACTTGTGAGACTGCCTGCCAATTTATAGAAATATTTTTTATAAACTTAAAACTTGGCACATACCCACATCTGTTGATTGTACTTCTGGTATTGTAGCACCGCATATCTAGTCGCTTAACATGTGTGTACAATTTTTTTGTTACGGAAGATTCCTCCGACAAACTTTTGAAAGTTATTCACCAGCTTAGCAGTATTTTCATGAGCACCACCATGTCAGCAACAATTATTCATTTTCTTATTTACGTTAATTGTGCTGTGACTTTTCCCCATTGCAACTTGGCTATGCTATCCTCAGTAGAACTATCAATCTACGATCTGTAACCCTTTGAATATCTTTTTTTTGTAAGCAAGATTTATTCAGGCATGCCCCTTTGATCGATTGTTGATTCTCTCTTCTTGACCATCAAGGTTCTTAGGTGAGCGTTACTTGTTGACAATTACTATTTATTGATTGTTTTTGCTTTTAATTTTATTTTTAAGGTGTTTCTGCATGAGTGATTTTGATGCGGTTTTTACTTTAAAGTATTTTCTTATTGTTAAAATTATATCGCATGAGACTAATAATTTCTCTTACTTTTTTTTCTACTCATTTCATTTTTTAAAGACATTATACTCCTATTAATTTCAATAACAGGAGGATAGAATTTAAGTAATAATATCATCAATTTAAGAGTATGGAGATAGAATTTTATCTTTATATATTATAATTGGTGGAATAACTTTTAATATTTTTGTTTTTCAAACTCGATTGGATATGGTATTTAAGAAAATTTGGTATGATTAAAGAGTTGGTTTAAAAAATACAACAAAAGGAGATATTATAAAGAAGAGATTTAAAGAGTATTTTAGAAGATAATTGAAAAAATTAATAGTGTTTGTGCTAGTTTTAATTTTAAAGAGATAAATGAAGAAGAATTATTTTGAAATTGCTTTAGCTTGTGATTTTATGATTGTTATTATTAAAAGAAAAGAGAGGAATATGCTATTTCTGTTTGAATATAAAGAAAAAGAAGAGAGAAATAGAAAGAAGAAGAAAAAAAAGGGAGAAAAGAAATGGCAACCTAATGAAGACGGAGAAGATCACTTGCCATCGACGCTTCGCCCTGCATGTCCTCACCTGCAGTCGTCGACGCCCCACCTAGAGTGACAATCACAGCTCATTGAACCTTCCTAAGTTCCATCTCAGGCACTTACCGTGCATGAAGAAACTGCTCCTTTGCCATCGACACATTAGGTTATATCGGGATCTTTGTATCATGCACAATCGAATATGCTTGTGATTGGCTAATTTGCAGCTTGAAGGTGACCCGAGAGTAGTTAAAGGTCAAGAAGCCTTCTGGGAATCATGTAGGATCATCAAGGCCCAACATATAAGCAACTCAATGAGAGAGTTCTGGAGAGTTGTTAACAGGGTGATCAACAACATGAGTCTTATAAGACTGCCACGCTTTTTACTAATTTAAATGTTGAGCTCAACTTTTTCAATCAAGAATAGGAAGAAGAGCATAAATTAATGGCAAGTGTCTGATACCGTAGGCTGGGCAGTTTAGAGAGATTTTAATGAAGCGTTACAAGAGCTTGAAAAATATGAGGTGTTCTTTGCTGAAACAAATTTAAAAAATTGATGCTCTATTTATGTGCAAGGACCTCAGAGAGACTTTAATAAAAGCTTTACAAGGGCCTGAAAATTATGAGGTGCTCTTTGCTAAAAATAATTTAAAAGAAGTGATGTATTCTCAGAGTTAATCAAGTATTAAGCATGATAAAGATGACCTCTTACTTGGAATGGGACAACATAATCGACCACTCTATGTCGTTGCTCAAAGCAATGCTCTATAGCTAAATCGGATCTTGATTGATCTCAACTCATCAGTAAATTGATGAATGCAAAAACAATAAGATGGATGAGTCTAGATATCCAATATCTTGACAAGGATAAAATCTACTTGTATGGCTTTAATGAAGAGGGTCATCGTACATCCAACTTTATTATTTTACCATTGAGATTTGGGCCATTACATCGGGAGGCTAACCTTTACCTAATTGATTTAGAAACCTCATTCAAAGCTCGTTAGAGAGGCCATTGTTACATGAGTATGATATGATTTTTCAAGCCTCCACAAGCGTATGAAACATAGCAAAAATGGAGAGGATCACCAAATCGATGGTGATATGTAATCATTTGGTTTTTCTATGAAGTAAAATTTTACAATGATGCAAAGCATTATGTTAACAAGGAGTTAAAAACTGAGGCCCAGAAAGTGAAGAAGAATATTCAATTGCCTAAAACATTAGGAGAACACTCTGAGTCAAAGTTCAAAGATCAACAATCATCCGGCAAAGTTTATCTTAAGAAAGAACATTTCTCACAAGAGAAGATAATCCCTCATCCGGGCAATAATACGGAAAATGATGAGAAAGAATTTTTTCTACAACCAATAGAAGATTCAGTCACTAAAGATGGTGAATCCCGCTTTGAATCTACAGATAAGAAAATGGGAAGAGCCTCATATTCTTTGATAAGGGTGGTGGTCTCAAGCTTCAAAGAGAAAGATGATAATGACTCCAGCCTCACTATGTCATATAAAAGCACTAACTTCTCCTTAGGTTACAGATGCTGAGAAGTTTTATGTCCTTACTCAAAGAACTCACAAAGAATTGGGTATTTGTTCTATAAATCTTTTAGGAAAAGTGAATCAGCCAAATGTTTGCCAATTCAACAAAATGGTGATGATGAAGAAACCCCATTGATGGAACTTAGATATTTTTCTCTTGCCCTGAAAAGGATATTAAGAGGCATGTCCCCCATTGGCAAAGTCAAAGATAAACACTGTTCTAGAAAATTGTGGAGCAGAGATAATTCTCAAATGGTTATTTTGAAGGACAAGTTTGGTTATGATCAGTATTTTGACACAGTCAAAGAAGCTTGCTACACAATTTCTCGAAATGTGTTTTCCTTACCTGAAGATGACGAAGAGCTAATAATATAAGTTTAAAATGCTACGAAGAAACTTGAAGGTGGTAGTCAAGCCACAGAAGATAATCTTCAAGAAATTAACTTGGGCGTAGATGAAGAGTCGAGGCCCGCATTTAAAGCATTCCTCTTGCCAGAAGTCTAAAGAATTAAAGTTCCACTCAAAGAGTTTAGAGATTGATTTGCCTGGAACTCTATTGAGATGCTAGGATTGTCTCTAGAGGTAGCCATCCATGAGCTATCTATAAATATAGAAGTAAAGTTAACAAAACAACCGTTAAGACAAATGAGGCATGCAATAGAAGAACTAGTAACTGTCGGGACCAAAAAGCTCATCGAATTAGGTTTCATTTGGGAAAAAAAAATCTGCTGACTGGATTGCAAATTATGTTCTAGTAGGAAAGGAGAGTGGGCTGATTCGGGTTTGCATTGAAGTATGCCGAAAAGATGCCTAATAGATGATTTCTCTTTGCTAAACTAAGAATTCATGGTTGATAGCACATCTAATCATGAGCTTTACTCATTTATGGATGATCATCGGGATACAACCAATTAAAAATGGCAATACAAGATGAGAAACAACATCTTTCCGAACTTTTAGATTAGCAGGAGCTACTTATCAACAATTAAAGAATGCAGGAGCTACTTATCAACAATTAAAGAATGCAGGAGCTACTTATCAACAAGCAATGAATCTCATCTTCGATGACCTCATACATAAGAAGGTAGAATGTTATGTTGATGATTTTGCGGTGAAAAGCAAAGCTTGTGAAAATCATGTTAATGATCTCATAATAGTGTTTTAAAGAATATGAAAATTCAATCTAAAAATGGACTGACTAAAATGTTCCTTTGGAGTTTCCTTAGGGAAGTTCATGGGATTAATCATGCGCCACAGAGGGATCGAAATTGACCATGTAAAATGAAGCGAATGTGAAAATTCCACAACCCAAAATATTGAACTGCAAGACAATTTACAGTTTATACGAAGGTTTATCTCTAATCTTTTAAGGAGATGTCAAACTTTCTCCAAATTAATAAAGAAGAATGCTCCATTCATATTGGATGATGCATGTCAAGAAGCATTTTACAGTATAAAGCAATATTTGTTGCACCCAACATTGGCAGTGTCAAACTCCGGGAAATCCTTGATCATCTATACAACAACATTGGATAAGTCAATTGGAGCATTACTCGTGTAAAATCATGAGGAAATTGAAGAAAATGCTTTGTATTACATTAGTTGATGGCTAGGTCGGTGAGGAAGTCAAATACTCTGTTTGAGAAGCAATGCTTGACTTTTGATTTTGCATTGCAGAAGCTTCGCCATTATTTACTGGCTCATAAGATAATTTTAGCATCTAAGGTTGATCCTTAAAATTTCTTATGATAAAACCAGTGTGGAGAAGACACTTAGCTAATAGGTTGTACTAGTATCTCAATTTGACATAACTTATGTGACACAAAAAGCTATAAAAGGGCAAGCACTAGCTGAATTTTAGGCTGCTCTCCCTTTACCAGCAGATTCCCCGTTAAATGATGAGTTTTCATATGAATAAATCCTTGGAAGGACAAGAAAAAGATTCAACAAAATGAGAATTATATTTTGATGAAGTTGTTTTAATGAAGACAAGGTTAGTGTTTAACCTATCAATAGTACAGGCCAGAGTATGAAGCTCTAATAGCGATTCTTGAGCTTGCAATTAACATGGAGATTAAGAAACTCGATATATAAGGTGATTCTTAGTTGATCTTAAAGTAGGTGGCTAGTGAGTTCAAAATTAATAAATTTGAGCTAGTCCTATATCGTGAACATGCTGTGAAACTATTAAGCCAATTCATAAGTAACATTTACAAGAATTATATGCGAGAAGAATGGCAAGGCCGATGCATTAGCCAAGCTAGGTTTCTTTACCCACATTCATTTATTATACAGAACCTTACTTATTTGACAATGTAGTGTGTCGCTTTTAGAGAGGCCCTAGCTCTAGCACAATTATTTAAAGCATTCATGTCATAATAAGATTTGCCAAAGTACATGCTGGTTAGCTACTTAACGCAACCCTCCCTTCAAATCTAGGACCCGACAACAACAGAGTTTAACATAATTTGTAAAATTAAAATATTTTAATTTGTATAATTAATTGTGAGAAGTATATTTGGAAATTTAAAGTACTCAGATACTCAAAATTTTCTGTTATTCCATAATGTATACTATAAAATTTATGCATTTATATAGTTGCTTAAAAATAAAAGCATCAAAATTTTGAAAAGGCTTTATTTTAAAACAGATCTCTATCATTATATTTGGAGAGTTTTCTCATGTATATAAATATATGCATTACTGACTGCACTTCTATACTTTTAAAAGAATGGAATATTTTTTCTTAAAAACTGCTATGAGAGGATTGTAAAATTTTTTAAAAGACTTTCTCTTTTCTTTTCAAGGGATAGTTGTGTGTCCTTGCAAATGTGTGCATGTGGGTCAATGCCATAAATTAAGAAATAAACATTTGATCTGTATGTTTGTGCTTAATTCTCTTTTATTTTCTTGTCATTTCCTTGGATCTCAATGCTCTTCGCATAGTGCTTGTTAAACTTGATTAAGCATTTGAGCTGATAACTATTTTCTTTGACTCTGTGTTTCAGTTGAACAACTATACTCTAAAGATCCATCTCCAACGAGCTCAGGAAGCCAGTTCTATTCCTAGCCATTTTCATCCAGATATATTCTGATCCCCGGCCAACTTTGAGCTTTTTGACCACTTGTATGTGAAAATTTCATCGTAGTTACCACTTTATTAGCCATTATTTCTTAAGCTAAAGCAAGACATTAGCTATGAGGTGGCCAAGATGCTAGAAGGTGTGTGGATTGGAGGTGGTGGGTCAGCTATATTAATCCTTTGTTTTCACTGTGCTTGATCAAATATAAGCTCCTCCCTTGGTTTTGAACTGGGAAAATCCTCTCTAATGGTACTTTCCCAGTCTTTTAAGGCCTTCATCTTCCTCTCAGCATGGTCAAATTTCGTATACTCAATTTTTTTGACAGGAGTATGAATCCTCTGAATACGATATTCTCTAATCTTATCTACTATTGAAAGGAGTACAGTGCCAAAACATTAGTACTAGAAAGAGTATTGTTACTGTGCCCAACATGTTGAATAAAGAGGGGCATTTTGTCCTTTTCTCTATTTTTATATGATTTGAATTATTTATTAGGGCATTATAGTGTTTTTTTATTAGAAACCAGAGTGATGAAACCAGGAGTGAATTGTATTTGGTTTTTTATTTTTTTGGCAAACATAGCTGAGTAATTATTTAAAATTGGTGTAACAAGAGAAAAATTTTAAAGGGGGGATAATTAATTTGTAATGTCAAAAATAAATAATGATTAAAAATACAAAATTTACATGTTACAAAAATCATACTTTATATCTTTGTAACTTCAAATTTTGAAATAATTTTATAACTCATTATTAACAATATACATTTTTATTTTATAATATTCTACTAATCTTTTTTTGTTTAGTTGGTTTATTTCTTGGGTTATTTTTCAAAATGTCATTGTGTGAGTTTATTGAGTAATTTAAGGGCTAAGGGTGCTTAATAGTACAAGGTTAAGAGTGGCTAACATAATTTTCTTAATTATATTCAATTATAACAGTACTTAATCTCTTATAATCCTTTTAATAAAAATTTATATTTAGGTGCTAGTATCATACTTATCATATAATTTAGATGCTAACTATATAAATATGTTAGATTTGATTGCATACAAATAAATACTTGTTCATTTCATTATGTATTTGTGTATTCTATAGTTTAGGCATGTGCCATATATATTGGATATAAGTGCATGATTTTTTTTTTTGTTTTGAATAAAGATGAGTGTCAAAAGGGCAGCTAATGAAAAATCTCAATGCGAGATTTCTCCCATCTCACCTTCCATGCGCGCAACACGCTAAAGCACCTATTTTTATGCGAAAACACGTTTTTTTGCTTGTTTTTGTCATTTTTTCTTATGTGCAGCCGAATAATATGACAGTCAAATAAAAATTGGCAAAATTCATCCCCATCTCGCACTCGTGCATTCCTTCGAGTGTGGGAACGCGTGTTCATCACTTGTCGGCGAGTGATAGTCGAAGGCACGCTATTCTTTTCTTTAGGTGATGATGATCAAAAGCTTAACTTTTATAAATTGATTTTCATTTTGATTCAATTTGATTTGAGGTCAATAAGTCAAAATTTAGCATTGTTAGTGTGTTTAATAGATAGAAAAGATTGTTCTCTCAACAAGTTGATGAAGTTAGACAATAAAATTATTGTTAATGGTAGAGATCTTTGAAAAGTGCATCACCAATTCTCATTTCATGTTTGGAGATATCACATCATTCATTCAGTCTCATGTAATATATGCGTGGGAACTTTATTGTTTCCAATGAATTGTTATAACTCTTAATTAAATGAACAAAAATATTTTTAGATGAACAACATTTAAAATGCTTTGCATCAATTCTTCTAATCTATCATTGTCTTTAGCTTGAGTACATAAAAGTGAACATTATGCACTCATTTTAATTTTAGAAAAGAGTTACATACTATTTTATTTTTCAAAGAAGAAAAAATAATCTTAAATCTAACTAAAATTGGAACCCAAAACCCTAAAAAAATTATTCAAAATGAAACAAAGTTCTGTTCAGAGTAATTAAAAGATGAACTTATTCATGCAAAGAAAAATTTGTGAACTTCCAACATTATTAAACAATAAAAACATTAATTCAACAGGTTTAAATGAGTATTACACTATAACAATAAATTTAATTAAAACTTAGGAACAGCTAGTCTCTGCCTAAAGTCTTCTTCCATAAGAGGCAAGCCATCCTTGAGAACAACCTTGGGCTCCCAGCCTAGTAAACTCTTTGCCTTTGTAATGTCAGGTTTCCTTTGGCGAGGATCATCAGGAGTGTTCTCCACTATCTTCACAGGAACATCAGGATTGATCAACTCCTTGACGGCTTCAGCGAGCTCCATCATTGTGAATTCGCCTGGAAAAAGGGAAACGGTTGACCGGATAAGCCAAGACAAACAATAAAATAACAGCTACCAATAAAACAAGTGCTCTATAAGCGAGCTTTTCCTCAATCCAACTTATAATGTTCATAGGTTGACATAAAAATGAAGTACACAGACCTAGACTTCATAGAAAATCTAATATACGCTACTAAGTTGCAAGGGATGCATCTAGGGCTCTCACTTGCATTGAATGATTATGATGAGGCTTGTGGCTGTTCCCAGCCAGTTCTGGCAACTCATTGAAAAAAAAATAATGAGGTGGGATGTGGTTTCAAAGTTTTTGGGTATATTTTGAGAGTGGAGTATTACATAAACTTATATATTGCATAAATATCCAAGCAAATTAAATATTTTGAAGCTCGTCGTGATCACAAATCGGTATCTTTTTTTGTCAACGGCAAAAGTTACATTTGGCATTGTAAATATTGCCGAATGTTAGGGTGATGGGAAGGTCCAACGTTTTATCCCGTTGCTTCTCCGATTGGTGTCAAATGTAACCTTTCTTACCATATTCTCAATAGTTTTAGGGAGTATTCTCTCATGCTCTAAGATTTTCAACATTTCTTGTTCAAAGATAATCGCCTATTTGTTTTGTCAGTTTTGCTTATGAATGGCTCAAACTTGTGTGCCTCTTGATGATTCGTGTTAGAATATCTGCTATTGGAAGTATGCAAATATACAATGGTATGATGAAATAATTTAAGAGGATTTCTTATCGTCACACTTCCAAATTGCTTGAAGGGTTTAGTAAAACAGTTGAGTTACTTTTATGTTTGAAATACGGTCTATTTTAAATCTTTACCATCAAAATGTTAGTATAAAAAGTGAGAAAAATGTAGGAGATAAATAACATTTCTCCATCCAAAAGGATTCTAGCTTGTATCCCTTCCCTTTTTATTTTCTTCCACCCCACCCTCCATTCCCTCCCAAGAATATGCTTCAACGGCACTCAAACCAAGGTTTCCGCAACCACAGAGGAACATCCTCCAAGAGACCACACCTCAAGGCACATAGCATGCCCCTATATTATACTTGCTGGCTATTATTGCCTCTCCTAATCCTATGGAGGAGATTGTGCTTCCAAAGATTGGGGTTGAAAATATGATTGACGGTTCAACTCAAGGTTGTTTTACCTCTTCTTTTTTCCCTATGATTTGTGGCCCTTGTGTGATTACGTAGGCATGTGAATTTGTCTACGCTTGACTAGTCTTTCTAAACCTCCTTCATTTCATGTCCTCATAGAGTCTTGAACTTTTATATAAATGGTCAAGAATTGTCATGACTTTTGCATTCATGTTAAAAGTAAATACAAGAGGCAAGTTAGATCTTTAAATCACAGGCAGCGGCTCGAGTCAGTTTCAAATTAATCACATCGATTCGAAGAAGGCAAAGCAAAAATTGGAGTAGTCAAAGAAAAGAATTTGATGTTATCATCGTAGCTCTATGGATATCTCTGTGCAGTTAGTCATTCTTGTATTATTCTTCTTTTTTTTTATCAATAATAAGTGCCTTTAAGAAATATTTATTAATCTTAATAAAATAGCAAGCAATATCTTTGTAAAGATGTTAGAAATTAATGATTAATTTGCTCAGGAGAATCACCTGGGTTTCCGATATTTATGGGGCCTGTATTGTCTCCCTCCATCAAACTTATAAGACCATCAACCTTCACATTAGCGTCGCTAAGAAAATAAGTGTTTGACATAAAAGTATCAACGAAAATAAAACAAAAAAGGCACGTACCATATCAGATACATAACAAAAACTTCGAGTTTGAGTCCCAGGAGATTGAACTGTTAAAGGTTCTCCCCTAATGAGAACAAGCAAACGCATTATATTTAATATTTGTTGCAACTTAATCTAATAATAAATGATAACAATATATAAATAAAAAATCACACAAGTTTTTTTAGAAAATAGGCACTACCGAATTGCTTGAGCAATGAAATTGCTAACAACACGACCATCGTCAATATTCATGCGTGGTCCATATGTGTTAAATATTCTGGCTATTCTAATTTCTACAACAGAATAAACAATGAAGCACCGTAAGTACAAGCTATTATACTAAAAAGGATCATGAAGATAATATATGCCTTAAGAAAATATACATCTTATGAAAGATAAAAGCAAACAAAGCAGTTAAAATATGCAAATTCAAAATCGTTACCTATGCCATGCTGTCTATGATAATCAAACATCAGAGTCTCTGCCACTCGTTTACCCTCATCATAACAACTCCTCACGCCTAGAGTTGCAGTGAAAATGAAAAAATTTCAATTTGTTAACCGCTACAAAATTATAATATGGTGTTTGAAAGAAATTGCATTGAAAATAACATTGAGGCCCAATATAAGAAAAATATGCTGTATAAATAATCAAACATACTGAATTTGAAGTAAATACTAACAAGAAGCGCAAGAAAATAAAATGAAGGTAAATATAAATGCATATTAACATAGTATTGTACCATGAGCTACCTACCCTCTCATCATTCTCCTATCAATATCATTTAAGCGAGACATTATGGATAGAAAATGCAGTTCGTATCCCATATATTCCATGGCAATCAATAATACAATGGACTCTTTGGAAACCCATAGATTTGTTACACTAGTGATCTTAATAGTTGCCGAAGGGACCAACTGCAGTTCTTCGCAAATTCTGGTTTAATGCAGGTTTAACTAGTGGCAGTACCTTTCGTAGTACTTTTTTTCTTTATTTGAGTTGAACTTGTTTGGTTCAAATGGACTAAGCAATTCAACTCAAATGCTATAAGCTTGTACTTAATTTTCTCTAGTAAATGCCTTTATTATGACACTTGAACTGGCAGAAAAATTAGATCGCCTATTTTTGGTTGTACAAGAAAATTCATGGTGGATGTGTTGCATCACTGTACAGTGTAAAAATAGAAAACCTGGTAGCAGAAAAATTAGATTCTCTGTTTTTGGTTGTATAAAGAAATTCATTTTGGAATAGGCGGCCAGCCTGCATCTAACATATAATGAAACATGTGGGTCCCAGATAAAGGTCGCTATAGCACGAACAACTAAAGGATACAATAAAATGATTCATGAGTTGAGCAATTGAAAGACAAAGCCAATATAAACAAGCACAATATATAGATAAATGAAACCTCGAAAAGTAATGCTGAATAATTCATGCCATATTAATTCAATAACATTTAATTCATAACTATTCACCTTTTTCATATGCAACTTCGTACCCAGAATTGGCGGTGTTATTGAGTTAAAGAAATTAGAGGTTGAAAATGTTGTATACTTCTCATACAAAAACCAAAGAAAATCGAAACTTAAAGCACAAATTTCTACAATAAATGCTCTAGCAAATTATACAACTAAAAAAGAATAGCAGATGCATGACACATCCTGCCAACGTGGGTCCAGTGAAGAGTCTGACAAATTGGGATAATTGAGTGCAGCAATTTATACAAACAAAATAAAAAATACTTATAATAAAAAGTAACTAGTAACCCAAATTAAAACTACAAACTACGATGTTGGGTCTTTCAACACCATCCTTCTTGCATCCGGGTTCCTCTAACACATCTAACTTAGTCGTCTTTGTTCCTCTAGCAACAATAATTCTGCAGTATCTCTGATGATCCCCATAGTCAGCTTGGTAAATAGCACCAACGAGATTAGTCAAAGCAATGCCTAACCATCAACTTTAGTAACATGGGGAAGGATTTTACAAGAGAAACGTTATCACCAGCTCAATTTGTTTTGAGTCTATTGTTCACTATCACTACTTTGTTTGCTGGCTTGGAGAGGGGAGGCAGGGAGGGGGCTTTCATCCACAAGACCCAGCACCCCAATCCATTGCCATTATTTTGTTGATGCTACTCATGGTAATGCCTTGCCCTCACTTTTATTTTCAAGGAACTTAATACGTACAAGGATCTTGTTTCCCTTATCAAAGATGATATTTTGGAGATGTTTAAACAGTTTACGTTAATTACTGCTAAAAAATGTCTTTCCATGCACTATATTTGACGTGATATTATATTTAATGTTTTGCCTAACAATATCTTGTAGGAGAGAGAAATATAACTCCCATCCTATCATCATTCAGAAATCTAATGATTTGGATTAATACAACATATTTGTAAATTTTTCAAAGGCCCAAAACATTTAATAAGCTCATCCAAAGAGTTAGCAAGGAAAATCAACAGAGGGGATCGAAATTAGTCCCAATGCAACATAAAGAGATAACTAGAACAGTGCTAAAAGAAACAAATGAAAGCACCCACAATAAGAAAGCTTCAGGGATCAAGACAATTACCAGAAAAAACATAGTAGTTTATATAACGGCAATTATTACCGTTGAAAGCATTGCATAACGTACCACTACGTATGTGATTATAATGTCTTTACACACTTATTATATCAATGTGATCACTAGTTGTGGATTACAATTAGCGCCATCGAATCCTCACCAGTCTCCACCAAATAAAGAGGAAAAATCTAGCTTCACTTTGAGTATGCAAGGAAGTTAGATTTAAAACCCTACTGATTTCAAACACTAATTAGAACGTCCAATCAACCTTTTAGATCATCCAAAAGCAGCTGCGAATCTGATTCAAAATATAAACTAGAGGAAAATGCTTAAAATTGATATGCATCAAAGATATAGTGATTTCTGAATTGCTATGTTTAAATATCAACAATGCTATGTTACTTCATTGTTGAAACCTTTTGTTCCAATAAAATTGCCCTCTTAATGGAAACAATTAATCAAGCCCTAGCAAGAAACAATCATTCCATGATAAAGGGATCCTTTTCACCAGATAATATAAGTTTTTCATAGATAAATACTTCCGAATAGTTGTCCTGTAAATCCCATAATTGTGAATATAAAAATAAGAAATATATAAAGAAGCCCATTTTTCTCTTAAAAGGAATAACTTGTCATTTGTACAAATGGTACATCATGCATGGATATATTACAAATTGTGATTTTAAACAAGGAAATATATAAACAAGCCCAATTTTTCTTAAAGGGAGTAACTTCTCATTTGTACAAATGGGGTTTCATACATGGATATATTGAAAATATATATACTTCATACATGGAACTTCATACTGTATACAAGATAATAAAAGTTTTTCATAGATATATATACTTTCAAACACTTATCCCATAAATCCCATAATTGAATAAAAACAAGAAAATATATAAAGAAGCCCATTTTTCTCTAAAGAATAAGGTTGTCGTGTTAATTGTTGGAAAAAAAAGTTCTAGAAAATAACAAAAATTGCCCAAGTTCACTACAAATCATATTAAACAACAAGATGTTCTATGTTAAAGTTATAACTTACAAGAAGAAGAGCTTCATAACAAGGTATGCAAATCTTATGGATAATGATATTAATTATCAAGATACTAATTAAATATTCCTAAATAAGAATAGATTTTTCCAATAAAATAATTGTTGGATACATACCGGTACTTGTGAAACAGTTAAATAATACATGATTAAAATCATGTAATTAAAAATAAACTCAAAAAAGGTTTTAATGAAATAAGCATCTATTGTTACAAACGTGAAAAGCAATTAAACGATACAAATTCAATGTATCCTAACCGAATAACAATAACAAACTTTGCTATAGAAAAAAAGAAATAAAAAAAAAACTCACTTCAACAAAAATAAGAAGCTTAAAGTAGTGTAATTTCTAAGCAATTATTAAGAAAATGAGCCTAAAACAGAAAAAATTGTGATTATCTAATTATGCAACATTACTTCAAGCAAGGAAATATTTGTATTCAACACAAACAAATGACCTATGTTTTCTATTGTAAATATCAAGAACAGTACTTATCACAATATTCATGAGTAAGTAGTCTAGTGATGAGTCCATAGCAATCAGGTGTTCAAATTATAAAGGTAGAGATAAGGCTTTAAGAAAAAACAAAAGTGCTTCAATCAAATTTTTCTCGGAAGAACAATAAATTTACACGAGGATAAGTTTATAGATGATGCTCTCAAAGAAACAAGCATTAAATCCCCCAACATGATTTAAATAGATTGCAAATAAATAGCAAATTATAATAACTTACCAATGGGGTTAACATTTCCCCAGTATTCTTCTGTTTGAGGATGCTGAAGAGGATCACCATAAACCTCAGAAGTTGATGTCAGTAAAATCCTGACAAATGTAGTACAAATTTGAGTGTTCAATAAATAGCTGTCATATAAAAAAAATACAACAAAGATGTTTACCTCGCCCCAACTCTTTTTGCAAGCCCCAACATGTTTAACGTGCCAATGACATTTGTCTTTATTGTCTGATAATCATAGAAATTGCAAATAATAGTTTCAAGGAAGAGAGTAGTAATACAGGATGGTAAAAAAAGACTACCAGGGAACAAAATGCAGAAAACAAAAATCAGTAGCACCGGATTTATTTCATACGTGCAAACATTCTGCTAAAGTCATTCAAAAAAAAAGGAAGCCTGATGGAAGGAAAGAATCTTTAATCTAAAGATCGCTTACAAAAATGTTTACCCTTTCTTTTGTATCACTAGTTTGCACGTAATAACAGATAATGATATAATGTAAGCGCACTTGTATTAGGGAAATGGCATACCTTTACAGGATTGTACTTATAGAAAATTGGAGAGGCTGGGCAAGCGAGATGATATATTTGATCAACCTCCACAAGTAATGGCTCAGTAACATCTACAAACAATAAAAAGAGTAACTGGTACAGTGCATTAAGTAACACAAAGTTAAAGGACTTGTTTCACTCTAGCATTAGCTTGGTTTAAGCATCTTAAGCCAAACTGAGCTAAGCTAAATAAAAATAAAATTGACTACTAAAAAGCTTAAGCTGACTTAAATTGACTTTACATGGCTATACTTAAAATTGTTTAGTTTAAACTTAAACTAACTATTTAAATATGAAAAAATATAAGAAATAGTATAATAATTTATAAAAATTAATTATTTTAAGAAAGAAGCACTATAAAATAATGATACTAAAATAATAAGTTAACTAATAATAGTAATTAATTAAAATTAAGTAAATAATATAATAACTAATTACATTTAATGTAATAAATTATAACAACAACAACAACAAGCCTCAATCCCACTATATGGGGTAGGCTACATGAATCTTTTGTTTTCATTGTGTATGATCAAATAGAACTCCCTCTATACTTCAAAAAGAGAATACCCTTCGTAATAGTTTATTTTCATGTCTTTTTTTGTCTTTAACTTCCTCTATTAACATGGGAAAAATTCATATACTCAATTTTTTTAACAGAGACATCGACCGATTTACATTTAATATGCCCAAACCATCTAAAAGATGACATTCTCTAATCCAATTAATTATTTGAATCACTCCAATCTTGCAATGAATGAACTCATTTCTCATTCCATCCTTTCAAATATACCCACTCATCTAAGTTAGCATCCTCTCCTCTTCTCTGTAAACACTTATTTTATTGATACATTTTTTCTAATTGGCCAGCATTTAGCCCCATATAATATAGTGTTGTATAGTCGTTTTATAAAATTTTCCTTTAATTTTGAGTGAAATTTTTAGATCACACAACAATCACGAAGCTACAGCCTAGCTATAGAAGAAGACCAAGAAGAACTTGAAAATTTTGGAGATCTAAGGAAAATTGAAACTTCAAGCCTCAAAAATACTTGAAGACTTTAAAATAGTGCTTAATTGTTTTTTTTTGTAATAATAATTAAGCTCAAATTAAATAGTTTAACAATAAGAATCAATAGTAAGAGAGCTTGATACTTACATTAAATTTGCATCATCATAAAATAAGTTATGTAGACTCGCATTACAAAGGCATTGTATTATGCCTAGGTATATGAATGTCTAGAACAAAGATAACTGTTTTTCAAAATGATCGCTCGATTCGTAATGCAAACACTATACATGCATATTATGAATTGTCTAACTTATACAAAATAGATTATTCTAATTTCTATTTGTTATAAGTTGATACGGGTCAAAATAAAATCCTAAAAAAATTTGTATTTCTTACAACTTTTTGTATAATAGTCATTGGAAAGCTCAAGTCAGCCTTAACATATTGATAATACGAACAAACTAGCTAGAATCATGCTAAATTGCTTAATTTATAAATACATCGTATTTATAGAATGTACCAATCTTTTAACGACCATATTCTTTCTCCTAAGCTCTCAACTCTAGTTTTCTAAGTATCTAATATCCTAACCAACTTGAATCTCAAGACTCTACACTTAAAGTTTCTTATGATCAAGCCTACATTTGCAGGTTAGGCAAGTGAAGATCATGGGCAGCTCCATCATCCAAAGATTTTAAGAAGAAGAGTGTACTTAGCAACTCCACTGTTAAATTGATCAAGGAAGGTTTGTAATGGTTTCTTAGCATGCAACATTTGTGATATACAATTGCTCTTTGCGAATGAATTCCTAGAAATAAAATCTCCAAAGAGTGAATGTAAGATCAAATGAATTCCAAGTATTAAATAGTGTATGTGTTCTCTTTTTATCAAATTTCTCTAAGCTTCACATCAAGGTAAGATAAGGAATTGTAGAATCGCACAATTCTTGGAGGAAATGTTAATGCCATGAAAAGTGCATCATACACGTCTCACACATTTTTATGGCATTATGTTTGACTTTTCAAAAATGAAAATTATAAATTTCTTGTGGTTGGTCAATTTTTGAATATGGATGCACATTGAAGCAGGCTACACCATACCAACTGCACAAAATAAAAAATTGACAAAAAAGCAAATCAAGGAGACAATTTAATGCCAAGGAACTCATTGCTTCTCTTAGACATTGAAGAAATAAGATTATATGAAGACTCATATAAGAACCATGGATGTAATTATTGCCACAACACCCAACTACATGGGTAAATGTAAAATATCTAACATAACTCCTATGTTTGATTTTAATATTCCTATTTGTTTTGAATTCAATGAGAAATGGTACACTCAATCAGAATATTCTAAGCTTAAGGTAGAAAATGATAGGACAAGAGAAAGTCAAGGAAAATGGTCAATAAAAAGGAGGTATTTTTGATGAACTTAGATTTGGAAAGTTTACTGAAGCTGAGAAGAACAGTTTATATTTAAGGGCAAAAGGAAAGCAAAAGAGAATGTGATAAGTGATTAATTTCTTTATGAAAAAGTAGAAATTTTATTGAAAGAACTTCATACTTCCTATACATCCCGGAAAAAATATAAGTTGATAAAGGCTTATGAGAAACTAATAGAACAAATGAGACTTTAATAATCTATTATTAATATTTTTCAATTTAGGATTAGATGGTAATAAAATAACTGACCTAGCCTACACTCATCATCATGTTCGGTACTTAGATTTTGTTTTCTATAGCAAATTTATGATGTATAGGTTAGTACATTTCTTACTTTTGTGATAGTAGAAGTTATACTCATTTACCAATTGATTCATATTATAAGACTATCTTGTAGTTTCTTTAATGATAAAATTATAATTGTTTAGTTGACTCTTCATTTTGTGTTTGAATGATATTTATGTGGTCTTTGTCTTTTAGCTTTATGAACGCAAAATATGAATTTTGCCATCAAACATCATCATCTCGAGGTTGTAACCCTTATTGATGGATCACCAAATTCCTTACACCATAATAGCTCTTAAATAAGTATCATATTTATTACTCACCGAAAGGGGCAACTCCCCATCACCATCACTAGTGTTCCTTTTTCTTAAGGTTTAGCTTTGTAGAGTTGTGGATTAGCTCATTCAAGATTTCATTCTTGTGCTTGTTTGAGCTCTGTGATGTAACCTTAAACCAATAGAAAAAAAAGGGCATTGATAATGGGTGACAACACATCCGATAGAAACCATTTCATCAAAATAGAGCAAAGCCAAAATATCATACATAAGAAAAAACAAGAGTAATACTAAATATAAACTGCCTCATATCCTTCTAAAGTATACCAAAAAGTCTAGAAGGAATAGTATCCCCAAAAGAAAAAAGCCCTTGTGGTAGCAGAAAGAATCACAAAAAATTCGCAGTGCAATAGAAATTATGAACTTTATGAGTAAACAAATTCTTTTAGTCCAAAAGAAAAAAGAGCAGAAATTATTAAAATACAACAGCTCCTATCTTCCTCTTTAGCTTCTTCAAAGATTTTCTAATTCGAGCAATGGCAAGGAGGTTGTCACTTTCAAAGATGAGGCCATCAAACACTCCCATCCACTCTTGGGATATCTTCTTAAGCAAAATAATTTTCATTATTTGAGCCTCTAAAGAAAGTTGAAAGCTATTTAAGGTAAAGAAGACATCAGCAACAACTTCATGTGTCTAAGAGAGGATAATATGCCAAAAACCTGAAGGATCAGTACATTCAAGATGAGATAGTGGTCAATCCTAGGGTACCTTAAGTTCAGCAAACTGCAAGAGCCCAAAATCATGCACATGTCCAAGCAACACTAGTATGGAAGGAGGGGAAACAAAGGACTTAGTTGTTGAAATTTATGCTACTCTACGTTACATCAAAATCTTGATAGTTGTGCCTAACCTGAACCAAAATTTAGAGCCCCAAATCATCAAGAAGCTTAGCAATACATCAAAGTTTTCATCATCTTGGCACCTACAAGCAAGAGTTATTCCACCATCATTGTAGCCTCATTCCTCTCTATCCACCATTGTGCAAAGTGGCAATTGCTTTCCATGTCTCAAAGCATTATTGTGACTCGCATGAGGAGGTAATTTAGGACTAACAACCCCTTGGTTTTTAAAGGGCAAGCCTCTAGATCTTCCACACACCGGATGGAAAACTTAAGAAAAACACCTGAACTACCTTTTGGGCACTCCACCCCATGAGCTTGAAATTAACTTTTTTGAAAAATTCACTTTCACACAAACACATGCATTAATACTTCATTCCATCCCAATAGTAGGATCATCTTTCTGAAGTAGAATGCCAATCATAGTTGTCATTATTGAAAAGTTTTCAACCTCCCAATAGACTAGTGGGAAGATGCAAAATAGACCCAATTTGACATAAAACATACAACATTGATATATATGATAAACTTTGACATCTACACATCTAATCTCAACACTTGCCTTCCCACATATCAATGAACCCTTATTACAACTCGATTCTTTGTTTCCAAGAACATAAGGAGCACATAAAACAATTGTTTATTAGATTGATTGGTTTGAATTCATCAAATCATCCCCAAATCCTTATGATATCATTGAAAATTTTTTAAAAATATTAAGCAAAATCCTTTATAAGATAACTAATGAAGCTCTTGATAAGAACCCCTAGGTTAAGCATGCTCATAGTAGAGAATTCCCAAGTTAAGCATGCTTGAAGTGAAAAACTTCTGAATTTAGCATGCTTATAGTGGACAACTCCCAGGTTAAGCATGCTCGGATTGGTCTTATGATAAATAACCAAATGGAAAATTATCATCTGAAAACAAAATTGAAAAGTCTGGCCTAGTATGAGACAAGACAAGCTAAAACTAACAATAGCTTACCTAGCGTCTAGAGCATTAATGTTGTAGATAATATCATGGCCTAGCTGCAAGGAGAAGAGCCAGCATTATTGGTCAGCTACAAGGAGTTGCTGATATACTCCCTACACCCCACATCTCCAAGCATCATCTAGCATACATGAACATTAGCATAGTGAAATCCATGATGTTGTCATCACCCTCCATTAGAACACTTCAAGCCATCATTATGGTATCATCAAACCCAAATTTAAGAGAGAGTAAGGCTATGCACTTTATTATTGAGCACAATTAAAGGACTAGGTCAAACAGTCAATAGTTCCACCTTGGCTTATGCCACATGTTCGTTACTTCACACTCTCATCCTCACCTTTTCTCTCCATAGAACATGCCATAGCTCTCCTATGATGCCCTAACTTTAAAACAAAGATTCAAATGAGAGAATTAGAGGGAACCCATTCTCGATAATTTCTCAAAACATTTTATCACTAATTTTTTTATATTTACAAAGAATAAAGGATCACAAGCACCAAAAAGTAGAAAAGGAAGAAGACACCCATGGGTTCATATGCCATTGATAAAATAATATGTATCAATGGAGCAAAAATATTTAATGTTCCACATCAATCAGTAGCAAAGCTTCATCATTTGTGTACATATAAATGACAGTCTCAACTAGAGGAGCACTAGCTCAGTATTTATTTAAATCCTAATCTTTTTTCATCTAAAACATGATTATTACTTTACCTTTATACATAAGTTTCACCAGCAAAGAAAACTATATATTCAATTAATCAGTACAACTACTAAATGTAGTAATTTTCAACACATCAATTAGGTTTACTGAGTAATAATGTAAATAAAGCAAATATATACATGTACAAGATTGCAATGTTTCTTATTAAACATCATTTGCATTCTTTGAAATTAATATTAATGAAACGGCAACCAAAATTGCTGCAAATAAGAGTATCTGCTGTAAATATAAGCTAGCGTGCTACAGATGATATTAAACAGTAGCTAACCAGAATTAAATTACAAGTAGAAATTAATTTTTATAAAACGCATGTACAATTTTCATGAAAAAGTGATGCGAATGCACAATCAAAACAACACCAAACTATAAGACCACTCATAACTTCAACTTCATGCTAAAACAAAAGCATATACAAAAGGGTGCCTAACTTACCATGTCTAATCAGCTCAAATCTTGGATGGCCAATCCATTTCTTGAGATTATCCTTTGAACCGGTAAAAAAGTTGTCCATAACAATAACCTGAACAAGTCACATACAAGGAATCATGTTAATCTGCACACAAATAATCTTTGCATATACCAACAAGTAGCAACTTAGGTAGAAAATCTGCCATGGAGACAACAAGATGATAATATTTGTGCTTCAAGTTTCATGATCAGAATCATTTGGGCATGATGAGACAACACAATGGTGATTAAATCATTCGATTTTTACAAAGAAAAAAACGTTTAATTATTCAGTTGATTTGAGAGAGGCAAGGATTAGCCTATAACATAAGTAATGGCACCACTCAATACTTGTGAAAATTTTGTAAAACTGACATAAGAGTGCTAATAATATACCTCGTGCTTTTCATTCTCCATAAGCTTATCTACCAAATGAGATCCGATAAATCCAGCTCCCCCCGTAACAAGGATTCTCAGATTAGCCTATAACATAACAAGATCACCAAATGTAATGCGTCTTCCCAAATCTAATATGAAAATGGTAACGGTGAGAAAAGGGGGAAAAAAGAAAAACATTACTTGAAAGAATTTGGAGAATCGAAGGGGAGAAGGAGTTGGAGGTGGACGGGTTATAGTGTGCTGCTCTCCATTAGATGATTCCTTCGCCATTGATCCGAAATCTGCTTAAAGCATCACAAATTAACGGCAATCTCCAGGATACGAAGCAGTAAGACAAGAGGAGATCGATCAAAGCAAAACCAAAATGAAAAAGACAAACATTTAGGATCACCAATACCCACATAAAAGGTCTTCTTCCTCGGCTAATCCTTCTTACCCGTCCACTCGCAGAATATAGAATTCTCCGAATTCAGGCTCTATATATAACCTCACTGCCAACCTGATCTTTAGATCCAAGTATCCAGGGCAAACGTAGACAAGAAAAAAAAAGGACGGGGGCGACCAAAAGGGCCAGTCACAGCAACGGTGCTTCGATTATACGAAAAGTCTACAAAACTAACCGTGGGACAGGCAAGACAGCTCCTTTCCAACAAAGATTTTCTTAATTTAGAAGATTTTCTTAAAATAAGTAGCTATGGAATTGAGGCCATCTCTTTCTCTTATAGAAATGTTATTAAGAAAAAATTTATTCAATAAAATTTAAATATTATTTTAATATAAATTTAAAAAATAATATTTATATTATTTTTAATGTAAATACATATATACTAATTAAATAATGTCTAAATTTTATTTGATAGATTTTTTGGATGTCATGTCAACTGATCTAAATAGCATTTCTCTTTTATGAGGGGCGCAGTAAAAAAACCAACTCTTTTTGAGAAAATTTACTGCTCTCTACAAAATTTTCAATTATTTTTAAGAAAAATAGAACTAAGTATTTTGATATTTCTAATTTAAGAAAGGATAAACTATAAACGGTGACCAAAGCTCATTGCCTGCCGAATAAAAAACCAAGGAAAATTTATTTTTGTGAAAAATCAGCACGTTTTGATCACCCAGCTCGTAAGCATAGTAGCCATATTTTAAGAAATATGCATACATTTGGGTGTTATTTAGAGTTATTTATAGGACAATATTTGAATTTAAAAGTTAAGGTTAGCTATTGAGTTAAAATAGTCCAACTTCTATGATAAAGTTGTGTTAAGAATATTTGATTTAAGCTTAAGCTAATAGTTTAAGTAAGATATACTCAATTCATATTATAATTTAAATATAAAGTAATTAACTAATATAGCAAATTAATATAGTTATCTTAATTAATACTCAATTGCAATTTATGTAATAGAATTATAATATTAGATTAATATTATTAAATCAGCATATTTATTATAATCAAAAAGCATAATTAATTAATCATGTGATTCTATTAGCTCATATTTAAATTTTTTATTATTATTGAATATTTGAAAAGTTAATAACAAGATTGATTAATTAATTATAATCATTATAGCTAATATAAATATTATAAGTAGAATGATATATATTTGCATATTAATTAGATTTAATCATATGTATAATATTTAATTATTTAAATTAATGTAGCTAAATAACCTACTATAATTATATACTTGAAATAGCAATTATTAATATTAAAAATAATTATTTTTTATTAATCATAGCTTATAAAATTTCTTAATGATAATTAATTAATTAATAATATAATTTTTTATAATTAGAATATCATTATTAACTATTTTAATATTTTATTAATATAATTATAATTTTTGTATAGTTAATATTAATACACTTTACTAATTATGTATATAATAAAAAAAAATTATTAGTGGATCTTGTCAATTTCATTTACTTTAAATAATATATAAATAAATAAGTAATTTTTATATAAAATATTTTATTAATACATTAATTAGTAATTGATATAAATAATTACATACAAGTATAATAAATAAAAAATAATTAACACAATTAATATACTCTTATGCATATTTAAATAAGTATCATTATTTATAATTGATATAAGTATTAATTGTAACAAAATTAATTATAAAATTTTAATAGAATTATTATAATCAATTTATTTACTTCAAAAAGTATAATTAATTATGTATGTGCATAATTACTTGTTAAAATAACATGATTATTCAATATAATTATAAATAAGAAAAATTAAATATTTAAATATTATAATTATTTACATATTTTATATATAATATCAATATCATAATTAATAAACATAATAAAAGCAACATAATTAATTATAATTAATGAATATTTAATAAAATTATTACTAATTAATTTAATATTAATGTATTTCATTAAGTTTAATTAATTCTAGGTATTGTGCCTAATTACTTAATAAAATAACATGATTATTGCATTACTTTACTTATTACAATAATTAGCATAATCATAAATTAATTCATATTATTAATTAACAAATAAAAATTATTTATTTTAATAATAACAATTAATTAAGCCAACATATGTTGTATTAATTTAAGTTAAAGTTTATTGTTTTAAACTTAAGTATGTATGAATTAAACTAATTTATGATAAAGCATTTATTTGAGGCTTAGGCTTAGTTAGGTTAAATTAAGTGGGAATTAAATAAGTGTATGCGATAAAAGTAGATCAATAAAAATACTTGTAGTGTTGGATTCTTTTAAAGGTATTTTTCTTTAAAATGTAAAAAATAATATGGCATTTTGTTGTTTGCTCTTTAAATTTATTTAGAAATTTTTAAATGGGGCACTACAACTTTAGTATCTATGGCTTCTTTGAAAAATAATATGCACTTTTAAATGCGATGAATTTGTACTACTAATATGCATGTTGAAAAATTGATGACACTAATCTACAAAGAAGCCATAGATACTAAAGTACAATATTATATGCATGTTTTTCAACATGCATATTAGTAGTACAAATTCATCAAATATTGAAAAATAAAATAGATCCAAGTGTAAACTTACTAATAAAAATGTATTGGTATGCAAAGGTAATTAATTAAATTAATGCCCCATAATAAAAAATGCATAACTTGATATTGTTCAAAAATTTACAATGTATTCCTAAGACAATCTTAACACAAATTATTGTATTCCTAATAATGAATCTAAAATGGATGATTATATCTAAACAAAGCTTGTTAGGTATTATATAAACTTTTTTATATGCATACTAAAGCATAAATTTATAGCAATTAATCTATTTCAACACATGTAATGACCCGATATTGGATTAGTAAAACTAAACCAACATTAGGTGTTAACTCCGCAAAATACTAAAGGGTGATTAAGTAAAGTGGCATACTTAATATAAACATTCCAATACAAACAATCTAGAGCAATTCAAGAATAAAATAACATTCATTCATTCAATTTAAAACTAGAGAATATAGAATATAAAATCATCCAAAATTTAAATTATTACTAGGCCTTAATATGAATACAGCATGCATTAAATAAAGATAAATATATTGATTAAATTTGACTTCTTTTGTGCTCTTCTCAGCAGCAGCTACTTTTTCAATCTTTAAGAAAAATGTGGTAAGCAACAATATGAACGGAAAAAAACAATAGTGGGAAAAATAAAAATTAAATAACTATGTAAAAGCAAATAAATGGCATTCCTCTTTTTAAGATAACATATTTATTTCTAGCAAAATAAACTTGTTAAGCACATTTGCATTTATAAATGATTTTCCATTTAAATCTATTTCCAATCCAACCTACAAGAAATATGTGTCAGTCTATACTAGACAAATAAACATGTAAAATTCTTACTCTTATAAATGCATAATTCTCTCATGCCTAACACACAATACATTTATGTCTGATATCATCACTCATACACTAATTCACCCATCTTGAGTATCATTCACTCATCCACTCATACACCCATCTTGAATATTGTCACTCATGCACTCAATGCACTCATCCTAAATATCATCACTCATGCATTCATGCATGCTCCCATATCTAAAAATCATCACTCATTCATGCCATCTTAAAACATCTCATCAAAAGATTCATTTAATATTGTCATTCCATAAAAAATGTAATAAGCTCAAAGAGAAGCATAAGCAGAAACAATATAAAATATGGAATTTAAAAGTAAAAGAAGATATCCAAATACCAATGTATTGATTAATTAAGGTTTAAATATGTTAAGTATTTATATTTGTTTAGTCTTGACTTCTCAATTGTTAATTTTTTTCTAAGACATAATGATCTAATTGTGTCTATATGTGTGTGTGTGTGTGTGTGTGTGTGTGTGTGTTTGTCCATCACCTAGATTACTTTCATTTAAGATTTTCCATTCATAATTTACTAATCACTATTCATATACAAAAATTTTAATTAATGGTTCAGTTCTAGCTTAAGTTTATTTATTGCTAAAAGCTTACATATTAATTATACTTTTCTTATATTCTTAATTAAATTAATCACATCATTATTTTTCTAATCAACTCATAAGTTTAATTTTGATGTTATCACAAATTTCTCATTATTTTTATTCTTGTCAAATTGTGATGTAATTATTTTGGTTTGCTAACTTTCAACTCTTACATCATGATATTAATTGAGCTAAAGATTCTATTAAGGTGCAGCACAACAGTGTATATATAGTAGTAATGATGAAATAAAAGAGAGACATCCATATCTATTCATCCAAAAGAAATATAAAATGCATTCATCTTTGAAAGAAAAATATATAAATCATTTATAAATTTTTAGTACAAACTAAAAATATAAATATATCAGTCTCACTCTCACTGAAAATAAAATGATCAAAATAAATCTAAGTTGTGGTTCCCTCCCCATGCACCAACTCCACCTAGTAGGCAAGATCCTCCAAATGCTCATGATCTGATATATTGGTATCATATGCTAGGGAAAAATAAATAAGAAAAAAAACGAATGGAAAAATTATTTAAGTACATTTTAGGCATTTTCAATTATTTTAGGATATCACGAATTAATGCTTAATTTAAAGCGGTGCAATTATGTAAAGATAACTAAGTTGAAAATAAGGAAACTTAAATTATAAAAGAAAAGATAGTGTATGTTGTATTGAACTGAATTGAGCAAAGTGCTGTAAGAAATGCCAACTAAATGAACATAAATATATCTATTCAGATTGAAATATGTTCAAATGAGACATATGGTGATTTAAACTATAGTATAAATTGAAAGTACTAAACTGAAGTTAAATTGTACAAAAGTAACGGAATTGAAAATAAGTTAAACTAAAAGTAAATTGAACAATCTTTGAATATGGTAATCAATCAATACATGTGATCAAATTGAAAGTAATTCAATCACTACAATGTGACTAAACAGAATTGTAAATTAATCACTACAAGATGACTGAACTGGATTATAATTCACTACAAGGTGACTAAATTGAATGGAACAACTGCTAAAAGATATAACTTAATATAAATACAAATGCAAAAAATTCTTAATTATCTTATTTTATTGTTCTTATCTACATGTACTACATAATTAAGTGAGGAACATAATTTGATCATTTGAGATATTTGAATTCCCAAAACAATAACATAATTCCCATCATAATATATGTAGTAGTCTCCTTATTTCTCAATAAGACTACCCTAGCTATACCATGTCTATACAGACTGATCTTCTATAACAAACTGGTATTGAGTTAGGGAGACAAATCCAACATCAGCTATTAATTGAGCCAAATATCATATTGAAATGTAGCATAATAGTGTATATATAATTATTAATTTGAAAAAATGAGAAACATCAATATATTTGGCTCAGAAAAAAAAATATTATGCAAAAAATGTATTACTCTCTCAATGAACTAAAAATAGAATGACTAAAATAAATCTAAGCAATGACTTCCTCCTTAAGCACTCACTCCACCTTATAGGCGGGAACCTTTAGATGCTCATAATCTAACATGTCAGTATCATAGGCCACGACATAACAAAGAAAGTAGTAATTTTGTTAAAAAATTATTTAAGTACATTTTAGGCTTTAATAATTATTTTAGGATATCACAATTTAACAATTAGTTTTTAACGCCGTGCAATTATGCAAAAATAATTGAGCTGAAAATAAAAAATTGAAATTGTAAGAGAAAGATGGTGCATATTTACTGAACCAAACTGAGTAAAGTGATGTAAGAATATCAACTTAATATAGTTACACACACACACATACACACACACTATAACAGCCTAGGGTATTACCTAGGCTAATCTATGCTTATCTAGATCCTAAATATATCATCATTTGGTTATAAACATCATTAGGACATAACTGAGTTGAAATAATAAAAAAAATATTTCTTAATTGTTTTATTCAATTTAAATACTCTTAAAATTATCTAAAATAATTTGACATCAAACATTAAATTTGAGGACATATTTGAGTTCCTCCTATTAAAATATGTTAAGGGTGCAAGTTTCATAGTTTTTAAATTTGTACAGGTTGAAATATACATAAAATACAAATTATAATTTTATGTAAATTGAAACTAAAGGATTTTAATTAATTAAAATTAAATTAATTGATTAATTTAATTTATTTAAATGTTATATTCGAAACCTCAGAGATCCCATGCAATGGATGAAAACACAGAACTATGATTAGATAGCTCTGATCGAGCCGTCCTGTCTAAACCCTCTGGGTTTAAGCCCCGATTGAAGTTTAATATAGAGCTTACAATTACAATACAAAAGATCAAAGGGCATAGCGCTATTATGATCAAGAATTAAATGACATTCACACTTCCTAGTTATATTCACCTTTATCTCAAAGTCCCTTGCATCCGACAGTCAGATTAACCAGAATTATACCAATGTCAAGCTTGTCCCCCACGATTCCCCAACTGTCACAAGCCAATTTTTTTAGTGAAGAGCATCTCCACTAGGGCCGAGAGGCCCGAAGCTACTCTAAATAGCCTCTGGGAGGCTGATGTTCGGGCTCGGCCTGATAGATATGACCCAACCTCCATAGGGCCTCCTAGGTTATAAAAGCCCTTCAATTTCTTTGGGAGATACTTTGTGCTTGCGAGCTCTCAACACACTTTAAAATCTTCAATTTCTCCTCTAGTCCACTTCACTCTCCTTCTAATGCAAGCGAACCCCCGTGCAATCCAGATGCTCCTTTCGATAAGCCAGTGGGTGGAACTCGGTGCTTGAGCCCAATAGCAGGCCAACATCCTAAGGAAGTCATCCTGATGGTGCTTGGACCCTAGTTTCCAGCACTTGAAACTGCCCCTAAACCCTCTCGGTGCAAGGTACTCACTAAATACTCTACTTGTTCAGCTTCCACTTGTTGAGTTGGCCCTTAATTTAATCTGTAAGGAATGATAAGAGGCCTAAGATGGCCTTAGGATTAGTTTCAAATCATAAATTAGTAATTTGTAGATCTTAAGATAGAGATTTTGTCAATTTTCTGAACTCACGTTCACTGGGAAATCCACAAACTTTCGTCGATGGAGTGCTCCTCTCAGCCCCAAAATGTGCTCGACTGACATTTTTGGGTCGAGCAATAATTACAGATCCTGTCTAGACTTGAGCTAGCCCAGACAACTCTTGATATGATAGGGCTCCACAATGCCACATAGTGGATCCCCAGTTAAGTAGGTCCTTGACATTCTGGGTGGGCTCAGATGACATCGGCAGGTCTGTTAGAATCATCGTGGGACAGTGATGGTGTAAGCACTAAAACCACCCTTCGGTGTGGCATGTGTCAAGCTATTTAGCTCACAAAGTAATGCATAGCAGCCGGCTTATGGCCGAGTAAGGTCCCAATAATCGGTGCTACGCTAATAGTTCCAATCGACGTACCTTCTTTCACTGATCATTTTGGTATGTAAAACATCCCCCGGGATGGCTGGAATCGCTCATAATTAGTGGCAGAAGCTCACTCTATTTCTGAGGTTTCGCCGAGACGAAGCATAGTACCGAGTCAGGCTGACCCTTGACCCGCGCCATTCCACAGGAGAGAATATTCTTGAATATATCCTAAATCACTGGGCTTCCCATTAAACCAAATGATAACACGAGATGGAATTGGAATATTCCTAGAATATTCTAATTTAAATAATGACGCCATTAATTAAATTAGAACCTTAGGAAAATAATATAGAATGCATTGTTTAAATAATTTAATAAATATAAATCCAAATAATATTAAATTATATACCATTTTAATCAATAAAATGATAGGAATCTAAATATAGAATAAAATTAGAGGTTGGATGTGTAATTATTTTGATCATCCTCTAATTATAATTTAGCTTAATTAGGCCATATTAGGAACCCTAGTTGTCCAAACTTGGTGTTTGAGGTGTCATTTGACTCCTTAGATAGTAAATTTCAGATATAATTAAAAAATTGTCATTTGGATGCCTAAATCCATAAGTCAAATTTTGGACCCTAAAATATATATATTTTAATAAAAATTATCAAAAATGCTTATAGTTTGATTTGAAACCCCTGATTTCTTTAATAACCTCTATATCGATAATTAGAGAGATTAGAATGCTTATATTGTCCAATTTGATGTATTGGTTACTCCTTAGGTCTAAACCCTAGTTTGAGTCTAAATTTGAGTAGCTTAGATCTAAGAAGCTTAAAACCTTGAGTTAAAAGGCTTAAAACATATGGATACTATTTAGTCTCTTAGCTCCTAATTACTAAGATTGAAGTAGAGTAGTTAAGGTGAGCTAAATCTAACACTAGGATATATGATTTGATAAGTTAATTTCAGTAGGCGATTATATCTGATTTGAGTTAGAATCACATTTAGCTCTAACATCCTTTAATCTTATGATCATGAAACTAAGATTGTACTGAATAGTAGAATATTAGAGATTTTGAGTTTGCACTCTCTCAAAATAGCTTAGAACAAATAATTAGACAAAAATGGATATCACATGTATTTTAATTTGATGTGTTGCTTATTTCCTTAATTTGCGACTATTACATTTGAGCCAAGCTCCTTGAACATATCATATAATATAAACTTCATGCATGAAATGAAAACTTTGTAAATTTAGGAAAATATTCTATATTAGGTTCAATTTAAGATGGGTGATTATGTATACACATTACGGCCAATGGGCAGGATATAAGGGAAAATAAGGGATCATTAATTTATGAACTCAATAAATATAATACATTTCTTATTATAATTTATGTTTTTCTTAGGATTAATTATATTTTTAGGGTATTTTTATGTCATTCAGGTGAGAAGAGATCAATGTACGAATTAGAAGGAAATTATGTGAAAAAAATGCTAAAGCGCACTACAATGTGCTATGGTATGCCACGATGCCACTGTGCCCAAAAACAAGGTGCCATGGCATGCCACAGTGCCTAAATTCTGAAAGCAAAGCGCCATAGCGTGCCACAGTGCCGCATTTCCAGTAGAAAAGGCACTACGGTGAGCCACAACACTAAAATTTCAGAGAGAAATGCACTACAGCATGCCACAGCGCTTGGATTTCAGAAAGCAAGGCTCCATAGCGCTCCACATTGCCCCATATCCAAAGGAAAAGGAGTTACAGTGCGCCATAGAGCCATAATTCTAAGGGAAAAGATGCTACAGCATGCCATAGTACCAGACTTCTAGAGGAAAATGAGCTACTACGCACTACAATGCCAGAATTCAAGAAAGAAAGGCACTACATCACGTCACATCACCAGACTTCCAGAAAGAAAGATGCTACAGCGTGCCACAACATTAGAATTCCAGAGGGAAAGGCGTTATAGTGTGCCTGTGGTGCCCCGTCTCACTGTTCTGTGCAAATAAAGTATGAAAAGTTGAATGTGTCATCACTCGAAGATAACCCAAGATTAGCATTAATAAAGTAAATGTCTACTAAGAAATCACTTACTTTTCTAATGATAATACTAATAAGATGTCTAAGTAGACAACTACTTAGACATACAATTGTGCCCCGAATTATCATATAATGATAATCATAATTTGGAATAGATAGGTACAATAAATAAACAAAGTGCGGAAGCTAACAAAATTGAAATAAATGCATTCATCACATTCAAGAAGTAAGCAATAAATAATATAAATGATACATCCTAGATGACATAGTACTGAAATAAAACATACATTGCAGAATTTAATTATTACAAACCATAAATTTAATAATAATTTTAAGAAAAGAAAAGCTAGAATGAAAATCACTCTCCTAGAAATAAAATTAAAATTATGCGGATGCAGAAGTATCATTTTCATGCTCCTGCTCTTCACCTAAAACTGACTCCTCAAACTACTCTAAGATTGACATGCTGGTTTTTATATGTCATGGCCCTAGCTTAAAAAAGAAAAATTTTATGTTAGACAAATTGTCAAGTATATTTTAGGCTGATAAATTATTTTAAGTTTTTATATATCACAAATCATCATAAGCAATAAAGGTGCTACAAAGCATCAAAGGAAACAGAAAAAGCTGTGGCACCTCGCCCTGCCGCATCCATGCAAACAAAGTATGAAATAATGGTGGGATGGGTCATCACTTAAAGATAACTTTGGATTATCATTAACAAAGTAAATATCTACTAAGAGGCCACTTACTTTGTTAATGCTAATACTACCAAGATATCTAAGTAGCCAACTACTTAGACATACAATTGTGCCCTAAATTATCATATAATATAAATTATAATTCAGAGTATAAATAGATAGGTGCAATAAATAAATAGAGTGTGGAAGCTAAAAGAATTAAAAGATATCCATTCATCACATTCAAGAAGTAAATAGTAAATAATATAAATGAAACATCCAGATGATATAGTACTGAAATAAATTATACAGTGTATAATTTAATTATTACAAACCACAAATTATTAATTGCTTAAGAAAAAAAAAATTGAAATGAAAATTACTCTCTCCCAAAAATAAAATAAAAACTATGCATCTGCAAAAAGATCATCTTCATGCTTCTGCTTTTCACCTGAAATAGGCTCCTCAAACTGCCCTAAGACTGACATATTGGATTTTACATGTGAGGGCCAGCCAAGAAAAGAAAAATACGTTAGACAAATTATCTTAGTACCTTTTAGGCTAATAAATTATTAAGTTTTATGATATCACAAATCATCCTAAGTAGTAATAGTGTTATAAAGCATCAACTAAAATGATTAAAGCTATAAACAATACATTTATAATTTAAGCAAAATATGAGATAAATAAATATACCTCGTAACTAATTTGCTACAAAAAAGTTTAAGTTATTTACAAATATAAACTGCTAAAGTACAAAGAAAAAGTTCTAAGCATATATGATCAATTATACATGCCTTTTTTGATAAAAGTGTAGAATAAGTAAAATAATACTAAAACTAGTATCATAACATGCTTATACAGAAAATATTGTAATAAATTAGAAAATTGCCGAAAATTGTATAAATACTGAAAATACTGAAAATATTATAAATACTGAAGGCTAAAATGAGCTATACTGAAAGTAATTGAACTAAAAAGCATTTTATTTTAATTGTACATTGACAGACTTAGAATACGTCTGCGCTTTTACGCAAGTGTACGTGGTCTGAAGTAATAAGTGGAAAGTTTAAATTTCTGGGATTTATTGAACCACAAAGAATTGGATATTTTGTTATTAAGGTATATCTATGATTACTAATGTTTAAGCTATACGTGTATTGATTGGTGTTGGTTCCTGAACAAGCACGACAAATCTTAGTAGAAAATACTTCTGATGAAAGGAAGAGGAGAGTTGGGTTTCTCCCACATGATATGCTAGATAATTTATGTATGATGATTCCTCAAGCATTCATTAGTTCTTTAGTCAAGTGCACATTATTCTTCTTAGAGTCTTAATTCAAGAATTACAAGTTCAAGTCTTGTGCATAAAACGAACACACGGTCGGTTCTATTTCAACACATAGACCCTTATAAGATTTTAGATTTGTAGTTTTTATCTCATCTCTTGATCATCGAGATGAGGGTTATAAAATTTAAGATCTTATAAGCATTGATTCCACTAAGAGCTTCACGTGCCTCAAACATAGTCTAGATGAGGGAGTAATTTCATTGGGCTCAATGACTATGTCACCTCGTTCATGAGCACTCAATGAATCCATTCCTTCACTAAAGTATGCTGAGCAACATAACTCAATTAGTGGGTCTTAGCATCACACGCTTCAACTTATTAGTTGAGCTTAGATTAAGGTGCACTAAGCTTAAGAACTTTCTCACATAGTTTTAAGCTCCTATGCACTCATAAATCTAGCATCAAAATTAAGGTGAGCTATGGAGAACAAGATAAAATAATCCTTGAGTTCAATTAGTCCTTTGTCCTTTGGTCCACATTCAAGTCTACAAGAGTCCTTTAATTTTCTTAACAAGGCATAGAGTTCATGATTTTTATTAAAACTTGAGGAAAATTTCATACAATTATAATTTCTATCAATACATGTGGGATTGCCCCAACCCTCCTCAAGGGAGGTTTAGCTCTCCATTACAAAAGAGAATGAAGAGATTACATATATGGATAAAGACCCCTTCATGATCAACTAAGAAAAACACAAAGCAAGAGCTTAGAAAATACTAGGAACATTCATTTGGGAAGTTCTCCGGACTCCTCTTCTTTTTGCTTGAAGTTGCTTTTCTTAGGTCCCTAGTGCTGCCTTTCTTCTCTTTCTCCTTAGCAAGATGAGCTCTTCCACCCTTGGAGAGTTCTCCTTCTTTTCTATGCAGCCCCTCTTTACTTAGGTTATAGTGAGCCAAGTTGGGAACCTCTCTTAAGTTAAGAGAAGTGGTATTTATAGAGGGTGGCTGCTTCTTCATCTTCTCATTTGAAAATCTGCTTTTGCCCTTTTAAAAATTCTAGTGCAATGAAGGCTAAATCCACTTGAGGGATGAAAAGACTATTATTTTTCCATTGATAATTCTCTATATCACCTCAGGAAGACCATTTTCCCTTTAAAAAACGTAGCTGTTGTAGAAGGAATGATGGCTGGAGACAAGGTGCTGGTTGGGGGTCTTGTCCCAGCCGCATTTAATGCTCTGCTCAGAAGAATTTTTGGCGGGCCGCTGCAGCGCACTATGGTGGAAAATTTTCGCAAAGTAGGCTGCTGTGGCGCGATGGGGCATTTTGGTTCATATAATGAAGGGCCGCTGTAGCGCGCTGCAGCGCGCTATAGTGCTAGCGATCTCGTAAAAGGCCCCACTGCAGCGTGCTGTGGCACCAGCGATTCGCAAGTTGGACCACTGCAGCGCACTGTGGTGCCAGTGCTTCGCAAAGTGTTCCGCTGTAGCGCACTATGGCGCCCAATTTTGCAAATTGGCTCGATGCAGCGTGCTGTGGCACTAGCGCTTCGTAATATGCTCCGCTGCAGTGCGTTGAGGTGCCAACGATTTGCAAGTTGGGCCACTGTAGCATGCTGTGGCACCAGTGCTTCGTAAAGTGCTCTGCTGTAGCGCGCTATGGCGCCCGATTTCACAAATTGGCTCGCTGCAGGGCGCGACAGCGTTTTTGCTTAAGAATTTTGGAAAATTGTCCATATTGCTCAGAATTTATTGGATAGACATTTTTCCTGAAAAGATAAGCTAAATTGGATTAAGGGAGCAGTTTTAATATGAGAAATGAATGAAATTTTCCTTTAATTAGGATATAAATTTGGGATTCATTACGCCCCCACACTTAAATTCTTGCTCATCCTCGAGTAAATTTAAAATTGTATTTTTCTATTTCTTAGGTGTGAAAGTCAACAAAAGATAACAATTAGATTATGATGTGTAATTTCAAGGCATGTGCTTAACTAAAATGATCAAAATTATTTGACATTAATTTTCTAACCTTGGATATGAATTAAGGTTAATAAATTAGTCTCTAAGTATTTATATTTATGCTTGTTATTAGGTAATGGGGGAGGTTCTTTGGAATACTAGACTAGAGAGGTAGTGAAATAATTAATAGTTTTATGCTATATGTGTTCCTTCTTTTGAATCACAAAGATGATAAGATTAAAGGAGAGATTTTTCATCATCTTTTTTTATTTCTTTTATTTAGGAGAGATATTTTTCATCATCCCTATTTTTATATTTTTCTCTTTTCATTCTTAGGGAAAAATATTTTTCTTCATCCCCAATTTAAATCTTTATGATCATGAAGTCCTACGGGATCTTAACACACTTTTTTAGATTACTTACCATAATCACTATTTTGTTTTAGTCCAATGCTTTCCCCACACTTAGTCTTTAGCATTAATTTAAGTTTTTGGAGATTAGATTAACCTTATTTCATTCCTTAGTTCAAAAGTTTAATGTTATCAATGTATTTGATCACTTTTTATTAAGCATCTATTCTATTCATATCATTTTTTTTATTGATATTTTTATGTCTTTCATTTTTTAAAAACTCAGAAAAATTTATCATTTTCAAATTCTAGAGAGAGTTGGGAATATGATAATCCATAATTTAAATTCCTCAAAATAAAACACAAAAAAACAAAAGTACAAAAACAAATGATGCAAAATAAAATAGAAAAAAATACAACCTATTTATTCTTGGGCTTTCTCCTCCTCCTCTTCTCCCATGTCATAGGCAAAGTTGCATGGGTAGCGCGTGTTCGGAATGGGGGCACTGATAGGCGGTCGCGGCAACATGGAGGGGTTTGGTCCTCCTTGTAAACTCCAGTCCTCGAACATTAGTCCAAGGTCTTCATAAAATTCGGACTGAAACTCACGCTGCTGGATGAGTTCATTTTTAAAGAACTGTATGTCGGTGGCCAAGGCCTTGCTAAGATCAGCTTGTTGCATGTGAAGTCATAGCAACGGCTTATTGGTGAGATTTTGGTCAGACGGAGCAGATGTTTCCCCTTGCTTGCCCCTCCTTTTCTTGGGTAGCTTCCATTCACTAGCGCGGGCGTTCAGATTTGAACGAGCAAGAGCGGCGCTGGGGGAAACGATGGAGTCGGAGGAGAGGATCTTGACCCCTTGGGCCTCGTATATCCCTAAGATCAAAGACTCGAAAGCCAATATAGCACAGGGTCCCTTGAGAGCCTTCCAGAGCTACTCGTAAAATATGCTCACTATGCGGATCTCACCCGGCCTAACTAATGAGCACAAGAGTAGTGCTCTGGCGCGGGTCACTTCGGTCAAGTGACTCGAAGGCATGACAAAGCTGGAAATGAAAACCAGCCATGCACTACTTGTATTTGTCAATTCGGAACGAGGAATGTTGGCTAGGCCTCCCTCCCAATCTGTGCCTTCATGGATGAGTCCAGCTACGAGATCATGGGGGTCAAAGCGAGACTCCAAGAGTTCAAGGTAAGAGCAAGAACTTACCTCCCCTAACCCATAGAATTGCTCAATTTGAGCAATTCTAAAAGCGAGTCCCCTACCTCTCACGAAGATCGTCCGTCCAATCACATTGATTGCATTGGCATACACCTCCTGTACTATAGATGGGTACATGGGAGATTTCTTTGTCACCATCTCCCTCCATCCCTGAGGGTCGACTTGCTCCACCGGCACGGGCAAGTAGTGGCTAAAGCTCTTCTATAGAATTAACTTTCACTGAGAAGTCGTGGAGAAGAACTGGTGCTCGGCTTCAGCGGAAGAGAACCTTTTCTTGTTAAAAGTTCCCCTGGATGAGGAAGCTTCGGTCTCCCTTCTTGGAATCGACTTCTTGCTGGAAGACATGATGAAGAAGTTAGAGGAGAGCAAAAGTTGATGAGAAAGCAAGAAAATTTAGAAGGTGCAAGGATTGACCCCCCCTTGCCTTCCCTTAAATAGCCAAGGAAATCAAAGACAAGAGAGCTATGGTCAATGGGTCTTCCCCATGCCATAAATGTGATGATCCATGTGGGGGGGGGGGGGGGGGGGGGGGCAGCTTTTTTAGCACACACCTTTTTGACTGCTTGGGAAACCCAAATATATTACTTTTTGACTACAGGGAATCCAAGGTGGTCAAATTTTCCATAGCAGGAGCAGACCGCTACAGCGCACTATAGCGGGTTAACCGCTGCAGCGCGCTGTAGCACTGCCTACAAATTTTTTTTTTTTTTAAATCTTGGGTTGCCTCCCAAGAAGTGCTTAGTTTAACGTCTTTAGCTAGACTCGTTAATGATCATATAATTGGATCCAGAGGTTTCTCTTTCCACAACCTCAAAGGACTAGGGTGAGCACGACCCTCATGGGTGCTCGAACCATCGTCCTCTCTTCCTTCCCTCATGAGATCATCTCTTTTAAGTTCTAACTTAAGGAAAATCTTCTTTTTTCTTTTTCGTCTTCTTGTTTTTCTTCTTCTCACTCCTTCCTTACTCCCCTTCTTCAAGGAAGAAGTTGAGCTATTATCACAATTCTTCTGTCCTAATGCTAGATTCTCAAAAACATTATCAAGCATAATTCTTTCTTCCCTCATTTTTTTCATCACCTCTTCTTCCATTTCTTTTTGTTTAAAGATGGTGGGTTTAAGATCAAATAATTCAGATTTCCCTTTAATTTTAATACTCATCACCCCATGGCCTACGTCAATAATAACTTTTGTGCTCATAAGAAAAGGTCACCCGAAAATAATTGTGGAGTTCTTGTTCCATCTGTCCCATTCGCATACCACAAAATCAGTTGGAATAATGAAGCTCCCCAATCCAACACAATATTTCTTACAATTCCTAGAGAGGTAAGGGATTCCAAATTTGCAAATTCTAGAATCATGGAGGTGTACTCCATTCCTCCTACCTTCAGATGTTCATAAATATGGTATGTCATAATATTGACAGAAGCACCAAGATCACACAAGGGATCTAAAAATACTTTATTTCTAATTATGTAAGGAATACAAAACCTCCTGGGGTCGTCACATTTCAAAGTTGTGAGCTTCTCACATTTCATTCCCCTCGCTCCTTCCCGAGCCTCTAGTTCTTCTTCTATGGCACTCAAGTTATCAATTATATTTCCCCCATGCACTCCTTCAGAATGAATCACATGGACCAACTCCCTAGGGTTCACTTCAGTGGAACTGGGTAGAGCTCATTGCTGCCGAATAATCAGCTGCTTAGAGATCTGCCTCAGTTGGGTCTCTATGTTCCGAAGGGATGCTTCTATTCCTTGGATAGAGGTATCATGGCGTGTGATTGTGGCTTCAGTGCGACGCATGAATTGAATGGTTTCAGCCTTAAAGGAATTGAAAGCTCCTTCCAAATTTGGATGGTGATTGTTATGATTATTTCTATTATTAACGCCCTACTAATTTGATGAACTCCCCCCATATTGATTTCCATTATTATTTTTGTTACTCCACAAAAAATTAGGGTGGTTTTTCCACCCTGGATTATAGGTATTGGAGTAAGGGTTGTTCATGGTGTTGTTGTTTCTTAAATAATAAACTTGTTTGGTGTTCATTTGTACTAATGGGTTATTCAAATTTCAGCTCTCACTATTATGTCTCCCTCTGCATAACTCACATTGTATCTCTAGAATAGCGTTAACATTCATTCTCTCAATTTTTTCATTCAGGGCATGGATTTCTTGTTGTAGTACCATTATTTGGTTTGATTCATTCACTTTCATAGATTATTTTTTAAGCCTTTCAGAAGGCCATTAGTATGCATTGTTTGCCATTTCTTCTAAGAGGTCGTAAGCCTCTTCTTGGATTTTGCTACTGATAGAGCCTCTGGTGGCTGCATCGATGAGAGTCCTTGTAGGAGGGTTCAAACCATTGTAGAAGGTTTGAACTTGAATCCACAAGGGAAACCCATGATGTGGGCATCACCTTAAGTACTCCTTAAATCTATCCCACCCATCATACAGTGTCTCACCTTCCAACTGAGTGAAGTTGGTTATCTCAATTCTCAGCCGAGCAATTTTTATTGGAGGGAAATACTTGGCTAAGAATTTCTTAGCCAAATCATCTCAAGTCTGGATTGAATCGCTTAGGAGAGAGCTGAGCCAACTTTTGTCTCTATCGCTTAAAGAGAATGGGAAAAACCTTAATTTAATAGCATCTTCAAAGATGCCATTAAATATGAAGGTGTCACAAATTTCAATGAAAGTTGAAATGTGTGAATTAGGGTCTTTAGTGGCCAATTCTCCAAACTGGTTATTTTTAACCATACTCAGAGTGGAAGGTTTGATCTCAAAGTTATTAGCTTCTATATTAGGCCTTACAATAGTATGAGGAATTCCCCTAACAGTGGGTAGTGTGTAGTCTCTCGGTGCTATTCCCCTAGGTTCTCCTAATGGCTCTCCACGATTTGCATTTTAATTTTCCATAACGACTTGTTGGCTTAGAAAAATATTTTGTTCTTTTCTAGCCTGCAAGTAGGTTCTCTCAATTTCAGGGTCAAAAAAATAATACGAGCAAACTCTTCTATTCATACACAACACCAATTAGGCTATCATGAACAAATTCAGTAATAATGTTCAAAGATTTAACAATAATAAAAGAAAATAGAAAAGTAAATGGTTAGTACTTATAATTACAAAAATAAAAAATTAAGCATATATGCAAGAAATTGCTTAAAACATTAATTACTGATAGATTCTCCTTAATAAAAAACAATTTCCAATTCCCTGGCAATAGTACTAAAAACTTGACAGACCTAGAATACGTCTGCGCTTTCACGCAAGTGTACGTGGTCTGAAGTAATAAGTGGAAAGTTTGAATTTTCGGGATTTATCGAACCATAGAGAATTGGATGTTTTGTTATTAAGGTATATCTATGATCACTAATATTTAAGCTATACGTGTATTGATTGGTGTTGGTTCTTGAATAAGCACGACAACTCTTAGTAGAAATTATTTCTGATAAAAGCAAGAGGAGAGTTGGGTTTCTCCCATATGATATGCTAGATAACTTATGTATGATGATTCCTCAAGCATTCATTAGTTCTTTAGTCAAGTGCACATTGTTCTTCTTAGAGTTTTAATTTAAGAATTACAAGTTCAAGTCTCGTGCATAAAATGAACACACAGTCGATTCTATTTCAGCACATAGACCCTTATAAGATTTTAGATTTGTAGTTTTTATCTCATCTCTTGATCATGGAGATGAGGGTTATAAAGTTTAAGATCTTATAAGCATTGATTATACTAAGAGCTTCATGTGCCTCAAGCATAGTTTAGATGAGGGAGTGATTTCATTGGGCTCAATGACTATGTCACCTCATTCATAAGCACTCAATGAATTCATTCCTTCTCTAAAGTATGCTGAGCAACGAAGCTCAATTAGTGGGTCTTAGCATCACATGCTTTAACTCATTAGTTGAGCTTAGATTAAGGTGCACTAAGCTTAAAAACTTTCTCACATAGTTCTAAGCTCTCATGCACTCATAAATTTAACATCAAAACTAAGGTGAGCTATGAAGCATAAGACAAAATAGTCCTTGAGTTCAATTAGTCTTTTGTCCTTTGGTCCACATTCAAGTCCACAAGAGTTCTTTAATTTTTTTAACAAGGAATTGAGTTCATGATTTTTATTAAAACTTGAGAAAAACTTCATATTATTATAGTTTTTATCAATACATGTGGGATTGCCCCAACCCTCCCCAAGGGAGGTTTAGCTCTCCATTACAATAGAGAATGAAAATAATACATACATAGATTAAAATCTTTTTATGATCAACTAAAAAAAATACAAAGCAAGAGTTTATAAAATATTAGGAACATTCCTTTGGGAAGTTCTTCGAACTCCTCTTCTTCTTGCTTGAAGTTTTTTCTCTTAGGTCACTAGTGCTGCCTTTCTTCTCCTTCTCCTTAGCAAGATGAGCTCTTCCAGCATTGGAGAGTTCTCCTTCTCCTCTATGCAACCCTCTCTTTACATTGGTTGTAGTGAGCCAAGTTGGAAACCTCTCTTAAGTCAAGAGAAGTGATATTTATAGAGGGTGGCTGCTTCTTCATCTTCTCATTTCAAAATCTGCTTTTGCCCTTTTAAAAATTCTGGTGTAATGATGGCTAAATCCACTTGAGGGATGAAAAAACTATTACTTTTCCATTGATAATTCTCCACATCACCTAAAGAAGACCATTTTCCCTTTAAAAAATGTAGCTGCTGCAGAAGGAATGATGGCTGGAGACAAGGTGCTGGTTGGAGGTCTTGTCCCAACCGCATTTAATGCTCTGCTCAGAAGAATTTTTGGCCGGCCGCTGTAGTGCGCTGTGGCAGAAATTTTTTGCAAAGTGGGCCGTTGTGGCGTGCTGGGGCATTTTGGTTCATATAATGAAGGGCCGCTGCAGTGTGCTGTTGCGCGCTGCAACGCTCTATAGCACCAACGATTCACAAGTTGGACCGCTGCAGTGCTCTGTGGCGCCAGTGCTTCACAAAGTGCTCCGCTGCAGCGCGCTATGGTGCCCAATTTCGCAAATTGGCTCGCTGCAGCTCGCTGTGGCGCTAGCGCTTTACAATGTGCTCTGCTGCAGCGCACTGTGGCACCAGCGATTCGCAAGTCGGACCACTGCAGCGCACTCTGGCGCCAGTGCTTCGCAAAGTGCTCAGCTACAATGCGCTATTGTAACAACCCTAGGTTGTTACTCTAGCTAAAACTAGTTGAATTAGGTAAAACTAAGCCTTGAATGTGATTTTATTAGATTTAATGGGTCATTTAAACCTAACCCTAGAAGTTTGAAATCAATCTGAGTTAAATTGACAAATATGGTATTTTTTGCTATTTTTTAAGCCCTGAAAAATACCTAAAATAATTTGATCTCCAAATCAAAATCTGAGTTCAGTTTTGAGTTCCCTATCCCCAAATTAGCTAAGGGTGAAATTATGAGAATTTTTGGAGGTTATTTAGTCACATTTTGGATTTAATTTAAATTGATTTAATTGCAAATTAGGGTTTTAGACAATTCATAATTGCAAATATAACCTTTCCAACGGCCGGCTGGTTTCCAAACCGCGGGCGCCATCCGGGCCATCCGTTACGTGGATTTAATCCAATGGCCCGTGCCTTCGCTCGGATCCGTCTAATCTCAGTCGTTCCGCGGTTCTGAGATTTGATCCGACGGCATGTAACCCATCTGATGAATCCATAAATTACACTAAAATAAAGGGGAAAATTTATTTATTTAAGATATTTTTGCTGTTCATAAATCAAATTTCTATATCTTTTTCAAGAAATGGATTCCAAAGGAGTTCTAGGGCATTTCTGCAATTTTATAAAAAATATATAACAAATTATTCCGCTACAGCGCGCTGCAGCGCGCGGTCGCGTGCCGCCGTGGGCTGCAGCGGAAATATTTAAACCTTATTAAATAGGCCCCAATTAATTGAATAATATTTTTTGTGGAATTTACCGCTACAGCGCGCGGTCGCGCGCTGTAGCGGCTTTTCGCAGAAATATTTATGATTATTAAATGGGGGCTCAACTAAATGAACAGTATTTTTTGCGGAATTCACGCTACAGCGCGTGGTCGCGCACTGCCGCGGTGTATCACGGAAGACTTGGCTAAATAATTCGGGCCGCCCAACTAATTGAATAGTGTTTTTTGCGGAATTCCCCGCTACAGGATGCGGTCACGCGCTGCAGCGATCTGCCGCGGAAGACTTGGCTAAATAATTCAGGCTGCCCAACTAATTGAACAGTGTCTTTTGCGGAATGCCCCGCTACATTGCGCGGTCGCGCACCGCAGCGGTCAGCCGCGTAAATATTTCTATACAATTGAAAAAAAAACTAATTGAACAGTGTTTTTCGCAGAATTCCTCGCTACAGCGCTCAGTTGCGCGTTGCAGCGGTCTACAGCAGAGGACTTGGCTAGAATTGCTTGGAACCAAAGCATGCAGCAGCACCCTACAGGGTGCTACAGCGCGCTGCAGCGGCCCGCCGAATTTTTCTCCAGTCAGAGCATTTAATGCGGCTGGAGACATGACATCTATCTTGAATGTTGTCTCCAGCCATCATATCCTGCAGCAACTATTTTTGTAAAGCTTTGAGGTGATGTGTGGCTTAAAAAATGGGATTATTGTCACCTCACCCTAAATTAAAAAGAAATGCAATGATGAATTCAATTTTTTTTAAAGAAGAAATCTGGTTGCTTATGAGGAGGAGCATGTAGCCCCCCCTTGCTATAAATACCCCTCCTCTTGACTAGAGGAGGGTTCACAATTTTAGCAAGAATTGCCTAAGTAAAGAGGAGAGCCAAAGAAAGAGAGAACTCCCCAAGGGAGACAAAACAAGCTTTTTTTGCAAAGAGAGAAGAGGAAGAAGGCAGCATTAGCATCCTAAGGAGAATGTAATTAGAAGGAGAAGAAGAATCCCGGAGAACTTCTACGGAGCGTTCCTAGTATCTTCTAAACTCAATTTTGTATTTTCTTTTTAGTGACCATGAAAGGGTCTTTTGCTATGTATGTGTTTTCCTCATTTTCTTGTGTAATGAGTAGCTAAAGTACCCTTGGGGAGGGTTGGGACGAAGTCCCATTTTGCATGATGTAATATTAATTATGTGAATGTTTTCCCTTAAGCATGATGTAATAGTAATTTAAATGCCTTACTAAGAAATTTCTATCAAATTAATCTTGATGTGTTTATAAGAAAAGACTAAAGAATCCAAGATCTAATAGTCTTGTGCTCCTTAGCTCACATTTGGTGGGATGCTAGATTTTGAGTGTATGGATGCTTAGAACCATGTGAGAAGGATCTTGAGCTAAATGCACCTCAATCATAGCTCAACCAAAGAGTTGATGCAAGTGATGCTAAGACCCACTATTTGAGCTCCTTAGCTCCACATAATTGAGATTGAGAAATGAAGTGTTGAGTGCTCATGAACTAAGTGATATAGTCATTGAGCCTAACATGTGATTTTCTTATCTCAACTATATGAGATGCGAAGTGATGCTTGTAGTGGAAAAAAATGTTTGTGAGATCTTGAGATTTAAGAAAATTTAAACTCTCCTTAAATAAGGAGAAAATGAATTAACTTTAATTCTCAAGAATCTTCCAAGAATCTTTGTGCTAAAGTAGAACTGAATGTGAGTTCATTTTGTGCACGAGATTTGAACTTGTAAGCCTTTGAGCTATACTAAAGGACAATAATGTGCACTTGATTTCAATTAAACTAAATGATAAAGCTTGAGAAATAATTCCACACAAGTATTATATCATTGCATGTGGGATGGGCCCAACTCTCCTCTTTCTTTAAAACTTATTATTTACTTAGTGAATATTCGTGCTAATTTTTAGACCAACAAACCAATATAAACTATAGCTTAAACATTAGTGAGAATAGATATACTTTAGTGCCAAATCAACCAATTCTCTGTGGTTTGATAAATTCTCGGAAAGTCACACTTTCTACTTATTAGTTCATACCACGTACACTTGCGTGCAAGCGCAGACGTGTATTTACAGTCTGTCAAGTTTTTGGCGCTGTTGCCGGGGAGTTGGTTTTTGAATTGAACTAAAGATAATCTATAAGTAGCTAGCGATTTAAGCATTTGATTTTATTTCTTCTTGCTTTACATTGTCTAGTGTAATTATCAAGCTAATATTTTATATTTCTTTTTGTTTATTTTCATTTCCAAAATATATCTATTTGATCTGTATTGCTAAATCATTCTTGATAAGCTTTAGTGAAACTTGTATGAGTAAAAGAGTCTGTACTGAACATCTATTTGATCCTGAAATAGAACGAACATACTTACAAGCTAGGCGAGAATGAAACTTATCAAACCAACAAATTGAGATGGACACTTTCATGGAAAACTTAGAAGTGTCTAGGGATAAAGCACTTAGAGATTATGCCCTACCCACTATTAGGGGCATTCCCCATGCGATTGTAAAGCCGAATATAGAAGCCCATAGTTTTGAAATCAAACCCTTTACTCTGAGTATGGTACAAAACAATCAGTCTGGAGGATTAGCCACTGAAGATCCAAATTCACATATTTCAACCTTCCTTGAAATATGTGATACCTTTAAGTGTAATGGTGTCTCCGACGACGCAGTTAAATTAAGGCTATTTCCTTTTTCACTGAGAGATAGAGCCAAGAGTTGGCTTAGCTCTTTACCGAGTGATTATATTCGTACTTGGGATGATTTGGCTAAGAAATTCTTAGCCAAATACTTCCCTCCGGCTAAAACTGCACGGTTGAGAATTGAGATCACCAACTTTACTCAGATGGAAGGTGAGACTCTCTATGATGGGTGGGAACGCTTTAAGGAGTACGTCAGACATTGCCCGCATCATGGGTTCCCTCTCTAGATGCAAGTTCAAACCTTTTATAATGGTTTGAACACTCTGACGAGGACACTCATTAATGCAGCAGCTGGGGGATCCATTAGTGGAAAAATCCAATAGGAAGCCTATGACCTCTTGGAAGAAATGACAAACAACGCTTACCAATGGCCACTTCTAAGAAATGATTCCAAGGATTAAAAAGAGTGTAATTCACTAAGAAACTTACAGAGAATCTTAGAATTGCAAAATCAAATTTCCAAACTTAATAAGAAGCTAGAATGTGGTTATATAAGCCCTTTGTAGGAGAATGATGGGGAAGTGAGAGATATTAATATGATCATGAATCATGGAAGGAATGGAGAAAGATTCAAAAATTCTCTAAAAGAATTTAGAAACTCCACTATTGAATTCATGAATAAAACTGACGCCACACTAAACAGGCATGAGCACGCTCTCCTCAGGCAAGAGGAGATGGTTAAAAGAATTGAACAAAAATTGAAAGATATAATAAAGCAGCTAGAACAACCTTCAATGGCCGGGGTGATCAGGGAATATGAAAATGAATTAAGTAACGCAATCACCTTAAGAAGTGGAAGGGTTGCTCATGAGATCGTAAGAAAAGAGAATAGTGAAGATATCGCTAAATCTAGAAAACGAAAGAGGAAGAAGAAACAATTAGGACAGAAGAGATTGTGGCAAGGGATGCCGCAGGAGATGAACATAGAGACGCACCTAAGGAAACCCCTCATATACCTTATCCTCAGCGTATGGCTAAGGAGAAACTCGATGTCCAATATCAAAAATTTCTTGAGACTTTTAAAACTCTTCACATCAATATTCCATTCGCTGAAGCCCTCGAATAAAGTCTAGTTATGCTAAGTTTATGAAAGACATCCTATCCAAGAGAAGGAAGATTGATGAAAAGGAGACTATGGCATTAACTAAGGAATGCAGTGCAATCCTTCAAAGAAAAATTCCCATTAAAAAGAAGGATCCTGGGAGTTTCACTATCCCATGCACGATTAGATGCCAATCTTTTCAAAAAGCCCTTTGTGATCTTGGCGCTTCTATTAATTTGATGCCTTTCTACATATTCAAAAAACTAGAAATTGATCAGTTAAAACCTACCTCTGTTCTCCTCCAATTTGCCGATAATTCTGTAAAATCTCCCTTAAGAATTGTGGAAAATATACTTGTAAAGGTTGACAAGTTTATCTTCCCGATAGATTTCATAATCTTGGACATGAAAGATGAAAATCAAGAGATTCCTATTATTTTAGGTAGACCTTTCTTGGCCACAGGACGAACCTTAATTGATGTAGACAAAGGGGAATTGATGTTGCGTTATGGAGAGGAAGAGATTAAATTCCATGTAAACGATTCTATGAAACACCCTTCAAAGTTAAACGAGGATTGTTGGGAGGTCAATTTCTTAGAAGAAGTTGGGTCATTGGAAGATGTGGGAGAAGAGGGAATGGTGGGAAGTGAGGAATACGAAGTTTCCACTGAAATGGAAGTTATTGAAGAATTGATTGAGGAAAGGAAGATGATTCAACCTTCGATAATTTTCCCGCCTAAAATTGAATTAAAACCTCTTCCCTCACACTTAAAATACAGATACATAGGAGAAGATAAATCACTTCCTGTAATAATCTCTGTTTTGTTAACTAAACATCAAGAGAATCTTTTATGTAACATTTTAAAAGATCATAAGGGTGCAATGGGTTGGAGTATTGCGAACTTGAAAGGGGTTAGCCCAACTATGTATATGCATCGTATCCTATTGGAGGACAACTCTAAGCCTTCAATTGAACCTCAGCGGCGATTAAACCCTAACATCAAAGAAGTAGTTCACAAGGAAATCATCAAACTCTTAGATGTTGGGATCATTTTTCCCATCTCTGACAGCCCTTGGGTGAGCCCTATACATGTGGTTCCCAAAAAGAGTGGGATGACCGTTATTCTCAATAGCAACAATGAGCTAATCCCCACTAGGACTGTGACTAGTTTGCGAGTTTGCATTGATTATAAGAGATTAAATAAAGCAACTCGAAAGGACCATTATCCCAATCCTTTCATTGACCAAATGCTTAATAGATTAGCAGGAAATCCTTATTTCTATTTTCTTGATGGCTATTCTGGATACAATCAAATCCTGGTTACACCCGAAGACCAAGAGAAAACAATATTTACCTACCCCTTTAGAACCTTCGCCTTTAGGAGAATGCCTTTCGGTTTGTGTAATGCTCCAGCTGCTTTTCAACGCTGCATGATGGCTATTTTCTCTGACATGATAGGAGAATTCTTAGTAATTTTTATGGATGATTTTTCTGTGATTGGGACCTCTTTTGATCAGTGCTTAACTAATCTGGGAAAGGTGTTAACAAGATGTGAAGATTCTAACTTGATCTTGAATTGGGAAAAGTGTCATTTTATGGTTGAAGAAGGTATCGTTCTTGGTCATTTAATTTCAAGGAGGGGGATAGAGGTGGATAAAGCTAAGATTGAAGTAATTGAAAAACTTCCTCCTCCCATCAATGTTAAAGGAATTAGAAGCTTTCTAGGGCATGCTGATTTTTATCGCAGATTTATTAAGGATTTTTCAAACATAAGTATGCCACTTTGTAGATTGCTTGGAAATGATGTTGAGTTTAATTTTGATAATAATTGTCTGAAAGGATTCAATACATTAAAAACTGCCTTGATCTCCGCTCCAATAATTTCTGCTCCAATCTGGGATTCACCTTTTAAAATTATGTGTGATGCGAGTGACCTTGCTATAAGCGCTGTTCTATGGCAACGAAGAGAGCGAACCTTCTATTCCATTTACTATGCTAGTAAACTCCTTGATGATGCTCAAAGAAATTATGCCACCACGGAAAAAGAGCTTTTAGCTGTCATTTTTGCTTTTACTAAATTTAGGTCGTATCTCATTGGGTCTAAGACCATCGTTTACACGGATCATGCAGCAATTAAGTATCTCCTCTAAAAGAAAGAGGCAAAACCACGTTTGATACGATGGGTGTTGCTCATACAAGTATTTGATCTTGAAATTCCAGATAAGAAGGGGAGTGAAAATGTGCTTGCTGACCAGTTATCCAGATTAACCCACATTGATCATGAAAAGTCGATAGAAATTAGTGAATCCTTTCCCGACAAGAAACTCTATGGGGTAGCTACAAATGATCCTCCCTGGTTCGCTGATATTGTAAACTACCTTGCAGGAGGAATCATACCAAAAGATATGAGTTACCAACAAAAAAGAAACTTTTTGCAGATATAAAAAATTATTTTTGGTATGATCCCTTTCTGTATAAATATTGCAATGATCAACTCCTAAGGAGATGTGTTCCTGACGCTGACACCAAGAATATTCTCTTCCACTGCCACACATCTCCTTATGGAGGACACCATGGAATTGAGCGAACGACTGCAAAGGTGCTTCAATCTGGATTCGTTTGGCCCCATCTATTCAAGGATGTTGCTAATTTCGTCAAAAGTTGTGACAAGTGTCAAAGAACAGGAAACTTAATAAAAAGGGACTAGCTTTCTTTAAATGGGATTTTTGAAGTCGAACTATTCGATATTTGGGGAATTGACTTCATGGAACCCTTCCCCTCTTCCCAGGCCAATCTGTATATCCTTGTGGCAGCTGAGAATGTTTCAAAATGGGTTGAAGCTGTAGCATGTATCAACAATAATGCTAAAACTGTGATCAAGGAACACGTGCTAGCTAGATTTAAAACACCCAGATTCTTGATCAGCGATGGGGGAAAACACTTCTGCAATAGGCATTTAGAGAATATATTAAAAAGCTATAGGGTAAGACACAAGGTGGGTACACCTTACCACCCTCAAACCAGCGGGCAAGTTGAAGTCTAAAATAGAGAACTAAAACAAATTTTAGAAAAAACTGTAAATCAAAATAGAAAAGACTGGACTGCAAAACTCCAAGATGCCATTTGGACTTATAGAACTGCTTTCAAGACCCCTCTTGGAATGTCCCTGTATAAGCTCATTTATGGATAAGCATGTCACCTTCCGGTGGAACTTGAACACCGTGCCTTTTGGGCAATAAAGAAATTAAATTTTGACCACCAAAAGGCAGGGGCGCAGAGACTGTTGCAACTAAATGAACTTGATGAATTTAAGTTAAATGCCTACGAGAATGCCAAGTTGTATAAAGAAAAAATAAAAAATGACATAACAAACTAATTAAACCTAAGCACCTCCAACCAGGAATGAAGGTATTGCTTATTAACTCCAGATTAAGACTTTGTCCTGGAAAACTAAAATCACGTTGGACAGGACCATTCACCATAACTAAAGTTTTTCATCATGGAGCTGTCGAAGTTGCCTTAAATAATAGCTCTTTTAAGGTGAATGGAAATCATCTGAAATTATACTTGGAGGAAAGAGACTTTTAAGAGAAGGAAGGGTGGACCCTTCAAGACCTCCCAGATGAGGGAATCACATAAGCTCCTTCCTGTGTCAAGCTGAGACACTAAAACCAGCGCTTGTTGGGAGGCAACCCAAAAATTAATTAGGTTGTATTTGTACTTTTTCAAATTTTTATTTTTATTTTTTATCCTTATTGTAGTTTGCTTTTATTTTTGAGATTGCAATTTATGAATTCTCATATTCCCGTATTTATTGAGTTATTCTTAATTGACATATTTTTTCTAAAATATTCAAAAGAAATGAAAATCACAAAAATGCAAAAATCAAATGCGATATGAGTAAAAGAATGCTTAGCAAAAAAAAATTGATTAAATGAATTATTACGCAATCAAATGTGAGATTGAGGAACGAATGGAGGAAAATCTAAATCCCCAAAAATTTAAAATAAATGCTTGAGCTAAGTGTGGGGGAAGGCATAGGATTTAAATTAAAAGAATATGGAATAGATTCTAAATAGAGTGTGCTAGGCTCCCATATGACTTAATGATCACAAAGATGTTAGGGATGAAGAAAAATATCTCTCCCTAAGAATGAAAAGAATAAAATAATTATGGAGAAAGGGATGATGAAAAATATCTCTCCTAAGTGATCAAAATAAGAAAGGATGAAGAAAAATATCGCTCATAAATTTTTTCATCTTTGTGATTTATAAGAAGGAGCACATATGACACAACTTTATGAATCTCCAAACCATGTCTTTAGTCTAAAAATATAAAATGTATGGAACCCATCACCTATTTTCAAGCATTAAGCAATTCAAATATTTAGAGATTTGGTGACTTACCACTTTAGTGACTCAATTGATAACATTAAGATTGCTACAATATTCATTTCATTTTTTATTGCCATGCACATATTTTCACTTATACTTATTTCAATTACATCATTGTGACTTTCTTCCAAAAAAAAAATACAGAAAAAATTATCATTTTGAGCTTACTCGAGGACGAGCAAGAATTTAAATGTGGGGGTGTGATGAATCCATAAATTACATCTAAAATAAAGAGAAAAATTCATTTATTTAAGATATTTTTGCTGTTCATAAATCAAATTTCTATATCTTTTTCAGGAAATAGATTCCAACGGAGCTCTAGGGCATTTCTGCAATTTTATAAAAATATATAACAAATTATTCCGCTACAGCGCGCGGTAGCGTGCCGCCGTGGGCTGTAGCGGAAACATTTAAACCTTATTAAATAGGCCACAATTAATTGAATTGTATTTTTTGCAGAATTCACCGCTACAGCGCGTGGTCGCGCGCTGCAGTGGCTTTTCGCGGAAATATTTATGATTATTAAATGGGGGCTCAACTAAATGAACAGTGTTTTCTGTGGAATTCACTGCTACAGCGCGCGGTCGCGCGCTGCCGCGGTGTATCGCGGAAGACTTGGCTAAATTATTCGGGCTGCCCAACTAATTGAATAGTATTTTTTGCGGAATTCCTCGCTACAGAGCGCGGTCGCGCGCTGCAGCGGTCTGCCGCGGAAGACTTGGCTAAATAATTTGGGCTGCCCAACTAATTGAACAGTGTTTTTTGCAGAATGCCCCGCTACAGCGCGCGGTCGCGCGCCGCAGCGGTCGGCCTCGGAAATATTTCTATAGAATCGGAAAAAAGAACTAATTGAACAGTGTTTTTCGCAGAATTCCTCGCTACAGCGCGCGGTCGCGCGCTGCAGCGGTCTACAACGGAAGACTTGGCTAGAATTGCTTGAAACCAAGGCATGCAGCAGCACGCTACAGGGCGCTACAGCGGCCCGCCAAATTTTTCTCCAGTCAGAGCATTTAATGCGGCCGGAGACATGGCATCTATCCCGAATGTTGTCTCCAGCCACCATTTCCTGCAGCAGCCATTTTTGTAAAGCTTTGAGGTGATATGTGGCTTAAAAAATGAGATTATTGTCACCTCACCCTAAATTAAAAAGTAATGCAATGATGAATTCAGTTTCTTTTAAAGAAGAAATCTGGTTGCTTATGAGGAGGAGCATGCAGCCCCCCTTGCTATAAATACCCTTCCTCTTAACTAGAGGAGGGTTCACAATTTTAGCAAGAATTGCCTAAGTAAAGAGGAGAGCCAAAGAAAGAGAGAACTCCCCAAGGGAGACAAAGCAAGCTTTTTTTGCAAAGGGAGAAGAGGAAGAAGGCAGCACTAGCATCCTAAGAAGAAGGTAATTAGAAGGAGAAGAAGAATCCCGGAGAACTTCTACGGAGCGTTCCTAGTATCTTCTAAACTCAATCTTGTAGTTTCTTTTTAGTGATCATGAAAGGGTGTTTTGCTATGTATGTGTTTTCCTCATTTTCTTATGTAATGAGTAGCTAAAGTACCCTTGGGGAGGGTTGGGATGAAATCCCATTTTGCATGATGTAATATTAATTATGTGAATGTTTTCCCTTAAGCATGATGTAATAGTGGTTTAAATGCCTTACTAAGAAATTTCTATTAATTTAATCTTGATGTGTTTATAAGAAAAGACTAAAGAATTCAAGATCTAATAGTCTTGTGCTCCTTAGCTCACCTTTGGTGGGATGCTAGATTTTGAGTGCATGGATGCTTAGAACCATGTGAGAAGGATCTTGAGCTCAATACACCTCAATCTAAGCTCAACCAAAGAGTTGATGCAAGTGATGCTAAGACCCACTATTTGAGCTCCTTAGCTCCACATAATTGAGATTGAGAAATGAAGTGTTGAGTGCTCATGAACTAAGTGACATAGTCATTGAGCCCAACATGTGATTATCTCATCTAAACTATATGAGACGCGAAGTGATGCTTGTAGTGGAAAATCAATGCTTGTGAGATCTTGAGATTTAAGAAAATTTAAACTCTCCTTAAATAAGGAGAAAATGAATTAACTTTAATTCTCAAGAATCTTCTAAGAATCTTTGTGCTAAAGTAGAATCGAATGTGAGTTCATTTTGTGCACGAGATTTGAACTTGTAAGCCTTTGAGCTAGACTAAAGGACAACAATGTACTTTTGATTTCAATTAAACTAAATGATAAAGCTTGAGAAACAATTCCACACAAGTATTATATCATTGCATGTGGGATGGGCCCAACTCTCCTCTTTCTTTAAAACTTATTATTTACTTAGTGAATACTCGTGCTAATTTTTAGACCAATAAACCAATGTAAACTATAGCTTAAACATTAGTGAGAATAGATATACTTTTGTGCCAAATCAACTAATTCTCCGTGGTTCCATAAATTCCCGGAAAGTCACATTTTCCACTTATTACTTCAGACCATGTACACTTGTGTGAAAGCGCAGACGTGTATTTACAGTCTGTCACCATCCGCCTTAAGTATCCCCGATCGCCCGTTCGATCCGTGAGTCTGATTCGGTGGCTGATCCAGCTCCTCGCACGGACGTTAGATGTCATGTGATCAGAGCCGTCAGGTGCCAACTAGCGATCCATCATACGGCCCTAGCGACCCCCGCGACTGTGGATCGTCTTCCTCCCCAGCTCACACCTGACAGCCAAATCTTCCCCATACTACAACGTCCTCCAGCCGGTCTGCCACTCCCGTGCCACGTCAGGAAGACCGTTGCGACCTTGCCCTAGCCTCTCTATCACTCTCAGTCAAGCCTGAGGCCCGGTCCACCCCAAATTATGTAATTGAGGGAACCCCTCGGGCCGAGCCATTCTTCCTAGCCCAAGCTGTAGTGTCCTTCCCTAAAGCCTATAAATACCTCCGGGATTTCACAGTGAGTCCCTTTGCTCATTGTGAATCCCCAATCGCCTGGCTGAAGCTCTGCTAGAGTCCCGTCTTCCCTGGTGAATTCTGGAAATTCCAGAAGCTTGAACCGTTGATAGAGGTCCTGTTTGGTGTTTAGATTCATTGTGCACCTTCGTCTATCCTCCAGGAAGCTCAGGAGCACCTTAATTTCCCTCGGCCCAGCCTGTAACCCCGACTTCAAGTACAGCCTTCTCCCATGGATCCCTTCGATCCATTTTATCTTTTATCCTCGAATTGAGCCATTGGATGTCGTCTAGAGCACCTTAGCCACCTAGGAAACCTAGTTTGATTGTCGCCTGGGGCTAAGCTAGCTCGAATCAATTGTATTGATTGATTGAGCTAGCGGTCGAGCCAATGGCTGTGTTCGAGTAAGGACCCAGTGATTGGCTACGCCCCAGGTTAAGATAGTATGGGGGTTCGACTCATCTCACTTCCCTGAACGTTTAGGGATCGAACCCCGATCAAATCGAGGCCTCTGTGAGGAGAATTGTCCCCTCACAGTCAGCCTGAGATGCTCGTATCAAAGGCGTCTCGGTCGAGTAGCACCCCATCGATCCAGAGGGATCCAGATGGGGGTTCTTGGTTCAATCGATGTGTCTCGACTCTAGGAATGTTTAGCGATCGAGTTGAGCCGCTGCCGTCGCCGGAGCGCCAAGAATTTCAGCACTAAAGCTCGGCTGACTCGGGACTCATCGAGAAATGCAACCATTTGTAACAGCCCATACTCTTAAGCACCTAGGTATTGTCCGCTTTGGCTAGAAAGGCCTCATAGTTTTGCCTTCAGAAGATAACTTCCCAATAGGTCACCCATCCTGGGAGTGCTCCCACCTGAGCACACTTAACTTTGGAGTTCTTATCAAGAACTCCATCGTTATCTAAAAAGGCGTCTCGATATTTAAGAGTTTCACTTATTACTACTTAAGTAGGTCATCACATTAAGTAGCCCTAAAAAGATCAATATGAGTTTGATGTTTAATCTAATACTTAAAATTGTCAATTTTAACCTTAATAAGCTCCATATAGTTTAACTATGAACTTAAATTCTAAAAGAAACACAAATAGAAACTCTTAAGTTAAAACTCTAGTTTAAGTCTAAAGTGATCAAACTTCAGATCCTTAGATCTTAGATCTTAGACTTAGATCTTCAATTTGGAATTTAAACTACCTCCAATTGAAATTCTTTAAATGATTGATTGTTTAATCTTTTGAAACCTTCCATGTGGGTATAGGATGATTCAATCCATAAGATAATGAAATTATTTTAAAGATTGAATATAGATCTTAGATTCTCAAGTTCTTAATTGATTATTTTATCTTTTAATCAGTAGAATAACCTTTCACTAAGTTTTTAGTTCCTGGATCCTTCAGCTTATAGGATTCTATACCTTAAATTTGGGTTATAAATGTGAACCCTAGATCCTAGTTAGGATATTACCTTGGATTTGGGATTTGAACTCAAAATTGGGGTTAAGTTCTAGATCCTTAAATCTTGATTTACTTAATCAAGATTTGGGTAAGAGAGTAAAATATTAATAAATTAGGTCATTGATTTACTTACTTAAACTATATAGTTGTCACATAATTTTGGATTAGAACTTGTTAAGTTCTAATATTAACTTTAAGGACGTAAATCTAAGATTCTACTTGATAGCTAGATATTGGAGATCCTAAACTTATACATTCTCAGAGTAGTTAGATATGGTAATTAGATAACATCAGATATCACTTAAGTCTAGATTGAGTCTCTTACTTACTTTGACTAGATTGCTTTGCATACCTTGGATATTGAGTTTTATTCCTTGAGCATAATAGGAGAACTTAGGATATGGATGATACATCCTAAGTTAGTAGTTGAGTTGCATATCATTCAGTTTTGCCTTGTTAGCAGTTGGTAGAATATATCCTAGCTTAGTCTTCCTCTTTAGTAGTGGTACTGTATAGACTGGACTCAAACCTAGCATATTTGGATGACTAGGCTGGGGATTGATTGATTGATATTGGAGGCCCTGTATGGCCTATTAGTTGGTATGACAGTACTATGTCTTAGGCTTATTGATACTTTAGCTGGATTGTTCAGTAATGTTTTCTATTTTGCTTTGCCATATGCTTTAGTGGCCTTATTTTCAGAACTTGCTCGCTTTGCCACATGTCTCAGTGGCTTTACATTTCATAGATTGCTTTGCTTTTGCCACATGTCTCAGTGGCTTTTCTTTTCCTTTTCTTAATTAGCATGTTATATGTATACTCGTATGGTTTACTCATATATATTGGCATGTTAGGATGCTAGAATTGCATGATTTTAGTACTTGTGTTTCTTTTATATATACTCAGCATGTGCTAATATGATCATAAAGCATGTTAGGTTTAGAATTGTATGGTAGTTGCTATTTCTTCTTAGCTTTTAGCCTCACCTTATTTATTTTGCATTGTATGGTCTTCATACTAGTTGCTGGCTATAAATGGATAGTTTATAGTTACCATTTCTCCATAGCTTGTTGCACCTCTTACTGCTTGCATGTTTAGCTAATTTAAATGTGATATCTTTAAAATATTCAGTTCATTTAAAATAACCTAAAATATACTTAGACAATTGTCTAACTGTAACCTTTTTGTTTTGTTGGCTGGGGCCCTAGCATTTGTAATACCGACAAATATCAGATTCAGATATGTTCGTGGGCAGTATCCCAGAAGAGGAGCAGGTTCAGGAGGAGGATCGTGCTACTGCTGTTTAGTTAGATATTGCATTTTTATTTTAGTGAGAATGGAGACATTTTTATTCTCTTTAAACTTCAGTGTGTAATAATTAATTATGGATGTATTTCATTTCTGCATTATGATGAGTTACTATAGTGCATTCTCTTTTCCTACTATGTATGCTTGTGGATGTTACTACTCGCCTATTGCTTCCGCTACTTTACATATGTATATATTGATGTATGTTATAGCACTTGGTGACAAGTCCTTGGCTTAAGGAAGGTTGGGTTTACCTAACTTTACTTAAGTTGGGGATTTGCCACAGTTGGAGCACCATACTTCCTTGTTGTCAGTACGGGGGCCCCACAGCTATAGCGCCCAATTTTGCAAATTGTCTCGCTGCAGCGCGCGACAGCGGTTTTGCTTAAGAATTTTGGAGAATTGCCCATATTGCTCAGAATTCATTGGATAGACATTTTTCCTCAAAAGATAAGCAAAATTGGATTAAGGGAGCAGTTTTAATATGAGAAATGAATGAAGTTTTTCTTTAATTAGGATATAAATTAGGGATTCATCATACGTGTACCTAGATTAGTCCTATAACAGAAACTCATATCAAAGCCACTAAATAGAAAGTCCCACATATAATAGCCCAAACTCTTAACCACAAAGGTATTATTCACTTTGGCTTGAAAGGCCTCACAGTTTCATCATCAAAAAATAACTTCCCAATAGGTTACCAATCATGATGGTGTTCGCACTTGAGCATGCTTAACTTTGGAGTTCTTATCAGGAACTCCACATTTATTTGAAAAAGGCACCTAGATGTTTAAGACTTTTTCTTATTACTACTTAAGCGAGTCTTTACAATCTCCCCAACTTAAGTAATTGATGTCATCGTCAGTATCCACACATAGATCCAAAAATCATCCATTGAGTTGATAGAACTAGAGGTGGCTCCTACAGGCTCAAGAGGTACCCATAACATGTAGCACCTTAACCATCATGAGTTTAAGAGGCTTCCCACATGAAGTGTTACTTTTCTATATATGTCACTTAGCTATTATCTAACTCCCTATGATTTACTCTGATATTATTTGTAATAGCTCTTCTTAATCACTAAAGTATTATTCACTTTGGCCTAAAAGGCCTCACAATTTTATCCTTAGAAGATAACTTCCAAGCAGATCACCCATCTTGGGAGTGCTCCCACCTGAGTATGCTTAACTTTTGAGTTCTTATCAGAACCCCCATCATCTAAAAATGTACCTTGATATTTAAGAGTTTCATTTATTACTATTTAAGTGGGTGTTTACAGTGCCTTAGTGCAAGATGGGCTGAAAGCCTGGCGCTACAGTGCGTCATAGTGCGCTTCGTAATGATGTATTAAAAACCTACTCTAAATTAGCATTATAAATACTGAAAGACTTAATTTTCTCCATTTTCTCACTGTAAAAAGTAATTGTACGCATTAAATACTTTCAGTTCTAAGGGAATAAAGGAAAATTATTAGATTCCAAGTTTCAAGAGATGACTGCTTGGAAGAGAGAAGGGGCTGAGAAGGATATTTTAAAGGGTAAAAAGAAATGCTTAAGAAAGGTTCAAAATTTCAGTATGACGAACACATTGAAGGAGAAACTCTAATCCTCAAGGAGGAAGAAAGCCTGCTATAACTTCAAAGGGAGATAAGAATGAAGAGCAAGTGTAAAAACCCTAGTTGTTACCCTAATTAATCCAAGGGAATTTAGGCTAAACTAAGCTTTGATTTTTATTCCATTAGACTCAATGGATCATTTTAACATAACCCTAGAAGTTTGAAATCCATCAGAGCTCATTTGAGCATTTTGGCTATTTTGCCTATCTTTGAATACTAAAAATTAGCTAAATTAATTTGATTTCCAAATTAAAATATGATTTTATTTTTGAATTCCTCATGCCATAATTATCTAAGAGATATTTTTTTGAAATTTTTGGAGTTCATTGGTCCTAAATTGGATTTAGGAATTTCTAGAATTAATTATAATTAATTAAAAAATTTATAATAATTAAAATATTCTATGGGATTTGCTGTCAAAACCGCAGCAGATCCACTGCGGTGCGCAGCAACTCTAGCAAATAAGAGCGTTAGCACGCATCTTAGCGTATCCTCATCCAGCGGCGTACACTACCCCACACCTGAATCTAATCCCAGTCATTGGATCAAGCCCTCGCATCCGACGACTGGCTTTTCATCCGTGATTATGTTTAATCATAAGCACATCAGGCCCACCATCTCCGATAGCTCTGCGATCAGACGGTGGACTTAATCCCTAGCATTGTATACCTTCGTCCCTAGCTCGCTCGCCCGACAACCGAAGATCGTTTGTACCATTCGCTGCCAGCTTGTCCCCCACTCCTCTCTGTCATATTCTCTTGGTCCTTAGGATTCTCCCCATTAGTGGCCGAGCCTCCTTGGAAAGTCAAGAGGGTTGAATCCCTCCAGTTGAGGTAAGCTGAATAAGCCTTTCGGCCTGAGCTTAAGGCCTGGCCCTCAGCCATGGCATTTCCCCTATAATTCCTTCTTAGGCTATAAATAGCCTTCCCTCAACCCTGTGAGCTCCTTTGTTCACTTGAATTCTTGCAATTTTCCATTCCTCTTCCCTGTCAAAATTCATTGGAGGTGCTTATTCTCCCGTTGCCCCAACTGTGCGTACTGCTGATAGATGGCATGCATCTAGTGTTTATACCTCCCTAAGTAATTTCTAAGATCGTCTGAAGCTTCCTCAACTCTGAAACACTCAATTCCCTGGTACAACCTCTACTCCTACTTTTGTCGTGCTGATTTTAGCTTGACTCTCACCTAATTACGCCTTAGGTGTTGTGCTAGGACCTCACCCCAATCCATCTGTGAGTAATAGAGGTGCTGGAGGGGATTGTCAGTGGACCAGATAGTGGAATCACTGTCTGAGTGTTTACTTCCAGTTGATCATAATGCCATCACAAGGCATGATGAATCCTCGGTCATTCAAGTCCTAAATTGATGCTTGATTTCCTCTGTAGGTGATTGCTGAGTCATAGCAATCATTAGGTTTGATCTGATCAATTAACTCATCTCGAATCGATCATATTAGACTCAACTCACGTCTGTGTTATGCCATGAGTAGCACCCGGCGATCCATTTATTCTCGAGACTCGTTGAATCAACCAATCACTTCTCCATCAGCTCTGAACATGTAGAATTAAACCATATCTCATAGGATTACCTCAGTGAGGAGAAGTTACTCCTCACTGACTCTCCCTTAGGGTCGATCAGGTTGAGTAAGGACCCAACGACCCAGTGCGACCCAGAGAGGGCTTTCTATCTTGACCGATACACCTGGTGATACTAAAGGTGTAGCCATCGAGATCAAGGCGTGGCATGATCTGGGGATGAAGAATTTGTCAATGGGAGTTAACCTTAGGGCGCTGCATCAGAGAAAATGCATGAGGACAATGCAAAATGGTGGGTAAGGCTTCCCCTGACCGCATGTTTCTAATTTTGGACCAAGGAATAATAAAGAATTTTTGGAATTAATTTTTTGAAGGAACTAATTCTGAAAATCAAATCCTATTATTTGATAAATCCATTTAATTTAATTTAAATAATTTGAATAATTTTGGCTATACTTATCCAAATGGTATGATTCAATATGTCATTTTTATCAAAAAATCTTAAGGAACGATAATATACAATAAAATCTCAGATCCAATAGCTAGATTTCTTAGATTAGCCTAATCTCTCTAATCTTAATTAGTGAATAAATAATTTATTAAATGGCCAAATTCTATGATTAAGATCTTTGATTGTTCATAAGATAGAGGAGAACTTAATTATGCCTTTAAAAATAATTTAAGAGTTCTAAATTTGTTAATCACCTCTTAATCACCCTAAATCTTAATTAGTGTCTAATGACCTAATTAATCCTCTAATTTTGGTAAACCAAGTTCCTATTATCTTTTTGAGTATATTAGAACTTGCTTATATATTTAGATTCCCATTTTAAACCCTAATTCTCTTAATCACTTTTCTTAGCCTTAAAAAGTTATTATTACTAATTAATCTAATATTAAGTTCAAATTTAAATTTAAGTGCCTCATTTATCTTATTAGTCAATATTAAGCTTATTAAAACTAATTAGAATCAAATTGGATGCTTTAATCTTAAAATCTCAATTTTAGTCTTAAGAAGGGTATTTTGGTCATTTTGACCAAAAATTTATTTAAAGAACCCCTAAACCATAGAAATGCCATTAATATGCTTTTAATCAGTAATGTAATATATTAAGATCATTCCTTTATCTTTTAGACCTAGTTGAATTATCTAAAATATTTAAAGCTTAATTCTTTTTTAGTTTTCTCTTAAGTAAATCATAAGCTCCTAAAGTGATCTTAATCTTAAATAATGAAATTTAACTTTATAAAACCAGTATTAAGTACCTTATTAAAACTAATCATAATAATTATTCTTAAGTAGATGTCTTAATGAAAGCTCTAATTCTAAATCCAACATGAGTGATTAAACCTAAGACTTAGATATTAAATCCATAGTTATTATTTATAGTAATCCATTTGAATTGTACTATATTTTTTTGAAATTCCTATTTATTTTAATCCTTTTGAATCCTTCTTGTGGGTTTAGGTTTGACAGATCTAAAATACATCTGCGCTTTTACGTAAGGGTACGTGGTCTGAAGTAATAAGTAGAAAGTTTGAATTTTTGGGATTTATCGAACCACAGAGAATTAGATGTTTTGTTACTAAGGTATATCTATGATCACTAATGTTTAAGCTATACGTGTATTGATTGGTGTTGGTTCCTGAACAAGTATGACAACTTTCAGTAGATAATACTTCTGATAAAAAAAAGGGGAGAGTTGGGTTTCTCCCACATAATATAGTAGATAACTTATATATGATGATTCCTCAAGCGTTCATTATTTCTTTACTTAGTTCTTTAATCAAGTGCACATTGTTCTTCTTAGAGTTTCAATTCAAAGATTAACAAGTTCAAGTCTCGTGCATGAAATGAACACACAGTCGGTTCTATTTCAGCACAAAGACCCTTATAAGATTTTAGATTTGTAAGTTTTATCTCATTTCTTGATCATGGAGATGAGGGTTATAAAGTTTAAGATCTTATAAGTATTGATTCCACTAAGAGCTCTATGTGCCTCAAGCATAGTTTAGATGAGGGAGTGATTTTATTGGGCTCAATGACTATGTCAGCTCATTTATGAGCACTCAATGAATCCATTCCCTTTCTCAAATATGCAGAGCAATAGAGTTTAATTAGTGGGTCTTAGCATCACACGCTTCAACTCATTAGTTGAGCATAGATTAAGGTGCACTAAGCTCAAGAACTTTCTCATATAGTTCTAAGCTATCATGCACTCATCAATCTAGCATCAAAACTAAGGTGAGCTATGGAGCACAAGATAAAATAGTCATTGAGTTCAATTAGTCCCTTGTTCTTTGGTCCACATTCAAGTCCATAATAGTCCTTTAAATTTCTTAAACAAGGCATTGAGTTCATAATTTTTATTAAAACTTGAGGAAAATATCATATAATTATAGTATCTATCAATACATGTGGGATTGCCCTAACCCTCCCCAAGGGAGGTTTAGCTTTCCATTACAAAAGAGATGAAAAAGAATATATATATGGATAAAGACCATTTCATGATCAACTAAGTAAAACACAAAGCAAGAGTTTAGAAAATATTAAGAATGTTCCTTTGGAAAGTTCTCTGGACTCCTCTTCTTCTTGCTTGAAGTTACTTCTCTTAGGTCCATAGTGCTACCTTTCTTCTCATTCTCCTTAGCAAAATGAGCTCTTCCACCTTTGGAGAGTTCTCCTTTTCCTCTATGCAGCCCTCTCTTTACTTAGGTTGTAGGGAGCCAAGTTGGGAACCTCTCTTAAGTTAAGAGATGTGGTATTTATAAAGGTGGGCTACTTCTTCTTCCTCACATTTCAAAATCAGCATTTTCCTTTAAAAATTATGGAGCAATGACAGCCAATTCCACTTGATGGATGAGGTGACCATTGCTTTTTTATTATATAATCTTCACATGACAATTTTCCATTTAAAAATTAACCTGCTGCAGAAAAAATGATGGTTGGAGACAAGGAGCTGGTTGGGAGTCTTGTCCTAGCCACATTTAATGCTTCTGCTAGACAAAAATTCGGCGGGCCGCTGTAGTGCACTGCACCAGAAAATTTTCGCAAAGTGGGCCGTTGTGGCGTGCTGAGGCATTTTGGTTCATACAATAAAGGGCCGCTGCAGCGCTAGAAATTTCACAAATGGCTTCGCTGCAGCGAGCTATGGCACCAGCGATTCGCAAGCTGGACTGTTGTAGCTCGCTGTGGCACCAGCGCAGCGCTTCGCAAAGTGCTCCACTGCAGCGCGCTGTGATGCCAGCAATTCACAGGCTGTACTGTTATAGTGCGCTGTGGTGCGAGCGATTTGCAAGCTGGACCACTGCAGTGCACTGTGGTGCCAACGCTTTCGCAAAGTGGTCCTCTGTAGCGTGCTATGGCGCCCGATTTCGCAAATTGGCTCGCTGCAGCGCGCTGTGACACCAGCGCTTCCCAAAGTGCTCCGTTACAGCGTGCTGTGGTGCCAGCAATTCACAAGCTGGACAACTACAGTGCACTGTGGCGCCAGTGCTTCGTAAAGTGCTCCGCTACAGCGCGCTATGATGCCCGATTTCGCAAATTGGCTCGCTGCAGCACGCGGCAGCGGTTTTCCCTTAGAAATTTTAGAAAATTGTACATATTGCTCAGAATTCATTGGATATGCATTTTTTCTGAAAAGATAAGCAAAATTGGATTAAGAAAGCAATTTTAATTTGAGAAATGAATGAAATTTTCCTTAAATTAGGATATAAATTATGGATTCATCAAGGTTAATTTAACCTATAGAATAATGTGATTATTATATAGATTGAACTTAGATCTTAGATTCTTAAGTTCTTATTTAATTATTTTATCTTATAATTATAGATTTAGCCTTTCTTTAAGATCATAATTTTTCAATCTTGTAGCTTCTAAGATTCTCTACCTTTAGAATAAGGGTGGCTATGAACCCTTAGATCCTTATAAGATTAGTACCTTGGATTCAGGATTGAACCCCAAATTAGAGTTTAAGCTCAGAATCCTTAATCTTGATTAATATAATTAAGATTGGGTTTGAGTTATTAAAATATATTAATTAAGTCATGAATTTATTTACTTAACTCTTTCTAGTCATCACTTCTGATTATGAAATTAGAACTGTTAAGTTCTAATATTAATTTTAAGGTTGTAAATCTGTGATTTTACAGGATAGTTGGGTATTCGAGATCCTAAACATGTACTAGCTCATAATAAATAGAACAAACTAAATTAGATACCAATAGATATCACTTATATCTAATTGAGTCTCTTGCTTACATTCACTATTATTGCTTAGCACACCTTATGTTTGAGCTTTTTTTTCCTTGGACATATTAGTGGGACATTGGATATTTGATGAGTATCCTATGTTAGATTTGAAATTGCATAAACATAATTTAACTTCATTTAGTTCATTCAGTTCTCAGTATAATAGGGTGTGTTCTAACTTAGTGTGCCTTTTCAGTTCATTTTTTGGATATAGAATAGACTCGAACCTAGCTCTGTGCTTAGCTAGATGGATACATGTTTGATTCTATAAGTTCAACTCAGACCTAGCTCCAAGGATGCCTAGGGGATATATGTTGAACTTTCTGTATAGTGGCCCTATTTTGGCCCTTTTCTATTATGACTGTACTACTTTAAGCATATGTGTATTTTTTAGTTCAGTTCCAGTTTAGTGGCTTGTTTAGCCAAATTCTTTTCTTGCATTTTATTATTTTCTGTACGCTTTTGCAGTTCATTTTAGTTCAATATTTTCAATTAAGTATTTTTTTAGTACTTGCATATTTAAGATGCTAGCCTTATTTTTAGTTCTCTTATGTTTTAGTTCAAATTCCTTTTATGTAAATAAACAAGTATTCATATGATCATAAGTATGTTATGATGAGTTTATTTATAGTACTTTTCAATTATTTATATATTTACTACCTAACCTTATTACAACTTCTAGTTGAGGTATGTTAATTTATATACTTTTCTTTGTTTAATTATAAATGTTTAATTTATAGCTATCTTGTTTCTTTTGGCTTGCTGCACCTCAATTACTTGCATGCTTAATAAAAATTATGATATCTTAAATGTTCAGTATATTTAAATTAGCCTAAAATGTGCTTAGAAAATTTGTCTAATTGTAAGTTTTTTTTTTCTTGGATGAGGCCCTGGCATTGTGATACCAACAATGTCAGATTCAGAGCTGTTCGTCGAGGTTGCTTCTGGAGAGGAGCTTGGCTAGGAGGAGGACCTTCATGCTGTTGTAGCTTAGTTAGACTTATTTTCAGTTGTGAGGATGAGTGCTCATTCTTGCTTTTAAATTTCAGTTTGTAATAATTTCATATTTTGAATGTATTTATTTTCTGTATTTTTCATATTAAGATGAGTTATTGTTTATACTTTCCTTCATATGTTATGATGTGGATGTTATACTCTTTTTTGGTTCTGCTACTTTAATATTTTGATGCATAATCTTCAGTTTTAGGTGACAAGCCTTCTAATTAAGGTGGGTTGGGTTTATATGTGACTCAACTATAGTTAGGAAATTTGCCACAGTTGGAGACTGTATTTGCTGTAATTATGTTAATCTCAGTATTAACATGGCCATGGAGGGTATGGAGCCCACAGTTGATATCAATGAACACCATTAGGTGTCAGAATGGGATTTGTATTCCTTTCTACCTAATGGACTGTTCTTCTAAAAATTTCAGTCATCAAAATATAACATCCATAGCACAATACTCTCAGTAACTCTATGAAAGTGTAGATTGAAAATATCCATTCAAGATTATTAAATCACTCTCAAGATAAATAAAAAAAACTTATAAATTCTTTTGATAGAACGAGATGGAGAGTGAAAGATCAGAGTTGGACTACTACATGGTTACATTCAACATTGTCTGGGAACTCATTTAAAAATGGGGATGAGAAAGTAAGAGATTTATTGCTAGAGTATCTACTAAAGGAGTTTTAGTTTTGGACAAACTTCTTCAACAACCTGTATTCAGAGGACTTGACTTCCCAATCATAGCAAGAGAATGTTTAAGCCATGTGGAGTCAGTTATAAACCATATTGAATGTCCTGATTCCATCTGTGTTGATCTCATGACCTATCAACTTTTAGACTTTGCGGGATATTGATGGGACATCACTAGTAGGAAGCTTGAGAAGAAGTGTAAGAGGAAGCATCGTGCTGTAATGTTTGAAGACCTCTGTCTTGCATTTTGTACAAAGTTTATTAAATAATACTAGTGCTAGTATAGTTAGAGTGATCGTGATCCTTTAGCATTTTATGATTTCAGTGATTTTATGGATTCCCATTTTCTTTCATCATCTGTAAATCTTCATTCTTAAGTAATGAAATTTGGTAGTTGTCAATGGGATCCTATTTCCTTAATCTAGTTCTGAAATCAAGATTTGTCTTGTTAAATCAAGATGAATCTCAAATCGCCTCCAAGAACTATGCCTAATAAAAAAAATTCTGTAGCATTTAGCAGTACTACCGATGAAGTTACTCATATGAGGAGTATGATAGTGATAATGCTGGATAACCATACTGATGAATCCATAAATTATATCTAAAATAAAGGAAAATTTTATTCATTTCTAACCTTTAAACTGCTCCTTAATCAAATTTTGTATATCTTTTCAGGAAAATGGCCTATCCAAAGGAGTTCTGAGACATTTATGCAATTTTCCACATTCTTTTCAAAAAAAACAGCGAGCTGCAGCGGGTCAAGTTGCGAAATACGGGCACTGTCGCACCCTGCAGCGGAGCATTTTGCAAAATGCTACTGCTACAGCGCATTGCAGTGGGTCATTTTGCAAAATCTGGCGCGATCACGCGCTTGCAGCGGTTCAAGTTGCGAACAGCGGGCGCGATCGAGTGCTGTAGCGGTTCAAGTTGTGAACCGCAAGCATGATCGTGCGCTGCGGCGGAGCATTTTGCGAAATGCTGCTGCTAGAACATGCTGCAGGGGTGCGATTTACAACTTCTAGCGCCACCGTGCTGCAGCAGAGCATTTTGCTAAATGCTCCCGCCACAGCGTGCTGCAGTGGAGCGATTTGCAAATTCTGGTGCTACCGCGCACTGCAGCGGTGCGATTTGCAAAATGCTAGCGCTACAGTGCACTGCAGCGGGACACTTTGCGAATAATAGACGCGGTAGTGCGTGGCAGTGGGACACTTAGCTAAAATTACTTGCGCCATTGCACGCCACAGCGCGCCATAGCACGTTACCGCGCGCTGCAGCGGCCCGCCGCATTTTTCCTCTGGCAGGAGCATTTATTGCGGCTGGGACAAGACCCCCAACCTGCATCTTGTCCCCAGCCATCATTCCCTCTGCAGCTGCTATGTTTTTAAATTAAAAGGAGGCTTATGAGGTGATGTATTGGCTAAAACAAATGAAGATATTGGTCACCTCACCATCAATTGGGATTTTTGCCATCATTGCTCAAAATTTTCAAATGAAAATGCTGGTTTGGATCTTAACTAGGATAAATGTTGCCCCTTTCCTATATATATCACTCCTCTTGACTAGAGGAGGGTTCCAATTTTTGCTCAAATCACTTAAGTAAGGAGAAGGGTTGCATAGTGGAAAAGAGGAACTCCCCAAGGGTGGAAGAGCCAATTTACGAAGGAGAAGAAGAAGGAAGGCAGCACTAGCGACCTAAGAGAGGAACTTCAAGAAGGAGAAGAAGGATATGGAGAACTTCTAAGGAATGTTCCTAGTATCTTCTAAACTCTTCTTTTGTAATTTCTTTTCTTATTTGATCATAAAAGGGTCTTTATCCATGTATGTGTTCTTTTTCATCTCTTTTGTAATGGATAGCTAAATCTCCCTTGGGGAAGGTTGGGGTAATCCCATGTGTTTGATAGTTACATTTTAATTGTATGAAGTTTTCCTCAAGTATTAATAAAATGCATGAACTCAATACCTTGCTCAAAAAATGCTTAGTATTACTTTAGTCTTGATTGTGAATTAAAGGAAAACGAACTAATGAACTCAAGAACTAAAGTGTCTTGTGCTCCATAGCTCACCTTTGGTTAGATACTAGATCTATGAGTGCATAAGAGCTTAGAACTATGTGAGAAAAGTTCTTGAGCTTAGTGCACCTTAATATAAGCTCAACTATAGTGTTGATGCATATGATGCTAAGACCCACTTAGTGATCTCCTTAGCTCAACATAATTGAGGGAGGGAAATAAATAGGTGTGTGCTCATGAACGAGGTGACATAGTCATTGAGCCCAACATATTATTCCCTCACTTCAACTATGTGCGATGCGAGTGACGCTCCTAGTGGAATCAATGCTTATAAGATCTTAAAAATTTAATAATCCTCATCTCCTTGATCAAGAGATAAGATGAAAATTACAAACCTAGAATCTTATAAGAATCTTTGTGCTGAAATAGAACCGACTGTATGTTTATTTTGTGCACAAGATTTGAACTTATGAAACCTTGAGATAAAATTCAAGGAGTAACAATGTGAACTTGATTTAATTTAAGGTAAATGAAAGACTATGCTTGAGGAATCATCATGCATAAGTAACTTATCATGACATATGGGATGAACCTAACTCTCCGCTTCCTTTTATCTGACTTAATTTTTACTTAGTGATTATTGTGCTTAGTTTAGAACCAACTCAAACTAATTACATTATAGATTAAATATTAGTGAATAGATAAACCTTAGTAATAAAACAACCAATTCTCTGGGGTTCGATAAATCCCAGAAACTAATACTTTCCACTTATTACTTCAGACCACGTACACTTACGTGCAAATGCAGACGTGTATTTACAGTCTGTCACATACCCCATAGGCTTTGGCAATCCAAAAGCTAATTGCCATTCACCCCTCACAAACAACAAATAATAATCCTGCACTAGCTATTCCTGCCCAGCATACATATTTCTCCTCCCATCATTCTGTTGATGGTCTTCTCTATAGTTTCCTTAGGTTGAGACTTCTACCTTTAGTGGAAATTTATCCCCTATGGATACAACCAGTTGGCTGAAGATGGTTGAAAAGAACCTTATTAGTCTGAACTTGCCAAACTCAGAAGCGATCCGTCTGACATCACATTTGTTCCTTGAGGAAGCCGAGTACTGGTGGGAAAACATTCGAAACACTCAATTCGTTGACTATGACATTGAGGATATTATATGGGACAAGTTTGTCGATGCATTCAAATCTGAGTTTGTCTCTTCGTCTTCACAGAATATTATTGAAGATACTATTTTAAGGCTGATGCAAGGAAGTCAATCGGCCTCAGACTATGAGATGGAGTTTTGAAGGTTGACTCATTTTCCCCCAAAACTTGTTTGATTTGAATCTGCAAGGCAGCATCAGTTCCAAAGTGGATTGCATGATACACTCAAAGATTACATTGTTCCACTTTGCCTTTCTAGTTTTTCCAAGCTTGGGGAAACAACAAGAGTGGTGGAGCACCACCAATCAAAAAGGGATCTTAAGCGTTAGATTTAAGCAGTTTGAAATCATCATGAAGCCTTCAAGAGGCACAGACCTTAATATGCTAAAGTCTATCAACTTTAAGCTACACCTCCTGCTGAACCTATTCAATGTTGTAATCAGCCTCATCCCTATGGCAAGTGTTATCACTGCATGCACAAAAAAATAGTGGATGGTGTCCGTATAAATTATTCACAAAGGAACCAAGCCTCAAGAGCAACACCTTTCAATAAGAGAGATCCAAGATTGGCAATAATGCCATCCCCTGCTTCTAAAGCAGCACGAGAGCAACATACAGCTCCAAAATTCCAGAATAATTTCAAAAAGCAAGTTAATACTCGTCCTGCTGGTTTTGCATGGGTAAATGCTTTAACACCGCTTGAAGCAGCAGAGGATAACAATGTGGTTTCAAGTACACATTTCTGAACCTCTCTAAATTAAATTTCTTGCACTCTAAATATTGTAATTTATTAATGCAATTCATATAAATAAAATTTAAGCATGCTTTATTTTAATGACCAACCCTGCAATGTGTTATTCGACGCTAGGGCTAGTCATTCGTTCATCTTTGAGTGTTTTGTCAACCTTCTTAATCTGCCTGCCTAGAAACTAGCTAAGTCGTTAAATGTTGGCCTTCCATCTAGAGCCCAACTCAGTGCTCATAAGTTTTGTGACGTCAAGATTTAATTGAATAATCAGATGTTTGATTCTAAATTAATCATTCTGTGCAACAACCCTATTTAGCACCCTAGCTAAACTAAGCTTTGATTTTCATTCCATTAGACTCAATGGGTCATTTAAACATAATCCTAGAAGTTTGAAATCCATTGAAGCTCATTTGAGCATTTTGGCTATTTTGCCTATTTTTGGATCCAGAATATTAGCAAAAATAATTTGATCTCCAATTTAAAATCTGATTGCATTTTTGAATTCCTTACCCCCAAATTATCTATGGGTAAAATTTTGGGAATTTTTTGAGATTATTTAGGCTTATTTTGGATTTAATTTAAATTGGTTCAATTATAATTTAAGGTTTATAACATTTCTTAATTGCAAATATGTCCTCCCTCCAACGGTCGACTGCCTCCAAACCGTAGGCGCCATCTAGACTGTTGATTTTGCGGATCTGATCCAATGGTCTACGCCTTCAATCGGATCCATCTCATCTCGACCGCTCCGTAGTTCTGAGATGGGATCTGATGGCATCTAACCATCCGCCTTAAGTATCCCCGATCACCCGTTAGATCTCTTAATCCAATCCGACAGTTGATTTAGCGTCCACACTCGACTGTTAGCTGTTTGAGGATCAGGATCATCCCTCTCCAACTGAAGATCAACCAGGCGATCCTAGAGAATCCCACAACTGTGGACCATCTCCTTCCTCAGCTTGTGCATGACAGGAAGATCCCCTAGTATAGCCACATTGCCAGGTCGGTCTGCCACTCTCATACCATGTCAAGGAGGCCATTGCAATCCTTGTCTTTACCTCCCAAGCACTCCCCGTTGAGGTCTAAGCCCGGTCCACTTCAAAAGAGGTAAGTATTGAAGCACATTTGGGCCAAGCCTATGCCATGGTTCCTGACCTTGACAGCCACTCATAGTCACTCATGGGCCTATAAATACTCACCTTGGAATCACAGTGAGACCCTTTGCTCACTGTGATCCTTCAATTTAAGTTTTTTATCCTTCCGCTCTCTCGACGAATCCCGACATTCCAGCTACTATGTACCGCTGATAGAGGGTACATGTTTGGTGTTCAGACCCTCAGCTAGCTATTGTGAACCTCTGGAAGCTTCAGCGATCTCGAATTCCTTTTGTCATGCCTTTCTTTGCCATTTTTAGGTACGGACTTTTCCAAACTGAGTTGCGTAAGCTCAGTATCTTCAATCCATGCAATAAGGTAGCTCTGCAATGCTTTGAATACTCTTCCCTAGTCCCTAGGATGTGTGGGATCAGTCAAAATTGAATGGATTCAATCTAGACTGTGAGGATTTTGCTATCCGGATAGAACTTAATATAGACGAAGTGCCGACACTTCTTTGGAGTCTCGAGCCCCAATTACTATAGATTCCTTTTGCTGATCGATCATGCGAGCTAACCAGACCCAATGTGATTGTCCCGAGGGTCCGGGATAGCACAATTTAATCGTCTTGATCGATCAGGTTTCGCTGAGAGTTTGCAGTCAAACTTGAGTAAGGACTCGATGATCCAGGTCATCCCAACCATCGTGGCCATAGGGCTTCGATCCGCCTCACCATCAGGATGGTGTAGGGATCTAGTTTTGGCTAAATGGTTACCTTTGTGAGTAGAATTAACTTTTCACAGTAAACCCTAGATGCTGTGTTAGGGCCAAATCCATGGAGTAGCCATTTGGTGTTCCTGTGCCTCCCAGTTAGGCTTCTTGGTTCAATCGATACACCTTGACTCCCTGAAGGTGCGGCGATTGAATGTAATTGGCCAAAAATTTTGCAATCTAAGCTCTCCCCTAATCGACCTATCACGAGAGGAGAGCGGGGACGATAACACTGTCGCTTCGGGTCGGGCCAGTCCAGGCCCCCACGGTGCGACAGTGCCAACCCAGTCGGGCCCCGATCTGACCCGCGCAATTTGATTATCGGGCTGGGCTATTTAATTTAATTAGGAATACTTTTCCTTCTATTAATTCACATATAAATGCAATTAACAAAATATTGTAAGGTTTCAATAATTTAAAACATTCAAACTAAATTAATTAAATGACTTAATCTATTCTTATCCAAATGGTATGATCCGATATACCGTTTTGATCAAAAAATTATAAAGAATAATAATATGCAATAAAATTCTTGATCTAATGATTAGAGTTTTTGATTTAGCCTAATTTCTCTAATCTTAATTAGTGAATAATTAATTCATTAGATATCCAAAATCCATGATTAAAGACTCTAATTGATCATAAGACATTGGAGAACTTAATTATACCTTTAAAAATAATTTAAGAGTTCTAATTTATTAATCACCTGTTAATCATCCTAAATCTTGATTAGTGATAAATGAACTAATTAATCCTATGATTTTGGTAAACCAAGTTCCTATTATCTTCTTAAGTGTATTAGAACTCACCTATGTGTTTAGATTCCTATATGAAATCCTAAATTCCTTAATCACCTTTCTTAGCCTTAAAAAGTGATTAGTGCTAATTAATCTAATATTAAGTTCAAACTTAAAATTAAGTGCCTCATTTTTTTTGAATGGTCCATATTAAGCATATTAGAACTGATACGAGTCAATTGGATGCTTAATTCTTTAAATCTCTAATTTTAGCCTTAAGAATGGTATTTTGGTCATTTTGACCAAAAGATTGTTTAACAACCTTTAAACCATAAAAATATCTTTAATATTCTTTTAATTGTAACATAATGTATTAAGATCATTCATTTAGCTTTTAGACTTAGTTGAATTATCTAAAGTGTTTAAAGTTTAATTTTTCTTAAAATTTTTCTAAGTAAATCATAAAGATCTTAAGGTGATCTTAGACCCTTCATCTAATCTTGAATAATGAAATATATCTCATGGAACTAGTCTTAAGTGCTAAATTAAAGTTAATCATAATATTATTTTGAAGGAAGTGTCTTAATGAAAACTCTAATTCTAAATCCAATATGAAGTCTTCAGTGATTAAACCTAAGACTTAGATATTAGATCCTTAGTGGTTATCCTTAATAATCCATTTGAATTGTATCATTTTATTCATGAATTTCTTATCTGATTGAATCATTTTGAATCCTTTTAGTGGGCTTAGGTTGATTTAACTTGTAGAATAATATGATTATTCTATATATTAAGGTTAGATCTTAGATTCTTTTGTTCTTATTTGATTATTTAATCTTATAATTATAGATTTAGCCTCTCTTTAAATAGTTTCTTAAACTTTTAGCTTCTAAGATTCTCTATCTTTATTATAAGTGTGGGTGTGAACTCTTAGATCCTTAGAAGATTAGTACCTTGGATTCAGGATTGAACCCCAAATTGGAGATTAAGCCCAGAATCCTTGATCTTGATTAGCATAATTAGGATTGGGTGTGAGTTATTAAAATACATTAATTAAGTGGTTGATTTATTTACTTAACCATTTTAGTCATTTCTTCTGATTATGAATTAGAAATGTTCAATTTTAATATTAACTTTAAGGTCATAAATCTAAGATTTTACAGGATAGTTGGATCGTGGTGATCCTAAGCATGTACTAGCTCAGAGTAGATAGAACAAATTAAATTAGACAATAATAGATATAGCATATGTCTAGTTAAGTCTCTTGATTAGTTTGATTTTTGTTGCTTCACACACCTTGTGTTTGAGCCTTTTTCCTCGAGCATATTAGTTGAACATAGGATATTTGATGAGTATTCTATGTTAGATTTTAGATTGCATAAACATAATTTCAGTTCAATTAGTTCATTCAGTTCTCAGTACAGTAGAGTGTTTAACTTAGTCTGCCTCTTCAGTTCAATTCTTTGGATATAGAATATACTTGGACCTTGCTTTGTGCTTGGCTAGGGGAATACATGTGATGACCCCAAAATTGGATAGGAGCTTAATCCTACATTAGAGCATCACCTTAGCATCTAATATCTAATTAGAGGGAAGCTAAATAAATGTTGGATGCTAAGTTTGGCCAAGGATCATGAAGAGGATCTTAAATTAAGATGAGAAAATAAAAGAAGAAAATGCATAAGATAAATGTGATTACAAATGTATGTATAAAAGTGATGATTATTAGCAGGTGCATAGGCAAGTAATCATAAATCAAAAGAAATAATTGCAATTACTTGAAAGTGAAAGAAATGAATTATGTGAATGAAAGTACTTGCAAATTACATGTAGGATTAGTAGTTGAAATCAGAATCAACGATAGAAATTTATCATGACTGCAATTACACATATGCAAGTAACAATTACAAGTAGTAGTAAAAGTAAATATTCACATACAACAGTATGAGTTTACAATTATGAAAAAATATATATAATTATGCTACAAGTAAGGATAGATGCAATTAATCATATATGACAAATAAGTTTATAAGTATGAAATTTGTATGCAATTTATCCATCCATTTATCTATTCAAGCAATTAAGTATGAAATACTACATCCATCATATAATAAATAAAGTCAAAACAAATATTTTAAGTTATTACATGCCATTTAATTAAAGAACAAGTAAAAAAAACCTCTCTCTCACTTAAAGTAGAAGATAAGAAATAAACTTTTAAGATGAAGCAATAAAGATAACTTTAAGCATTTGGTCTAGTTCCACTTGCATCCAAATGCACCTGATCTATCATATTTTGGCATTTAAATATGATAGGGTGAAGCCAATGAAAAAAAAAGTATAGTTAGACTAAATAGTCTAAGCACATTTTAAGATTGGGCTAAATACTTTAATAGTTTGATTGGATATCACAAACTAGTTTACAATAAGAAAGTAAGTTGTGGAACAAATGAAAGTATACAATTTTGGAAGGGAAATAAATAATTGTAAAGAATAACAAATGAAGTAAATAATCGAGTTCCTTTGCTCAACATAATTGAAGGCGTGAAAGAAAAAGTTGTGTGCTCATGAATGAGATGACATAGTCATTGAGCCCAATATATTTAATCCCTCATCTCAACTATGTGTGATGCGAGTGACGCTCTTAGTGGAATCAATGCTTATAAGATCTTAAAAATTAATAATCCTCATCTCCTTGATCAAGAGATAAGATGAAAACTACAAACCTAAAATCTTATAAGAATCTTTGTGCTGAAATAGAACCGACTGTGTGTTCATTTCATGCACAAGATTTGAACTTATGAATCCTTGAGATAAAAATCAAGGAAGAATAATGTGCACTTGATTTAAATCTAAGTAAATGAAAGATAAATACTTGAGGAATCATCATGCATAAGTGACCTATCATGACATGTGGGAGAAACCCAACTCTCATCTTCCTTTTATTTAACTTATTGTCCACTAAGTGATTGTTGTGCTAGTTCTGGAATGAACTCAAACAACACACTCATAGCTTAAACATTATTGATAATAGATACACCTTAGTAATAAAACATCCAATTCTCCATGGTTCAATAATCCCGGAAACTCAAACTTCCACTTATTACTTCAGATCACGTACACTTGCGTGCAAGCACAGACGTGTATTTACAGTATGTCAAGTTTTTGGCACCATTGCCAGGGAATTGGAATTTGTTTCATATTAAGGATAATATATAAGTAACTAGTGATTTAAGTATTTTCTTGCATATACTTTTAATTTTTGACTCTTGTAATTATAGGTACTAACAACTTACTTTTATGTTTCTTAAATTATTGCTGAATTTCTGAACATTATTACTATATTTATTCTTGATAGCCTAATTGTTGTAGTGTATGAGTAGAAGAGTTTGCACGAATTATTTGTTTGACCTTGAAATTGAGAGAACTTACTTGCAGGCTAGGAGAGAACAAAACATTTTGCTAAGCCAACAAGCTGTTATGGAAAATTATAATAAAAATCTTGGAGAGCCATTAGGAGAGCCTAGGGGAAGAGCACTAAGAGATTATGCACTACCCACAGTTAGGGGAATCCCCCATGCAATTGTCAGGACTAATATTGAAGCTAATAACTTTGAGAACAAACCTTCCACTCTGAGTATGGTTCAAAATAATCAGTTTGGGGGATTGGCCACTGAAGATCCTAATTCACATATTTTAACTTTCCTTGAAATATGTGACACCTTCAGATTTAACGGTGTATCTGAAGACGCAGTTAAATTATGGCTTTTCCCATTTTCTCTACGAGATAGAGCCAAGAGTTGGCTCAGCTCTCTTCCAAGTGATTCAATCTAGACATGGTATGATTTGGCTAAGAAATTCTTAGCTAAGTATTTCTCTCCGGTGAAAACTGCTTGATTGAGAATTGAGATAACCAACTTTACTCAGTTGGAAGGAGAGACACTCTATGACGGATGGGACTGATTTAAAGAATGCCTAAGGCATTGCCCACATCATGGGTTTCCCTTATGGATGCAAGTGCAAACCTTTAACAATGGTTTGAATGCTCCTACAAGGACACTCATCGATGTAGTCGCCGGCGGCTCTATTAGCGGTAAAACCCAAGAGGAGGCTTACGACCTCTTGGATGAAATGGCCAACAATGCATACCAATGGCCTATCCATAGGTTTGATCATCCTCATAAAAATGAATGTAACTCACTCGGAAATGCGCAACAAATCCTTGAACTCCAATAGTAAATCTCTTAACTCACTAAAAAGCTAGAATGTGGGTATGTAAATTCTTATCAGGAGGAAGATGTTGAGTTAAGAAATGTCAATGTAATTATGAATCAGGGAAGAAATAGAGAGAGATTGGAAAACTCGCTTATCGAATTTAGAACCTCCACAACTGAATTCATGAATAAAACTTATGCCACCTTAAACAGACACAAACACACTCTTCTAAGGCAAGAAGAGTTAGTAAAAAGAATAGAGCAGAAGCAAAAATAAATCATGAAATAGTTAGAACAACCTTCATTAGTGGGAGTCATTGGTGAGTATGAAGAGGAGTTAGGGAACGCAATAACCTTAAGAAGTGGAAAAATTACTAGGCCGATTGTGAGAGAGGAAAATCATAAGAGTATAGCACTAAATAGAGAGGAAAAGGGGGAAAAAGAAGAAACGATCAGAAAATAGAGGAATGATGTTCAAGAAGAAGAAAGGGAAGAATCTAGAGATCAACTTAAGGCAATCCCTCATATACCATATCCTTAACGTATAGCCAGAGAAAAACTTGATGTCCAATACCACAAATTCCTAGAAACTTTTAAAACTCTTAATATAAACATCCTTTTTGCAGAAGTTCTAGATCAAATGCCTAGTTATGCTAAATTTATGAAAGATATCCTCTCCAAGAAAAGAAAAATCAATGAAAAAGAAACTATAGCATTAACAAAAGAGTGTAGTGCAATCCTTAAGAAAAAATTCCCATCAAGAAGAAAGATTCGGGGAGTTTCATTATCCCTTGCACTATTGGAAGCCAGTCTTTCTAAAAAGCCCTCTGTGATCTAGGTGCGTCCATAAATTTGTTGCCTTTTTACATATTCAAGAAGTTAGAAATTGATCACTTAAAACCCACCTTTGTTCTCCTCCAATTTTCTGATAGATCCATTAAATCCCCTTTAGGAATAGTGGAAATTGTGCTTATGAGGTTGAAAAATTCATCTTCCCTACTGATTTCATAATCTTGGATATGGAAGATAAAAATCAAGAAATTCCTATCATCCTAGGTGGACCTTTCTTGGCCACCGGAAGAACCTTGATTGATGTAAATAAAGGGGAATTGAAGTTGCGATATGGGGAGGAGGAGATTAAGTTTCATGTGAATGATTCCATGAGACACCCATCTAAACCTAATAAGGATTGTTGGAAAATTAATTCAATAGAAGAAGCGTGGTTAATGGGAGATGTGGATAAAGAAGGATTATTAGCAGGGGAGGAAGATGAGGACCCCACGGACATGGAAGCGATTGAGGAATTGGTTAAGGAGAGGAAAATAATTCAGCCTTCTATAATCTTCCCTCCAGAATTAGAATTGAAATCTCTTCCCTCACATTTAAAATATACTTATCTAGGGAAAAAGAATCTCTTCCTATAATAATCTTCTCGTTGTTAACTCAATATCAAGAGAGTCTTTTATGTAAGGTTTTAAAATAGCATAAGAGAGCAATCGGTTGAAGTATAGCTGATTTGAAGGGAGTTAGTCCAACTCTTTGTATGCACCGAATCCTTTTGGAGGATAACTCCAACCCTTTAATTTAGCCACAATGATAATTAAATCCCAACATAAAAGAAGTAGTTCATAAGGAAATCATCAAACTCTTAGATGTTGGAATCATTTTTCCAATTTCTAATAGTCCTTGGGTAAGTCCTATACATGTGGTTCCCAAATAGAGTGGGATGACAGTTGTTCTCAATGACAATAATGAACTAATCCTCGCTAGAACTGTGATTGGATGGAGAGTCTGTATTGATTATAGGAGACTAAATAAAGCTACCCATAAGGACCACTATCCACTTCCTTTTATTGACCAAATACTTGATAGATTGGCAGGGAATCTCTATTTATGTTTTCTTGATAAGTATTCAGGATATAATCAAATCCTTATTTCGCCTGAAGATTAAGAGAAAACCACTTTCACCTGCCCCTTTGGGACATTTGTCTTTAGAAGAATACTCTTTGGAATATGCAATGCTCCAGCCACCTTTCAACGCTGTATGATGGCTATTTTTTCTGACATGATTGGGGAATTTTTGGAAATCTTTATGGACGACTTTTCTGTCATCGGGAGCTCTTTCAATCATTGCTTAACTAATTTAGGAAATGTTTTAAAAAGATATGAAGAATCAAATTTAATCTTGAATTGGGAAAAATATCACTTCATGGTCAAGGAGGGTATTGTTCTTGGATACTTGATTTCAAGGAGAGGGATAGAAGTTGATAAGGCTAAGGTTGAGGTAATTGAAAAACTCCCCCCTCCCATAAATATAAAAGGAATTAGAAGATTCCTTGGGCATGCAGGATTTTATAAAAGATTTATCAAGGACTTCTCATATCTAAGTATGCCACTCTGTAGATTACTAGGGAAGGATGTCGAGTTCAATTTTGATGAAAATTGCTTAAAAGGTTTTAATGCCATAAAAACTACTTTAATCTCTACTCTAATAATTTCTACTCCAAATTAGGATTCACATTTTGAAATTATGTGTGATGCGAGTGATCTTGCAGTCGGTGCTGTCCTTGAGTAGCGAAAAGAGCGAACCTTCTATTCAATTTACTATGCTAGTAAGCCTAAATGATCCTCAAAGAAATTATGCTACCACTGAAAAGGAACTCTTAACTATCATTTTTGCCTTTACTAAAATTAGGTCTTATCTCATTGGGTCTAAGACTATTGTTTATACTGATCATGCTGCTATTAAGTATCTCATTCAAAAGAAAGCAGTAAAACCGCGCTTGATACGTTGGGTGTTGCTCTTCAAGAATTTAATCTTGAAATTCGGGATAAGAAAGGGAGTGAGAATGTGCTTGCAGATCATTTATCTAGATTGACCAACCTGGATAATGATAAGCTGACCGAAATTAGTAAATCATTCCTCGATGAGAAGCTTATGCTATGGCTTCAAATTATTCTCCTTGGTTTGCTGACATTGCAAATTATCTCACAGGAGGAGTCATACCAAAAGACACGAGTTACCAACAAAGAAAAAAATTCTTCGCAGATATCAAAAATTACTTTTGGTATGATCCTTTTTTGTACAAATGTTGTAATAATCAACTCCTGAGGAGATGTGTCCCTGACTCAGACATTAGAAATATTCTCTATCATTGCCACACATCTCCATACTGAGGGCACCATGGGATTGAGCGAACGGCTGCAAAGGTGCTTCAATCTGGATTCTTTTGGCCCCGTTTGTTCAAAAATGCCGCCGACTTTGTCAAAAGCTGTGATAAGTGCCAAAGAACTAGGAATTTAAGCAAAATGGATGAGCTCCCTTTAAATGGAATTTTTGAAGTGGAATTATTCGATGTGTGGGGAATCAATTTCATGGGACCATTTCCCTTATCCCAAATCAATATGTATATTTTTGTGGCGGTTGAGTATGTGTCCAAATGAGTTGAGGCATTAGCATGTGTGAACAATGATGCTAAAATTGTTATTAAGTTTCTCAAGAAGCACGTGCTAGCTAGATTTGGGATGCCCAGATTCTTAATTAGTGATGGGGGAAAATATTTCTGTAATAAGCAGTTGGAAAATGTCTTAAAAAGCTATGGGGTGAGGCATAAGGTGGGTACTCCCTACCACCCTCAAACTAGCAGGCTAATTGAAGTCTCAAACAGAGAGCTTAAGCAAATTTTAGAGAAAACTGTGACCAAAATAGAAATGATTGGACTTCAAAACTTCAGGATGCCCTATGGGCTTATAGAACTGCCTTTAAGACCCCTTTATGAATATCTCCTTATAAGCTCATTTATGGAAAATTATTTCACCTTCCGGTAGAATTGGAGCACCGAGCCTTTTGGGCAATAAAAAAATTAAACTTTGACTCCAAAAAGCAGGTGCGCAAAGAATGCTGCAATTAAATGAAGTTGACGAATTCAGGTTAAATGTCTATGAGAGTGCTAAATTTATAAAGAGAAAATTAAAAAATGGCATGATAAGCTGATCAAGCCCAAACATTTTCAACCTAGAATGAAAGTACTACTTCTTAACTCAAGATTAAGACTATTTCCAGGAAAACTGAAGTCAAGATGGACAGGACCATTTACTATCACGAAGGTTTTCCACCATGGAGCAGTTGAAGTCGCCTCCGAAGATGGCACTTTTAAGGTAAATGGAATTCCTCTGAAGTTATACTTGGAGGAAGAAATCTTTTAAAAAAAGGGTGGATGGACCCTTCAGGACCTCCCGGATGAGGGTATCACATAAAAGATCTTTCTCATGTCAGGCTGAGACATTAAAATAAGCGCTGATTGGGAAGCAACCCAAAAATAAATAGGTTGTATCTTTTCTTTTTGTATTAATTATTTTTCTTTGTACTTTTCATTTTGTGTGTTTTATTTTGAGATCTTAATTTATAAATTCTCAGATTCCCAAAATTTGTCTAGTAATTAAAAATGACAATTTTTATGAGTTTTTTAAGGAATGAAAGTCACAAAATATCAATAAAGAAAATAATATGAAGTAAAAGGGTGCTTAATAAAAAATGATCAAATGCATTGATAGCATTAAAACCTTTTAACTAAGGAATGAATTAAAGTTAATATAATCTCCAAAAATTTAAATCAATGCTATGAACTAAGTGTGGGAGAAAGCATTGGACTAAGACTAGAGATTATGGTGAAGTACTTTAAAAGAGTGTGCTAGGCTCCCATTGAACTTCATGATCACAAAAATGTGAATTGGGGATGAAGAAAAGTATCTCTCCCTAGGAATGAAAAGAGAAAAAAACATAAAAAAGGAATGATGAAAAAAATCTCTCCCAAATGAATGAAATGAAAAATGATGTTGAAAAATATCTCTTCTTTAATCTATTCATCTTTGTGATTCATAAGAAGGGGAACATATGGCACAAAACTCTTGAGTATCTCACTATCTCTCTAGTCTAGGTTTTCCATGGAACCTTCCTCATTACCTAGTAACAAGCATAAAAATCAAACACTTGGAGATTAATTGATTAACCTTGCTTCATATCCAATGTTAGAATATCTAAATGCCAAATGACATGGATCATTTTAATTAAGCACAAACCTTTACTTACAAATCAAAATCTAAATTGATATCTTTTATTGACTATCATACCTAAAAGAATAGAAAAATACTATTTTAAGCTTACTCGAGGACGAGCAAGAATTTAAGTGTGGGAGTGTGATGAATCCATAAATTATATCTCAAAATAAACATTCATTTCTGATCTTAAAATTGTTTCCTTAATCAAAATCTGTTTATCTTTTCAGGAAAAAGGTCTATCCAATGAATTTTTAGTCATTTGTGCAATTTTCCAAATTTTTTCAAAGGAAACTGCTGCCACGCGCTACAGCGCACTGTAGCAAGTCATTTTGCAAAAATAGGCACTGTCACGTGCTGCAGTGATTCAGTTTGCAATTGCGGGCGCGATCGCGGGCTGCAGCGGGGCATTTTGCGAAATGCTGGCGCTACAGCACGCTGCAGTGGAGCGCCTTGCGAAAAGCGGGTGCGATCGCGCGCTGCAGCGAGTCATTTTGCAAACCGCAGGCGCAGTCGCGCGCTGCAACGAGGTATTTTGCAAAATGTTGGCGCTACAGCACACTGCAGCGGAGCGCTTTGCAAAATGCTAGTGCCACAGCGCGCTGCAGCGGGTCACTTTGCAAAAAACGGACATGATCGCGCATTACAACTGGCCTCTTTGCAAAACTGTTTCCACCATGGCGTGCCACAGCGCGCTGCAGCGGCCCGTCGCAATTTCGTCTGGCAGAAGCATTAATTGCAACTGGGACAAGACACCTAACCAGCATCTTGTCTCTAGCCATCATTCCTCCTGCTACAGCTCCAATTTAATTGAGAAAATGATCTTTTGAGGTGATGTAATGGCTAAAATAATGGAAAGAATATATCACCTCATCCATTAAGTGGATTTTGCCATCATTACTCGGATTTTTAAGAGGCATTTGCTAGATTTTGAAATGAAGAAGGAAGAAGCAGTCCCTCATCTATATATACCGTCCCTCTTGACTAGAGAAGGCTTCAAAAAATTGCTCATTTCACCTAAGTAAAGAGAGGGGCTGCATAGAAGAGAAGAAGAACTCCCCAAGCGTGGAGAAGCTCTACTTGCTAAGGAGAAGAAGGAGAAAGGCAGCACAAGGGAACTAAGAGGGGCACTTCAAGCAAGGAGAAGAAGAGTCTGGAGAACTTCCCAAGGAACATTCCTAGTATTTTCTAAACTCTTATTTTGTAATTTCTCTTCTTAGTTGATCATGAAAGGGTCTTTATCTATGTATGTGTTCTTTTTCATCTCTTTTATAATGGAGAGCTAAACCTCCCTTGGGGAGGGTTGGGGTAATCCTATATGTTTGATAGTTACTTTAATTTGTATGAAGTTTTCCTCAAGTATTAATAAAAGTTATGAACTTAATGCCTTGCTCAAGAAATGCATAATATTATTATAGTCTTAATTTTGAACCAAAGGAAAATGGACTAATTAACTCAAGGAGTAAAGTGTCTTGTGCTCCATAGCTCACATTAGTTTAGATGCTAGATTTATGAGTGCATGAGAGCTTAGAATTATGTGAGAAAGTTCTTGAGCTTAGTGCACTTTAATCGAAGCTCAACTAAAGTGTTGATGCGTGTGATGCTAATACCCACTAATCAAGTTCCTTTGCTCAACATAATTGAGGGAGGGAAAGAAATAGTTGTGTGCTCATGAATGAGATGACATAGTCATTGAGCCCAATATATTTAATCCCTCATCTCAATTATGTGTGATGTGAGTGACGCTCTTAGTGGAATCAATGCTTATAAGATCTTAAAAATTAATAATCCTCATCTCCTTGATCAAGAGATAAGATGAAAGCTATAAACCTAAAATCTTATAAGAATCTTTGTTCTGAAATAGAACCGATTGTGTGTTCATTTCGTGCACCAGATTTGAACTTGTGAATCCTTGAGATAAAACTCAAGGAAGAACAATGTGCACTTGATTTAAATCTAAGTAAATGAAAGATAAATGCTTGAGGAATCATCATGCATAAGTGACATATTATGACATGTAGGAGAAACCCAACTCTCCTCTTCCTTTTATTTGACTTATTTTCCACTAAGTGATTCTTGTGCTAGTTCTGGAACGAACTCAAACAACACACTCATAGCTTAAACATTAGTGATAATGGCAAACCATCTAAACAGCAGGTGGAAGGTCCTCCTGAACGGGCTCCTCCTCTGCGGCACTGCCCACAAACACGTCTGAATCTGACATTTGTCGGTATCACAAATGCCAGGGCCCCAGCCAACAAAATAAAAAGGTTACAGTTAGACAATTATCTAAGTACATTTTAGGCTAGTTAAAGTGAACTGAATATTAAAGGATATCACATTTAACTTAACTATACGTGCAGTAGTAAAGGGTGCAACGAGCTATGAAAGAAAAGGGGTTACTATAAATTATCTATTTATAGCATGCAACACGTATGTGAAGTAACATATAAGACTCAAAATAAGCAAGGTAAGGCTAAAAGCAAAAGAGATAACTGCAACTTGCTGAATAAACATGATCCTAACATGATTATGATCTAAGTAAAACATGTGGAGTATAAAGGAACACAAGTACTGAATGTAATAAAATTCTAACATCCTAAACATGCCATTTATACATATATCTAAGCCATAAAATATACATACAACATGCAGATTAATGTGAAAAGAAAAGCCACTAAGGCATGTGGCAAAAGCAAGCAATATATATAACATATAAAGCCACTGAGACATGTGGCAAAGCGAGCCAATACAAAAATAAGACCACTGAAGCATGTGGCAAAGCAAACCAAAAACTAAAACAATATAATACAGCTAAAGTAGTAATATGCCTAAGTCCTAGTACTGCCATACCAGCCAATAGGCCATACTGGGCCTCCAATATCAATCAATCAATCAATCCCCAGCCTAGCCATCCAAATATGCTAGGTCTGAGTCCAGTCTATACAATACTACTACTGAAGAGGCAGACTAAACTAGGTCATATTCTACTACTGTGTCAAAACAAAATCGAATGATATGCAAATTCAATACTAACTTAGGATACATCATCCTAAGTTTTCCTACTATGCTCAAGGGCTAAAGCTCAAAATCCAAGGTATGCAAAGCACTCTAGTCAAAGTAAGCAAGAGACTCAATCTAGACTTATGTGATATCTGTTGTTGTCTAATTACCAAATCTAACTACTCTGAGAATATACAAGCTTAGGATCTCCAATATCCAGCTATCGAGTAACATCTCAGATTTACGTCCTTAAAGTCAAATATTAGAACTTAACAAGTTCTAATCCAAAAATCATGTGACGACTATATAGTTTAAATAAGCAACTCAACGACCTAATTTTATGAGTATTTTACTATCTTACCCAACTCTTGATTAATTAAATCAAGATTTAAGAATTTAGAACTTAAACCCTATGTTGAGTTCAGATTCCAAATCCAAGGTGATATTCTAAATAGGATCAAGGTTCCTCACTTAATACCCAATTGAAGGTAAGGAATCCTATAAGTTGAAAGATTCAGGAACTAAGATCTTAGTGAAGGGCTATTCAACTGATTATAAGATAAAATAATCAATTAAGAACTTGAGAATCTAAGATCTATATTCAATCTTTAAGATAATTTCATTATCTTATTGATTGAATCATCCTATACCCATATAGAAGGTCTCAAAAGATTAAACAATCAATCATTAAAGAATTTCAATTGATGGTGGTTTGATTCAAATTGAAAATCTAAGTCTAAGATCTTAAGATCTAAAGATCTGAGTTTGATCACTTTAGACTTCTAGTTAGGGTTTTAACTTAAGAGTTTCCATTTGTGATTTTCTTTATAACCTAATTTCATAATTAACTATAAGGAGCTTATTAAGGTTAGAATTGACAATTTCAAGTATTAGATTAACATTGAACCCATTTTGACCTTCTTAGGTCACTTAAGATCTAAGGGTCTGAGTTTTGATCACTTTAGATCTTAAACTAAGAATTTTACTTAGACATTTCCAGTTCCCTTTCTTTTAATACTTAACTCTTATATTATCTTAACTGAACTTAATAATGAGATAACTAACCATTTAAATTATTACACTTAATTAAGTTAAGGTCCAATGATCTTTATAAGGAATGCTTAAGATTTAAGTATCATAATTAAGGATTTAATGAAGATCTCATGGATTCATGATTACATTAGCACTATTATTATTCTAAGATTTTAGAGAACACTCCCAAGGAATGAACTATTCGGCCAAAACTCTTGATGGCTACACGTTCCCTGACCTCAGATGAGTCGATTGAACTAAGAAACCCTAACTGGAAAGCCCTTGATCACCAGATGCCTATTTGGCCAAAACGCTTTAGCTGGCGCATCTGTGAGGAGATAATTCTCCTCACTAAGTCCACGAGCCGCCGATATCTTGATCCCTACACGTTCAGGGATCGAAGAGGGAGCGATAGGGCGCAACAAGGGATCCTGAGATGGCCCAGATCGCCTGGGTGCTACTTTGCATTTTCTGCCATCTAGACCCGTGACTGGATCGATCGATTCCAGTCGAATCGATCGATCTGGTTGGGCTCAAACCACGATACCAGCTCGCAATTATTGTCCAAGCGTTCCTAGTACTAGCTAGACTATTAGTTATAATAGGATACGCTGCATTTGACAAACCAGAATTTCGTCTGGCTGTGCGCTCAGACAACGAATCCGTCGTCTGGGTCACTGCTAGACTATGCTTTTCGCTCGATCGACTGCGGAGGAGATCAGGTAAGATCCTACTCAGCATCTAGGCTTGCGAAGAGGTGATAAGAGAGCTGAATTCCAGCTTGACATGAAATGGAAGAAGGTTGTACCTCAGTTCGACAACTCGCAGCGAAGGAGGCAATGCAGCTGGGCCGGATTGTTCTAGAAGGTTGCAGAAGCTCAGCAAGGGGGTCTGAACGCCAGACCACGCCCTCTATTAGCAGGCGCAGCTCTGAAAATCTATTGGAATGGCGGCAGCTTCAATGGACACCAGCAGGGAAAAGGGAGGATTCCCGAGAGTTTCAGTGAGCAAACGAGCTCACTGAACTGTGGGATGGCTATTTATAGGCCAAGGGGATCTGGGGGAAAGGATCCATAGCTGAGTTTCGAGAAACAGGTTCGGCCGAGGAGTTCACTCATACGCCTTCTAATGGACTGGCCTGGATACCCTACCCAGCTCCCTAGGCTCGGCCCTTACCAGAAAGATGCTAACGGTCTGCAGACGAGGAGTGGGGGAGTGGTTGACAAACCTGACGTGGCGAATTTTTGCAAATATCCTCTGCCGGGCTGGGGATTGCGCCGGGGACGAAGGTGAACAGCGGGGAGCTGTCCTCTGCCATCGAATGAAGAAGCCGTTGGGTTTGAACGGTCTGATGCGGAGATCTTGAATGGTCCGTTGAATCTAACTGAAGCGATCCAACGCTCCTTACTTAAGACGGGGCGTGAAAAGCCATTGGATCAAATTTTTTGATCGAGCGGCCACGATCAGATCACGGCGAGGACGAATCGCGTCGCTGCACGGCTGCGCCATGATGCGTGCTGGAGATCCCGTTGGCTCGAAACTGCGCGCCGCTGTCGGGACCCCGCAGCGGATCTGTCGCAGTCCCGACAGCAAATCCTAATAGTAATTTTAATGAATTAAATAAAATTATTAATTAATTAAAATTAATTTAATTATTCTATTATTTCTTATATCCAATTTAGGACCAAATGAGCTCCACAAATTTCCAAAAATTCACCCTTAGCTAATTTGGGTATGAGGAATTCAAAAATGAATTCAAATTTTAATTTGGAGATCAAAATAATTTAGGTATTTTTCAGGGCTTAAAAATAGCCAAAAATACCAAATTTTCCAATTTAGCTTCAATTGATTTCAAACTTCTAGGTTTAGGTTTAAATGACCCATTGAATCTAATGGAGTCAAAATCAAATCTTGGTTTAGCTTAATTAATTTAGTTGTAGCTAAGGTAACAACCTAGGGTTGTTACAGACTCTCCCACTTAAGAACGATGTCATCCCCGACATCACCTAAGTGAAGAAATAATCTACTGCGACAATACGAATTTAGATACGAATGAAAAGAAAGGAATGAATAGTACCTGAGTTTGCAAAGAGCTGGGGATATTTATTGCGCATATCCACCTCTTTTTCCCAAGTAGATTCTTCTAATGTTCGATTCTTCCACTGAATTTTGACCATAGGAGTTAAACGATTTCTCAGCTACTTCTGATCACGAGCTAAAATTCTGATAGGTTCTTCGGCATACGAAAGATCAGGTTGAATTTCTACTGCTGGGAGTTGAACGAGATGAGCAGGGTCTCGAAGACATCTTCTCAATGAGGATACATGAAATATGTTATGAACAGTTGTAAAGCCATCAGGTAGGCTTAGTCGATAAGCAGATGACCCTACCATGGCCAAGATTTTGAAAGGTCCTACATAGCGGGGACTGAGTTTCCCAGCTACTCCAAATCTGAAAACACCCTTCATTGGGCTGACCTTCAGATAAGCAGAATCTCCCACATTGAATTCTAAGAGACGATGGTGAGAGTCATGATACTTACTCTGACGATCTTGAGCTGAACTAATTCTCTGCTGAATTAACTTGATCTTGCTACTGGTTTCTTCTACCAATTCTGAACCAAACAGTTGAACAATTCCTATTTCAGACCAGGCTAGTGGAGTACTACATTTTCTACCATACAAAGCTTCATAAGGAGCCATCTTAATACTGGCTTGAAAACTGTTGTTGTAGGCGAACTCCACTAACGGGATGTGATCTTCCCAGGAACCAGCAAAATCAAGAATACAGAGTCTAAGCAAATCTTCCAGAACTTGATTTACTCTCTCGGTTTGACCATCTGTCTGAGGATGAAAAGCTGTAGTCATGGATAGAGTCGTTCCTAGATCTTAATGCACAGCATGCCAAAATTTGGAAGTAAATCTGCTGTCTCTATCAAATACAATTGTCTTTGGAATTCCATGCAATCTGACAATCTCCTTGATGTAGAGCTTTGCCAACTTCTCTACTGAATCAGTTTGACGAATAGGAAGGAAATGCGCTGATTTAGTTAATCGTTCAATAATAACCCAGATTGTGTCGGCACCAGATTTGGCACGAGGCAATCCCATGACAAAGTCCATGGATATATCGAACCATTTCCATTCAGGAATATCTAGCGGATGCAGAAGACCACCAGGTCTTTGGTGTTCGGCCTTTACTAGATTACAGGCATGGCATTTGGCCACAAAGTTAGCTACATCCTTCTTCATGCCTGGCCACCAAAATGATTGCTTCAAATCTTGATACATCTTAGTACTGCCTGGGTGAATATGATACCCAGAATTATGGCCTTCGACTAAAACCTCTTGATGCATAGACTTAGGGATCCACAATCAATTTCCTTGATAAACTACGCCATTTTGCAACTACAAATCCTGACGACGACCACCTTCAATATCTGCTTTAAATTTCAGATACTCATCATCTTTGGTTTGCGAGATGGAGACATCTCGGTGGAAAGTGGGTTCCACATTAATATTTGCTAATAGCGAACTCAGCATATCGCCATTAACTAGAGAAATCTCGAGCTTACAAAATTCAGGTTCTAAGAAACTGGAGGCAATCATAGAGGTTAGAGTAGCATGACGACTAAGAGCATCGGCCACAACATTCGCTTTTCCTGGATGATATTGAATGCTGAGATCATAATCGCTAATGAGTTCCAACCATCTTCTCTGACGGCAATTTACGTCTCTCTGGGTGAAGATGTACTTCAGACTTTGATGATCAGTGAAAATTGAACACTGTACTCCATATAAGTAGTGACGCCATATTTTCAAGGCGAATATTACGGCTGCAAGTTCAAGGTCATGAACTGGATAATTCTTCTCGTGGGGTTTTAGTTGACGAGAGGCATAAGCAATTACCTTACCCTCTTGCATCAAAACACAACCTAGACCGATTCCGGAGGCATCGGTATACACCTGATAGTTCAAACCTTCTTTTGGTAGAACAAGAACTAGAGCAGTAGTTAAAGCATCCTTAAGGGTTTGAAACTCTTTCTCACATTCTGGGCTCCAAATGAATGGGACAGCCTTTTGGGTTAGTTTAGTTAATGGCGAAGCGATCTGAGAAAAGCCCTTAACGAACTTCCTGTAGTATCCTGCTAATCCTAGAAAACTTCTAATATCGGTGACAGACTTAGGCTGAGCCCAATCCTAAATAGATTTCACTTTGCTCTGGTCTACTCGAATTCCCTGAGCATCGACTACGTGTCCCAAAAATACAATGGAGTTAAGCCAGAATCGCACTTGGAGAACTTGGCATACAGTTGATGTTCATGCAAGGTTTCCAGCACTAACCTCAAATGTTCTTCATGGTCTTTCAGAGTTTTGGAGTAAATGAGGATATCGTCAATAAAGACGATTACAAATTTGTCCAGATACGGTTTTAGCACTCGCTGCATTAAATCCATAAAGATTGATGGGGCATTGGTGAGTCCAAATAACATTACCAAAAACTCAAAGTGTCCACAATGAGTACGGAATGCAGTCTTCCCTACGTCGTCTTCTTTTACTCACAGCTGATGGTATCCAGACCTTAAATCGATTTTAGAAAATATCACGGCTCCGGATAATTGATCGAACAGATCATCAATTCTAGGCAGTGGGTATTTGTTCTTTATGGTGACCCTGTTTAGTTCACGATAGTCTATACACATACGCATAGATCCATCCTTCTTCTTCATGAATAAAACTGGCGCTCCCCAAGGAGACATGCTTGGCCTAATAAAACCTTTATTCAGGAGCTCTTGTAACTGCTCATTGAGTTCCTGAAGCTCCTTAGGTGCCATTCTATAAGGTGCTTTGGATATTGGTTGTGTACCAGGAATCAATTCAATGGAGAATTCCACTTCTCTGGAAGGAGATACACCAGGCAAATCTTCTAGAAATACATCGGTGAATTCTTTGACAACCTTACAATCGGCAAGGGAGATATGTTCTTTTGTTTCGCCCATCATGGTGACTAAATAGGCACTACAACCCTTGACAATCAATTGTTCTGCTTTAATGGCATTTATTAAAGATAACTGCACGCTAGTTTTGCCTACAAATGTTTCAGGATTACCCTGAGAATGGAGAGTGACTCTCTTTTTATGGAAGTTAATCACAGCATTATTGTCACTGAGCCAATTCATTCCGAGGATGATGTCAAAGTTAGCTATCGGTAGGATGATTAGCTTAGCCTAAAATTCTTGATCGTTTATTGAAACTTTGATATTGCAAAATTTATGAGCACTTAGTTGGATTCCTGATGGAAGTCCAACACTCAATTTTTGCGCTAGGTTGAAGGTGTGAAGTTTAAGATTATTAGCAAATTGTTCTGAGATGAATGAGTGACTGGCACCCGTATCGAACAATACATTACAAGGCTGGTTATTGAAATAAAGTGTGCCTAAATTACACAATTTTGCATTAACGACTTGAAAATATTTAACATACAGAAAGGCAATGTAACAAGAGAGGTTTAAGAGTGTGTACCTGAAACCACGTTGTTATCTTTCGCGGCTTCCATAGGAGTTAAAGCATACACTCGAGAAGATCTAGCAGGACGATTGTTATTTTGCCTTCGCTAGAAATTCTGAGAATTGGGAGCTAGTGGCTGGGTGTGAGCTACATCAAGAGCAGGGGCTAGCATTATAGCCAAATTTGGTTCCCTCCGATTCAGTGGAGTTGCCCAGAACACCTGCTTCTTATGATACAGCTTCATTTGGACTCCGTCTATTGTTTCCATGTGGTCGCACTGATAGAATCGATGGCCTGTGCGTCCACAGTTAAAACATCTCTGGCCAAAGTGATAACACTTGCCATACGGATGTGGTTTAGCGCAGTTATGAATTTGTTCAGCTGTAGGTGCAGCTTCCAGCTGATATACTTTCGCGGGGTTGGACCTGTGTCTTTTAAAATGTCCTCGCTGGTTCAAATTCGTTAGCGCCTTTTGTGTATGATCTTCTTCGGATTGGTGATGTTCAATCACCTTAGCCATTTCCACTAGTTTGAAGAAACTAGTTAGACAAAGTGGCACTATCTGATTCTTCAACGAACTTTTGAGTCCACAAAGGAAGCGGTGACACTTTGCTGACTCAGAATGTGTGACTTCTGGTGCAAAACAGATTAATCTACGGAACTCTCTTTCGTATTCCGCCACTGAGCGACTTCCATGTGTCAACCTCATGATCGTATCTGTAATTATGTTTTGTGCGGACGGGGGGATAAACTCAGTCTTAAATGCTTCAACAAATGCATCCCAAGGAATGTCGTCTAATTCATAATCGATGAACTGGGTGTTCCTGACTTCTTCCCACCAATATTCTACCTCGGCATGAAACAGATGGGTGGTGAGATGGACAGCTTCAGAGTTTGGAATCTTCAGATTAACTAGATCCTTTTCTACGGCCTTCAGCCAATCGGCCATATCCAATGGGGACAAGTTCCCGCCAAAGGTTGGAGGCCTTAATCTCAGGAAATTATGGAGGAGATTATCTGCTGTATGGTGTGAAGATGAAGCAACTTGTGGGGCATGAACTATTGGAGCGGTGACAGTTGCTGGGGTTACACGATCATTCAATAAATTTTGCATGACTAGTGCCTGTTGAGCTTGGTTTTCTAAGAGCGTTGCCACCATGGCTCGCAGATGAGCCACCTCGTCGTTAGAACTACTGGAGGCCACAGTGTTCTTGATAGGAGTAATAGTGGGTGGTGATCCAGAATCCATTCTACTTTAATTTAAGAAATGAACAATTCAGAATCTACTCTAAGTGAAGGAATTCAAGATTTCTCATTAATCATAAAATTTAGAGATTACAAATGCCAAACTATAAATCAAAATGATGTTTTCCTGAAATTAAAATAACATTTAATCTAACTATCATTTAGACTTTATCAATGTACTCTGCCCTAAAGGCTACACAAAAATCCTCAAAGGTGACTTCTCGCCGCTTCCTATTACGCTTCTTCTCGAGCTTTGCCATAGTCTCGTACCACCATACTCCGGCATAGTCCACCATCAGATCAGTCACAATATCTACATAAAATGACTCGGGACACTCTATGTGCTCCAAAAGGGACTCTACCTGGCTCATCCATTTTTGCGCATACACTGGAAAGTTGAGCCCTCGATATACAGTTTGTCGTAGAAGCTTTTCTAGGACCAAAATTCCTCTTGATGAAACTCCTTCGATTTGCAAGTTGCTTTCCTGCCTCCATTTGAAGCTACTATCCCAAGCACTCCTGAAGATACGCTGATAGTAGTCTATATCGGACTCCTCAGATCCCATCTGACTCTGGGAGCAAAATTTTACTATATTTGTGTTAGACCCTAAATGAATAAATTTATTAGCTTGGGAGTATTCTCCTCTTTCATTGTGCATAGAGTTACTGGCACTACTATGTTATGGATGTCACTTATATTGATGTGTGTATTTCAGAAGAATGATTCATTAGGTAGAAAGAAATCATAGATCCCATTCTGACACCCTATGGTGTTCTCTGATACCAACTGTGGGGCCCCCATACTGATAATAAGAAGTACGGTGCTCCAACTATGGCAAATCCCCAACTTAAGTAAAGTTAGGTAAATCCAACCTGACTTAAGTTAAAGACTTGTCACCAGGTGCTATAACATTCCTCAATATAAATATCAAAGTGGCAAAAGCAATATAAAATAGAGTAACATCCACAAGCATACATAGTAGTGAAAGAAAATGCAATATAGTAACTCATCACAATGCATGAAGTAAAGTACATCCAGAAAGTTAATTATTACAAACTGAAATGAATAACTGAAAATAAAAGACTCTCATCCTCACTAAAATAAAAAAGGCAAAACTATCTAAACAGTAGCTGGAAGGTCCTCCTGAACGGGCTCCTCCTCTGCGGCACTGCCCACAAACACATCTAAATCTGACATTTGTTGGTATCACAAATGCCAGGGCCCCAGCCAACAAAATAAAAAGGTTACAGTTAGACAATTGTCTAAGTACATTTTAGGCTAGTTAAAGTGAACTGAATATTAAAGGATATCCCATTTAACTTAACTATACGTGCAGCAGTAAAGGGTGCAACGAGCTATGAAAGAAAAGGGGTTACTATAAACTATCTATTTATAGCATGCAACACGTATGTGAAGTAACATACAAGACTCAAAATAAGTAAGGTAAGGCTAAAAGCAAAAGAGATAACTGCAAGTTGCTGAATAAACATGATCCTAACATGATTATGATCGAAGTAAAACATGTGGAGTATAACGGAACATAAGTACTAAATGTAATAAAATTCTAACATCCAAAACATGCCATTTATACATATATCTAAGCCATAAAATATACATACAACATGCAGATTAATGTGAAAAGAAAAGCCACTAAGGCATGTGGCAAAAGCAAGCAATATATATAACATATAAAGCCACTGAGACATGTGGCAAAGCGAGCCAATACAAAAATAAGACCACTGAAGCATGTGGCAAAGCAAACCAAAAACTAAAATAATACAATACAGCTAAAGTAGTAATATGCCTAAGTCCTAGTACTGCCATACCAGCCAATAGGCCATACAGGGCCTCCAATATCAATCAATCAATCAATCCCCAGCCTAGCCATCCAAATATGCTAGGTCTGAGTCCAGTCTATACAATACTACTACTGAAGAGGCAGACTAAACTAGGTCATATTCTACTACTGTGTCAAAACAAAATCGAATGATATGCAAATTCAATACTAACTTAGGATACATCATCTTAAGTTTTCCTACTATGCTCAAGGGCTAAAGCTCAAAATCCAAGGTATGCAAAGCACTCTAGTCAAAGTAAGCAAGAGACTCAATCTAGACTTATGTGATATCTGTTGTTGTTTAATTACCAAATCTAACTACTCTGAGAATATACAAGCTTAGGATCTCCAATATCCAGCTATCGAGTAACATCTCAGATTTACGTCCTTAAAGTCAAATATTAGAACTTAACAAGTTCTAATCCAAAAATCATGTGACGACTATATAGTTTAAATAAGCAACTCAACAACCTAATTTTATGAGTATTTTACTCTCTTACCCAACTCTTGATTAATTAAATCAAGATTTAAGAATTTAGAACTTAAACCCTATGTTGAGTTCAGATTCCAAATCCAAGGTGATATTCTAAATAGGATCTAGGTTCCTCACTTAATACCCAATTAAAGGTAAGGAATCCTATAAGTTGAAAGATTCAGGAACTAAGATCTTAGTGAAGGGCTATTCAACTGATTATAAGATAAAATAATCAATTAAGAACTTGAGAATCTAAGATCTATATTCAATCTTTAAGATAATTTCATTATCTTATTGATTGAATTATCCTATACCCACATGGAAGGTCTCAAAAGATTAAACAATCAATCATTAAAGAATTTCAATTGATGGTGGTTTGATTCAAATTGAAAATCTAAGTCTAAGATCTTAAGATCTAAAGATCTGAGTTTGATCACTTTAGACTTTTAGTTAGGGTTTTGACTTAAGAGTTTCCATTTGTGATTTTCTTTATAACCTAATTTCATAATTAACTATAAGGAGCTTATTAAGGTTAGAATTGACAATTTCAAGTATTAGATTAACATTGAACCCATTTTGACCTTCTCAGGTCACTTAAGATCTAAGAGTCTGAGTTTTGATCACTTTAGATCTTAAACTAAGAATTTTACTTAGACATTTCCAGTTCCTTTTCTTTTAACACTTAACTCTTATATTATCTTAACGGAACTTAATAATGAGATAACTGACCATTTCAATTATTACACTTAATTAAGTTAAGGTCCAATGATCTTTATAAGGAATGCTTAAGATTTAAGTATCATAATTAAGGATTTAATGAAGATCTCATGGATTCATGATTACATTAGCACTATTATTATTCTAAGATTTCAGAGAACACTCCCAATCCACCTTAGAATAGTTTACTGAAATTTTTCAATCCTTAGAGAACACTAAATCATATTTTAGTCAAAATGACCAAAATGCCCCTCTTAAGGCTAAATTTGGGATTTTAGGGTTTTATTGTCCAAATTTGTTCTATTCTATTTTAAAGTGTTTCATATGACTAAATGAAGTGGGAAACACCCTTATCTTAGGTTTTGATGACCTAAATGATCTTAATTAGCACTAATCACTTAATTAAGCCACTTAGGGTGATTAGTGAAATTAAGGCACTTTAGGGCAATCCAACCTTACACCTAGGTTATAGTAGGTCTAATATGATGTTAGGAACCATTCCCACGCTAATCAGAGGCTTAATTAGGGTTTAATTCACTAATCCTTAATTAGGGTAATTAAGGAGTGATTAAGAAAATTAATTATCCAAAATTAATCTTAAGGGTCTAAAATTGTTCCTTAGGGTACAAGGAGCAATCAGAGCCCTTAAACTCATAAATTGGACAATTAAATGATTTTATATGATTTATTTAAGAATAGAGAAAGTATGGCAAATAATTTTTAATCTAACCATTGGATCTGGAATTTTATTTTATATTCATATTCCTTGAATTTTTCTGATTTAAATGGTATATTGGATCATACCATTTGGATCTGTATAATTAAAGTTATTTAACTAATTCATTCTATATTTTTATTTAAATCAGAACTTTAGGATTTGATTTATTAAATTCAAAATTATTAAAAATGTTATTTAATAATTTGATAATAATCCGCGGCCCAAATAAAAAGACGCGAGTCAGAGGCTCGGCCCGGCCCAAAATTCTCTTCTTCTTCTTCCCCGACTGCGCCTGCGGACCGAACCCTAAAGTTACCTTCCGTCGCCAAATTCGCCACGCACAGGCCACGCCATGTCCTGATCTTGATGGCTACGTGTTCCCTGACCTCAGATGCGTCGATTGAACTAAGAAACCCTAACTGGAAAGCCCTAGATCACCAGATGCCTATTCGGCCAAAATGCATTAGCTGGCGCACCTGTGAAGAGATAATTCTCCTCACTGAGTCCACGAGCCACTGATATATCGATTCCTACACGTTCAGGGATCGAAGAGGAAGCGATAGGGCGCAACAAGGGATCCTGAGATGGCCTAGATCGCCGTGGTGCTACTCGGCGTTTTCTGCCATCTAGACCCGTGACTGGATCGATCGATTCCAGTCGAATCGATCGATCTGGTTGGGCTCAAACCGCGATACCAGCTCGCAATTATTGTCCAAGCGTTCCTAGTACTAGCTAGACTATTAATTCCAACTAGACATGCCGCATTTGACAAACCAGAATTTCGTCTGGCTGTGCACTCAGACAACGAATCCGTCATCTGGGTCACTGCCAGACTATGCTTTCCACTCGATCGACCGTGGAGGAGATCAGGTAAGATCCTACTCAGCATCTAGGCTGAATTCCAGCTTGACAGGAAATGAAAGAAGGTTGTACCTCAGTTCAACAACTCGCAGCGAAGGAAGCAATGCAACTGGGCCGGATTGTTCTAGAAGGTTGCAGAAGCTCGGCAAGGGGGTCTGAACACCATACCATGCCCTCTATCAGCAGGCGCAGCTCTGAATATCTCTTGGAACGGCGGCAGCTTCAATGGACACCAGTAGGGAAAAGGGAGGATTCCTAAGAGTTTCTGTGAGCAAACGAGCTCACTGAATTGTGGGATGGCTATTTATAGGCCAAGGGGCTATGGGGGAAAGGATCCATAGCTGAGGTTCGAGAAACAGGTTCGACCGAGGAGTTCACTCAGACGCCTTCTAATGGACTGACCTGGATACCCTACCCAGCTCCCTAGGCTCGGCCCTTACCGGAAAGATGCTAACGATCTGCAGACGAGGAGTGGGGGAGTGGCAAACAAACCTGACGTGGCGAATTTTCATGAATCTCCTCTGCCGGGCTGGGGATTGTGCGGGGGACGAAGGTGAACAGCGGGGAGCTGTCCTCTGCCATCGGATGAAGAAGTCGTTGGGTTTGAACGGTCTGATGCAGAGATCTTGAATGGTCCGTTGGATCTAACTGAAGCGATCCAACGCTCCATCGGAGTTTACTTAAGACGGGGCGTGGAAAGCCGTTGAATCAAATTTCTTGATCGAGCGGCCACGATCAGATCACGACGAGGACGGATCGCGTCGCTGCACGGGTGCGCCAAGATGTGTGCTGGAGATCGCGTTGGCTCGAAACTGCGCGCCACTGTCGGGACACCGCTGCGGATCTGCCGCGGTCCCGACAGCAAATCCTAACAGTAATTTTAATGCATTAAATAAAATTATTAATTAATTAAAATTAATTTAATTATTCTATTAATTTCTATATCCAATTTAGGACCAAATGAGCTCCACAAATTTCCAAAAATTCACCCTTAGCTAATTTGGGTATGAGAAATTCAAAAATGAATTCAAATTTTAATTTGGAGATCAAAATAATTAGGTATTTTTCAAGGCTTAAAAATAGCCAAAAATACTAAATTTTCCAATTTAGCTTCAATTGATTTCAAACTTCTAGATTTAGGTTTAAATGACCCATTAAATCTAATGGAGTCAAAATCAAACCTTGGTTTAGCTTAATTAATTTAGTTTTAGCTAGGGTAACAACCTAGGGTTGTTACAAATATCCTAAGGAAAAAGGACTTGGAGAAATTTTTAGGGATTTTGACAAATTGACCTAAATATTAATTTTACTCACTTAAATGATTTTAATATAGTTCAAATATTGATTTTTTAGTGAATTAGAAGACTAATTAGAGGTTAAGGATTGTTTAACCTAAATTTTGAGCAAAATGTATATTTTGCCCCTACTTAGAGGTCTAAAAGTCAACTTTCAATTTAAGACTCCAAACTGGGATTTCTTATTATCAAATGGTTCATTACTATCTAACATAGAGATAGACAGTAAGTATGCCAAATTTGGATAAGAAATGGGTTCTATAGGTCCAAACTAAAGTTTTCAACCTAAGGGGTATTTTGGTAGGTTGCACTTAATGAAAATCTAAATTTTTATATAGTTTACTGTTGGTTATTGTTCAAGGATTCCATAGAGTCCAAGAACACTAAATTCTAAGGTCTAATGAATTATTTATAGCCATTTGAATTTCTAAGGGTAAATTGGTAATTTTCTAATTTTATAGGGTTCAAAACCTAAATATTACTTTAGATTATTGTTGGCACTGAAATTCTAAGGTATCCAACAATTTGCACAATGCATTTTAGGTACAAGGTAGGTTTTGATCACTTATTAATAATGGCAAGGTTTTCAAATTTAACTTTCATATAAATTTTATGCAGTGTTCAATTTTATACTTTTGATATAACTAAGCCCCACTAGGGTCCTAGGGGTCTTAAAATACCTAAACAGTGAAGTTTTGGCCATTTCAGCCAAAACTGGGCAGTTTACAAAAATCTGGGCAGTTTTCTGGAATTTCTGGGCAATTTGCAAATCTGGGCGCTGCAGCGCACTGGAGAGCGCTGTAGCGCTTTTCGCGTGGCAGCGCGCTGTCACGCTTTCCGCGTGGTAGTGCGCAGTAGCGCTATTGCGATGTGACTCGCTGCAGTCTGCTACAATCCGCTGTGACCTGCTGCAACGCGCTATGGCACGCTGTAGTGGTTCATTTTACAAATCTACTGTTCAATTAATTTATTTTCACATTTTCTAAAGTTCTGAATTTCTACTATAGTCCGCTGCAGTGCTCTACAGTGCGCTGTAGTGGCCCATTTTTCAATTTACTGTTCAATTAAATTTAAGGCTGTTTTCCTAAGTTCTGAAATGCTGCTGCAGACCGCTGCAGCGCGCGACCGCGCGCTGTAGCGGTTCACTTTGCAATTTACTATTCAATTAGTTATATTAACATTTTTCCCTAAGTTTTTACGCCCGCGACCAACCGCTGCGACCCGCTACAGCGCGCTGTAGCGGCAGACGGTGATTTCGCCAGGTGCGAAACCCGGGTAGGCCATTTTTCAAGCTTAATTACTCTCAATTCAGAGAGTTCCATGAGCGGTGTCATATATCAATGGAAAGGTATTTTTGATACCTTTCCATCGACACCAAAGTTGGCACCAACGGACCATCCTAGCTTTACTAAAAATATAGATAAATGATAGGGTGTACAGAATACAAGAAAAATAGAGCATTTTCTATGATGCTTTCAAGAGCCTTAATGGCTTCCATACTTAAACATGGATATCTAGAGATGTATTCTAGCATTGTAGTTATATGAAGAAGGCAAAAGAGATGGGTAAAGGGGTACCTTAGTCCTTTGCAAGAGGAGGAGGAAGATGAAACCTTTGATTTTCTTCAAATACTTTGGAGGCTGAGAGCTGCACTTCCTTCTCCCTTAGCAAGCTCCCAAAGAAGGAGGAGAAGGAGGAGGAATGAGGGAAAGTTTCAGCAAATGGGGGAAGGAGCCATGCTTCTTCTTAATAAAGGGGATGATGGGGATGGAGTAGGGAGCTAGGCCATCATTGCCCTAGGGGGAAGGTGTCATCATTGGGCTGTTCAAGGTAGGGAGGCGTCGGCAGAGGTGATGGCCAGCCAGAAATCAGAATTAGAAAAATGGGGAAATTGCGAATAGGGGATCCAATGATTGCTTATTTATTTTCCTTATTTATTTAAAAATTCTGATTTTGATGTTCCGAAAAATCCTAAAAATTCATCCCTAGCTAATTTGGGGGTGAGGAATCTAACGGCGAAGTCGGATTTCAATTCCGACGATTACTTAATTATCCTATTTTTCGACACATTTAATTATATTGAAATATTCACAAAAATCCAACAACTTCCAAACACGTCCAAAACATCACCCCTAGCTATTTGGGGGTGACGATCGCAACAGCAAAGTCGGATTTTGATTTCGATGTCAAAATAAATACCTCAATTTTCTAATTAATTAAATATTAAAATATTTCAAATTAATCGATTGGTCTCCGAACTGTTCCAAACCTAACCTTCAGGGTTTGGTTCTAATGACTAGATGAACGTGATGGAATGATAATTATGATATGATTAAGCTAGATTTAAGTTGGGTAACAATCTTGGGTTGTTACACCGGCGCTCCCCAAGGAGATGAACTTGGACGAATAGGACCTTTCTCCAACAGTTCCTGAAGTTGCTTGTTCAATTCTTGGAGCTCTTTTGACGCCATACGATACAGAACCTTTGACAGTGGTTGGGTTCTAGGAATTAATTTAATTGCAAATTCTACTTCTCTAACTGGAGGAAGACCGGGTAGGTCTTCAGGGAAAATATCAGAAAATTCACAAACTATACAGTTCTCTAAGATAGGCACGACTTCTTTGTTCTCTCCCAATATCGTTACGAGATATATGTCGCATCCCTTCCTGAATAACTTTTCTTCATTCCTGGCCACCAAAATGATTGTTTTAGGTCTTGGTACATCTTAGAATTTCTTGGATAAATTTGATATCCTGAATTGTGACTTTCAATTAGGATCTCTTTCTGCATGGATTTAAGAATCCAGAGACGATTATTCATGTAAATAGCACCTTTCTTAAAATTCAATTCTGGATGACGACCACTTTCTATTGCCACTTTAAGGTTTAAATATTCGTTATCCTTGCTTTGAGAGATTGAAACATCTCTATGAAATGTGGGTTTTATATTATTCATGGATATCATGGTACTGATTGAATTTCCCTTAGCAAGAGAAATTTCCATTTTCTGAAACTCATTTGCCAACGGACTTTCTGAAATTATGCTGTTAAGGACAATGTGACGGCTTAACGCATCAGCTACCACATTAGCTTTGCCTGGATGGTACTGGATATCTAAATCATAATCACTTATTAATTCCAGCCATCTTCTTTGTCTACAATTCAATTCTCTCTGGGTAAAGATGTATTTCAGACTTTGGTGGTCTGTGAATATAGAGCATTGAACTCCGTACAAATAATGGCGCCAGATTTTTAATGCAAAAACTAATGCTGCCAATTCTAAATCATGTACAGCATAGTTTCTTTCATGGGTTTTAAGCTGGCGAGATGCGTATGCTATAACTTTGCCTTCTTGCATTAATACGCATCCTAACCCAATTCCAGATGCATCCGTATACACCTGATAGTTCACTCCTTCTTTTGGAAGAACTAAAACTGGAGCAGAAGTTAACGCGTCCTTTATAGACTGAAATGCAATTTCACATTCTTCTGTCCAAACAAATGGAACTGCCTTCTGAGTTAGTTTTGTAAGAGGTGCGGCAAGCTGAGAGAAGCCTTTAACAAACCTTCTGTAGTATCCGGCTAAACCCAGAAAACTACAAATTTCAGTAACTGTCTTGGGCTGAATCCAATCCTGAATAGCACTGATCTTACTCTGATCTACTTGGATTCCTCAAGCATCAACTACATGTCCAAGAAATGATACAGAATCCAACCAAAATTCACACTTAGAGAATTTAGCATATAACTCATGCTCTCTAAGCTTCTCCAGAACCAATCTCAAGTGTTCTTCATGATCTTTTACTGTCTTGGAGTAGATTAAGATATCATCAATGAATACTATAACAAATTTATCTAGATAAGGCTTTAGAACTCTCTGCATTAAGTCCATGAATAGAGATGGGGCATTTGTGAGACCAAATGACATTACAAGAAACTCGAAATGCCCATATCATGTTCTGAATGCTGTCTTTTCTACATCTGAGTCCTTTACCTTCACTTGATGATACCCTGACCTTAAATCAATTTTAGAGAATACTACAGCACCAGCAAGTTGGTCGAACAGATCATCAATACGAGAAAGTGGGTATCTATTTTTAATTGTGACTTTATTCAGCTCTCTGTAGTCTATGCACATTCTCATAGTCCCATCTTTCTTCTTAACAAATAGTACCGGGGCTCCCCATGGGGACATACTTGGTTTAATAAACCCCTTATTTAATAGCTCTTGTAATTGCTCATTTAACTCTTGCAATTCTTTTGGAGCCATTCTATATGGTGCTTTTGATAGAGGTTGAGTTCCTGGCACTATATTTATTTCAAATTCTACTTCTCTGGTTGGAGGTAAACCAGGCAGATCTTCAGGGAAAACATCTTCAAAATCTCTAACAACTTTTATTTTAGAGATTGGGGTTACTTCTTTATTATTGCCCATCATCACCATCAGAATACAATTATAACCTTTGCACACCATTTTCTTTGCTTGAATTGCATTGATCAAGGAGCTACTAGTGCTGATCTTTCCAATAAATGTTGTTGAAGCTCCTGGAGTTTGCAACACAACCTTCTTCTTTTGATAATTGATAGTAGCGCTATGCATACTGAGCCAATTCATGCCTAGTATGATATCAAAATTTACTATAGGTAGTACAACTAACTTGGCTTGGAAGGTATGGTTATTAATTGGTATTTGAATGTCGCAGAATTGGTTCGCACTAAGTTGGGCTCCAGATGGAAGTCCAACACTTAAGATCTTCGCAAGTTTGTAATATGATAGTCCTAATTTTTTAGCAAAATTTTCAGAGATGAATGAATGACTAGCCCCAGTATCAAACAATATACTGCAGGGTTTATCTTTAAAGTATAAGGTGCCTAATAATAAAAGTATAGACTTTAGAAAATTCCAATTCAGTAAGAAAAGTAAAAGTTTGCGATTTGTACCTGAAACTACATTATTATCTTCTGCTGCTTCTACAGGAGTGAGATTATACACTCTTGCCTTTCCAGAAGGTCTGCTATCAGATACTTGTGCTGTTGACTGATTTGGATTTGATGGCTTTGCTACATATGGTATCTTTGTAAGGGTTCGCTCTTGAACAGGAGGTGGCATAAGAGTTTTTTGAGGTTCTCTGAAGTTGATAGGAGTGGCACGGAATACTTTATTTGTACGATTCCGATCAATAGTTACTCCATCAATCGTTTTATTTGATCGACAGTCTCTATATGCGTGACCTTGTCTTCCACACGTAAAACATACTCGGCCAAAATGATAACATTTCCCATAAGGATGTGGCCTATTACATGTGGCAGTTTGACTTGATGTTTCAGTGGTTTCCATTTGATATACTCTTCCTTGGTTTATTCGTTGTTGCTTGAAGTTCTGAGGGTATTTATTCATATTGAAAGCCTTTCTCTACATGTCTTTAGTATTTTGATGATGCTCTACTACCCGAGCTATCTCAACCAGCTTCTCGAATTTGGTATGTTGTAAAGGAATTACATGATCTTTGATAGACTCTCTGAGTCCATTCTCATATCTGAAACATCTATCTTCTTCAGTTGGAACCAGATGAGGTGAAAATCGGATGAGCTTTCGAAATTCTGAAGTATATTCTGCTACTGTTCGACTTCCTTGGGTTAACCTTAATAAAGACTCACCAATGATGTTCTTGGTGGAGGGTGGAATAAATGATTCTTTGAAGGCTTGGACAAACCAGCTCCATTCTATTTCGTCTAACTCGAACTCTTCAAATCGTGTGTTCCTTTCTTGCTCCCACCAATGTTCTGCCTCTCCTTGCAGAAGATGAGTGGCTAGTCTTACAGATTGGTTGCTTGAACAACCAAGACTAGTGATATTTTTCTCTATAGTTTTCAGCCATGCTAAGGTATCCATCGGGGATTCAGATCCTTCAAAGGTTGGCGGTCTTAATCTTAGAAAACTGTGAAGTATTCCATCTGTAGACTGCCGATAAATATTGGGAACTTGAGGAGCGGGGGATGCTGAAGAAGTGCTGGCATTAGTAACAGGTATTATAGATACTAATTTTTGAATAGCTAGAGCTTGCTGATTTTGATTCTCTAGCATTACAGTAACCATATTTCTTAGAGAAGTTATTTCGTCAACAATATTGGAAGCGGCCACAGTATTATTTGGAGCATTGCTTGCGGATGGTTGAGGATTGAGTGGAGTATTGTTGGGAGAAGTAGCAGGATTCATTTTACTAAAATCAAAACAACTATCTTGAGTTCTTTATTAAGACATAATATAACTACTGCTTTTCTCGTTTATTTAAACTTTTATTGAAATAACAAAATACATCATGATAGACTTATAAAACTATTCCCATCCTATATATTTAATGAAAAATGCTCTACAAAAGTCTTCATAAATCACTTCACGATGTTCCTCTTGTGCTTTACGAAACAGTTCTGCGTATATCATAATCCACTATTCTTTTGCTTGCATACGCAAAAGACATAGCACCACTTCTAATCTGATGTGACTAGGCCATTCCATAACACCAAATATGTGGTCAACTCTCGCAAGCCATTCCCTTGCTAGTACTGGAAAATCAAGGCCTCTATAGACGCCTTCTTTCAGTAATTTGTTTATCACTTGCGATCCTTGTTTTGATACTCTTTCGATCACTCTTCCTTGCTTCTTTCCTAATTTATGTTCATATTTCCAAATAGTCTCGAACTCCTTTAGGTAAGCCATGAATGCCATTTCTAGATGATCTTATATTCCTACAATTATAACATTCTACTTAGATTTGTTGAGCATATATATATATATATATATATATATATATATATATGTATTTTGATAATTATTATCTTTTATGGTTATCTAATAACTTAACTTATTCTGAGTTATACTCATAATGTGATGGATGTCAATTCAAGTATTCATTTAGTGATCAAGTGGCAGAAGAACAATCCATTAGGTAGAAAGGAATGAATTCCAATCTGACACCTTATGGAATTCTCTGATACCAACTGTGGCGGCCCTGCTCCGCCGTGGTCCTGTTAACCTTTAAGTTAACATGATTACGGTGGAGGGGTCACCAAATGACAAGGTCCCCACTTAAGATTAGATTAGCCACATACTCTAATCCAATTTAAATAAGGACTTTGCCATTCAATCCAGAAATAATATCACTAAATGATTATACATGAACTCAGAGTGCGGAAGCATAAAACATAACATCCATCCAATATAGTATAAATACAACAATACAGAATAAGTAAAGTATTGAAAAAAAAAATATAATCCTGTATTATTACAACATTTAATGAGATTAAAAGAACTGAAAGAAAACTCTCAACCTCACTGAAAATAAAAAACTAAGCTACAGATCTTCAGGAACGGACTCCTCCTCCAATGGCAAACTCTCCACTGGATCTGCTAAACCAACAAACTCAGAACCTACCATTATCAGTTTCATAATGGAAGGGCCCCAGCCAACAAAATAAAATCTGGTTAGACAAAAAGTCTAAGTACATTTTAGGGTAAGAGTTTATTTAAGTTAACTGAATATCACCATAAAAACAGAACTGAGCAAAAATAGGTGCAGAAAAGCGTACAAAAGAGCTGAAATAAGTTATAAACCATAGTTTATAACTAAACAAAAAGGAAGTAAAACATACCTCCTCCAAGCAACTGCAACACAAACAGGTAAGTAAAAGAAGTGTAAAACTGTAAGAAAATATAACCTAAATATGCATATGATCAAACTGATTATGCCAAGTGACATAAAATACTGAGTAACTGTAAACTAAAACAATAGTAACTGTATAAGCCATCTGAACTGGATACGAACTCAATAATTCTTAGCCTGATGAGCTAAGAAACTCTGAACTGAACATCACTGAAACTCTTAGCCTGATGAGCTAAGACAGAACTGAATGTAAGTGTACTTGAATTAGTATATCCATATCAGAATCCTGACTCTGTAGTCAGTAGGGCAAGAGTCTATCCATCCTATCACTCGGACTAGGCATGGCCAATAGACTGTCGGACATTAAACCCTCGAAAGGTTGCCGACCCCGAACGGGTTGATCGAAGAGGTATACTAATCAAGCTACACCTTACAAACCACTTGTGAAATGAACATAATGCTGTTTATAAATAATGTTCCAAATTAACATAAGATATTTATCAAAATATCTTATGTTCATAATACATGTTCAAGGTATAAGGCTCAAAATCAAGGAATGAGAAGCATCAAAAATTCAAAGTGCAAGAAACTCTATCTAAAACACAGGTGATATCCTTTGTTATCTACTTTATTCGTTCTATCTACTCTAAGTTACATAAGTTTCAGAATTTATTAATTCTTACACATTCTGTAACTTAGAATCACGAATCCTACTTGTTGAAGATAATTAGGACTGGCCAAGTCCTAATTATAACTTAATCAAAAGACGACTATTTGGTTAAAATGAATAAATCAGCGACCTAATATTGTAAATTAAATCATCCCAACCATCATCTTAATTAGCCAAATCAAGATGAAAAGATTAAGAATTAGACTCCAGATGATGGGGTCTAATCACTTAATCTAAAGGTATAACTAAGGGTCTAAGGTTTAGAACCCAAACTCACAGATTAGGTTAAGGCAAATCCTAATGATAAATCAAATTCATTAGGATAGATCTCTATTCTTAGTTCTAAAGTTTAAAGATTAAATAATCATTTAATAAACTAAGAAAAATCTAGAAACTAGAAAACTCAAGGTTTCACCTAATTGAGTAACCCAATTTACTCAATAGATGAATTCTAACTTAAGATCTATTCCTAATCTTAGGAAATAAGGCTCTTAATTACTAAGAGTATCTCTCAAGACACACATCCTAACTAATGTTATAAGACCTAAGGATGGGTCTAAGAATGATTAAAGAATGAGAACACTCACATAGGACTTATGAATTTTCTTAAGGAGCAAATTTTGAGATTTTAATTAAAACCTAATTTAGACTTAAATTTGATTAATTTCAACTATGAATCATTCTATTTACTGATTTTAGTGATTAGAAACTGAATTTAAGGCTTTAAAAGGCTAAACCCTAAATTTAGGCAAAATGACCATTTTGCCCCTACTTAAGGGTTCAAAAGATCAAATTTTGACCTAGGGCTTAAATTCAGAAATTTTCTTTTGGAAAGTGATTCTTACTGTCTAATATAAGATTAGACAACAACTAAGTTAATTTTAGATGATTATTAAGCCATATGAGATCAAATTAGTGAATTTGACTCATAAGAGCAATTTAGTAATTTGATTAAGTGAAAGCTAAATTTTCTTCTAGATTATTGTTCTTTACTATCTAAGCTTTCCATATAACCTAAATTTGCTGAAAACTGATAAGTATTAGCCAAGTTATGGCCAATACAAGATCTAGGGTTTAAGGGTTAATTAAGGGATCCTTAATTATAGGTCAAAAATCCTAACTTTTTCAATTAGTATCCAAATCAAGCAAAATCAGTGATTATGAATTACAAATAGCTCACTGATTTTTAATGATATGTGATAGGCTCAATTTGGACCTAATTTGACTAAGTTAAGACCTAATTAGGGTTTAGGGTAATTAGTGAGTGATTAACAAAATTAATCACTCAAAAACTAATCCAACCTTATGGATTGATTCTAAATGGATCTATGAGTCCTCTGAAGTTTAAAACTCTCAATTTGAGTTACTAGATTTGCTATTATTCACTAATCAAGATTTAGAGCAATTAAGGGTGATTAGCAAATCTAATCGTTGGATCTAAAATATTTTTATAGATTACTATTAATTAGATTCTTCTGATCTAAATTGATATTTGGATCATCAAATTTGGAGCTCAATTGACCAAGTTATGGTCAATTGAAGATCTAGGGTTAATTAACCTAATTAGGGTTTGGTCCTAAAAGTGATTAGGCTCAAACTAATCCAAACAGCAAAATAAACATTATCAAATTAATCCTTAGGGTTTTCTGATCACTTTAAGACCCATATTGGGTATGTTTGGATCATTGGGTACAAATTTATGAGCTAAATAAGGTTTATGGAATTTAATTTAAATTAAATTAAACCTAAATAATCACTTTGCAAAATATTGATCCTACAGCAAAAATTTTGGCATCAATAAATTCCTCATATTTTTCTGATTAATTTAATGTATTTATTTGCATAAATTGGATGTGTATTTTAGGAATTAATTAGGGTTAAAGTTTGGATTTAAATTAATTATTTAATTCTGTTTTATTTATTTTAATACAACTGTTATATAGTTTTTATATAAATATATTTAATATATAACTATCTGTTATATATTTATATATATAATTAATTTTATTTCTGCAGGTACACGTGGCGGCTGCTCATTGGCTGAGCAGACAGCGGCGGGCCCCACAGGTTCAATCGATCAGAATGGCAGGCCACGTGGCGCTACCCTATTCACTGGACAGAAAGCGGCGGGCCCCACTGCGCAGCACGACGAGACCAATGGGTCCCGCCACAGAAAAATGCGCAGCGGAAGCCACGCGGCAAGCTGCACGCTATGCCAGCTGGGCAGCCAACCCCACCGGCGCTGCCTCGTCAGCGCCTCGTCAGCGCCTTGAATGCGAATGGACGGACCGCGGTTCGGCCCAGTCCAGAAGCTGAGCTGGTTCGAACCGGCTCAAAATCAATGGATCTGATTTAATCTTAACCTAAATCTAACGGTCTGACTTCGCTTCCATCCAACGGCTGCAAGTGACGGACGCTTCGCCTTCTTCCCCAGTTTCCCGAGCGATTTAGGGTTAGGTCTTTCGATTCGATCGATCGCTTCGATCGACTTCGCCGCATAGGATAGCAATCATAAGAATACATATATGGAAGTTCAAGCAGTAACGAAGATTCGTACCTTCTTTAAGATGGACGCAGGTGAATCTAGGGTTTTGCAGAGGAGACTTTGCTCGCAGATCGACTTCTTAAAACGTGCAAACCGGGGCTAAGAATTGATATGGGATCTTAAACTACCCCTAAAGCGGTCGGATTCGACTGCTCTAGCCATTTGGATCGTCCGGCTCGAGCCATGCGACCGAGGCAGGCGACACGCGTCTCCCTCACGACACGCGCAGCGCTGCCCTGCCTCGCGAGGGAGACGATCTCCTGATCGTCCGATCTTTTGATCGGACGGTTCAGGAGATCCGCTAGATCTAACGGTGCTAAAATAAATTAGGGTGACGGCGTCAGGTTAAGTGAACGGCGCCGTTAAATGTTAATTTTAAATAATAATATTTTAATTAAATTATTCTGATTTAATTAATTAAATTTAACCTATTAAATGCATCCCAAAAATTTCCAATAAATCACCCTTAGCTAATTGAAGGGTGAGGAATGCAATGGCGCACTCGGATTTTCGTTTCGACGAGTATTTAATTATTTGATTATTTAGGGTATTTAAATAATATTAAAATATTCGACGAGAAATCAACGACTTCTAAATGCCTCCAAAATTTCACCCCTAGCTAATTTGGGTGTTCTGAATGCAATGGCGAAGTCAAATTTTCAATCTGAGGTCTAGATAAAAAGTCAAATTTCCAGGTTTTGGGATTTTCCAGAATTCCTATTTTGACTTTGTTGACTTCTTGATTTGACCTAGGTTTCAAAGATAAATTCCAAATCACTTGATTAGTGACTTAGAATCTTAATTAAGACTTAGATTAGTCTTAATTGAGCAAAGTAACAACCTGGGTTGTTACACTGGTGGTCTTCTTCATCCTCATAAAATCCTTAAATGGAAATGGTTTGATATCTTAATAGATTTTGTTATGGGATTACCTCGCACAAAATCTGGTGCTGATGCAATTTGGGTTATCATCGATCGATTAACTAAATTAGCACATTTCATTCCTATCCATCAGACTGACTCTGTAGAAAAGCTTGCAAGGTTTTATATTAAAGAGATAGTTAGGCTGCACGATATCCCTAGGTCGATAGTATCTGACAGAGACAGTAGGTTTACTTCTAAGTTCTATCAAAGAAGTGCACCAAGATCTGGGGACTACCCTAGCCATGAGTACAACTTTTCATCCTCAAACAAATGGTCAGACAGAAAGAGTAAATTAAGTTCTTGAACATTTGCTTAGGCTCTGCATTCTTGATTTTGCTGGTTCCTAGGAGGATCATATCCCGCTTATGGAGTTGGTATATAACAACAGTTTTCAAGCCAGTATTAAAATGGCTCCCTATGAGGCCTAATATAGCAAGAAGTGCAGTCCTCCTCTGGCATGGTCAGAAATAGGAAGCGTTCAGCTTTATGTATTTGAATTGGTTGAAGAAACTAATAAGAAGATTCATCTAAATCAACAAAGAATTCACTCTGCTCAAGATCGTCAGAGCAATTACCATGATACACGTCACTGTCTTTTAGAATTCAGTGTTGGAGATTCTGCTTATCTGAAAGTAAATCCGATGAAGGGTGTCAACAGATATGGCGCAACAGGGAAACTCAATCTGCTATGTTGGACCTTTTGAGATACTAGCCAACGTGGAATCATTAGCCTACAAGTTAAATATTTTTGATGACTTTGCAGCTATTCACAATCTGTCTCATGTATCATCATTAAGAAGATGTCTTAGAGACCCTTCTCATCTTGTTCAACCTCTAGCAGCGGAAATTCATTCCGATCTTTTTTATGCCAAAGAACAAGTTAAAATATTAACTTGTGATCAAAAGTATCTGAGGAATCGTTCAATTCCAATGGTTTTTTCAGTGGAAGAATCAATCATTAGAAGAATCTACTTGGAAAAAAGAAGTGGATATGTGCCATAAATATCTATAACTCTTTGCAAGCTCATGTACTTTTCCCATTCCATTCTTTTCAATTGCTATTCAATATTTGATTTTTGTAGTACTTTCTTCACTTGAATGATGTCAGGGATGACATCATTCTTAAGTGGGGGAGTCTATAACAATCCTAGTTGTTATCCTAGCTAAACCAAGTTAATTTAAGCTAAACCAAGCTTTGATTTTCATTGTATTAAACTCAATGCATCATTTAAACATAATCCTAAAAGTTTGAAATCCATCAAAGCTCATTTGAGCATTTTGGCTATTTTGCCTATTTTTGGATCCTGAATATTAGCAAAAATAATTTAATTTCCAAATTAAAATCTGATTACATTTTTAAACTCCTCACCGCCAAATTAGCTAAGGGAGAAATTTTGAGAATTTTTGGAGGTCATTTAGGCCTATTTTGAATTTAATTTAGATTGGTACAATTGTAATTTAGGGTTTATGACATTTCACAATTGATAGATTCCCTCCAATGGTCAGCTGCCTCCAAACCGTGGGTACCATCCAGACTATTGATTTTAAGGATCTGATCAAATGGTTCGTGCCTTTGATTAGATCTGTCTCATCTTGACCATTCCGCAATTCTGAGATGGGATTCCAAGACATCTAACCATTCACCTTAAGTATCCCCGATTGCCCGTTGGATCTCTTGATCCAATCCGATGGCTGCTCTAGCATCCACGCTCGGTCGCTAGCTGTCTGAGGATCAGAACCATCCTGCTCCAACCAAAGATCAATCAGACGATCCTAGAGACTCCCGTGAATGTAGATCATCTCCTTCCTTAGCTTGCACCCGATAAGAAGATCCCTTCATACAACCACATTGCTAGGTCGGTCTTCCAGTCTCATGCCATATCAGGGAGGCCGTTGTGATCCTTACCTTTACCTCCCATGCACTCCCAGCCGAGGTCGAGGCCCAATCCACTTTAATTGATGTAAGTGCTGAAGCATCTTCGAGTCGAGCCTATACCATGGTTCCCGACCTCGGCAGCCTCTCCTAGTCACTCCTGCACCTATAAATATCCATCTTGGAATCACAGTGAGACCCTTTACTCACTATGATCCTTCAATTTAAGTTTCTTCTTCTCCCGTGCTCTCGACAAATCCCAGCATTCCAGCTGTAGCGTACCACTGATAGAGGGTGTGTGTCTGGTGTTTAGACCCTCTGCTAGCTGCTGCGAACCTCTGGAAGCTTCAATGATCTCATATTCCTTTATTGTGCCTTACTTCTATGTTTCCAAGTACAATCATCTCCCAATTAGGATGTATAAGCTTAGTATCTTTAATCCATGCAATAGGGTAGCTTTATAAAGCTCTGAATGCTCTTCCCTAGTCCCTAGGATGTGTAGGATCAGTCAGGATTGAATGTGTTCAATCCGGATAGTGAAATATTCACTATCCTGATGGAGCTTAGTCCAGACAAAGTGTCGACACTTCTCAGGAAACTCGATCCCCAATTCCTAATAATTCCTTTTGTTGATCGATCATGCGAGCCAACCAGACCCAATGTGATTGTCCTTAGGGTCCGGGCTAGCTCGATTTGATCATCCTGATCGATCGAGTTCTGCTGAGAGTTCGCAGTCGAACTCGAGTAAGGACCCAATGATCCAGGCCATCCCAACGATTGTGGACATAAAGCTTCAATCCGCCTCACCATCAAGATGGTGTTAAGATCAAGCTCTGGCCAAATAGTTGCCTTTGTGAGGAAATTAACTCCTCACAGTAAACCCTAGATGTTGTGTTAGCGCCGAATCCATGAAGTAGCCATCTGACATTCTCGTGCCTCCTAGTTATTGCTTCTTAGTTCAATGGATGCACCTTGACTCCCTGAAGGCGCATTGTGATTGAATGCTGGCCGTGGCGTGGCGTATCGGCCAAGAAATTTGCGATCTAAGCTCTCCCCTAATTGACCTATTGCGAGAGGAGAGTGGGGACAATGACACTACCGCTTCAGGTTGGGCTTAGATTACCATATGAAACCATAAATTCCTTAACCATCTTTCTTAGCCTTAAAAAGTTATTTGTGCTAATTAATCTTATCTTAAGTTCAATATTAGGCCTATTAGAACTTATTAGAGTCAATTTGGATGCTTAAATCTTTATATCTCAAATTTTAGCCTTAAGAAGGATATTTTTTCATTTTGACCAAAAGATTTCTTAAGAACCCTTAAACCATAAAAATGTCTTTAAGATGCTTTTAATCAGTAACATAATGTATTAATATCATTCATTTAGCTTTTAGACTTAGTTGAAATATCTAAAGTGTTTAAGGCTTAATTTTTGTTAAAATTCTATTAAGTAAATCATAAAGATCTTAAGGTGATCTTAGACCCTTCATCTAACCTTGAATAATTAAATATAATCTCATGGAATTAGTCTTATGTGCCTTATTAAAATTAATCATAATATTATTTTGAAGGAAGTGTCTTAATGAAAACTCTAATTCTAAATCCAATCTAAAGTTTTAAGTGACTAAGCCCAAGACTTAGATCTTTTTCTTAGTGATTATCCTTAATAATCCATTTGAATTGTATCATCTTATTCTTGAATTTCTTATCTAATTGAATCCTTTTAATGGGTTTAGATTGATTCAACCTATAGAATAATGTGATTATTCTATAGATTGAGGCTAGATCTTAGATTATTATATTCTTATTTGATTATTTTGTCTTATAATTATAGATTTAGCCTCTCTTTAAGATTATAGTTTCTTAATCTTTTAGCTTCTAAGATTCTCTATATTTAGAATAACTGTGAGTGTGAACCCTTAGATCCTTAGAAGATTAGTACCTTAGATTCAGGATTGAACCCCAAATTGGAGTTTAAGCCCAGAATCCTTGATCTTGATTGGCAAAATCCTTTTAATTGGTTGATTTACTTACTTAACCATTATAGTCATCACTTCTGATTATGAATTAGAACTGTTAAGTCTTAATGTTAACTTTAAAGTTATAAATCTATGATTTTATATGATAGTTGGATATTGGAGATCCTAAGCCTATACTAGCTCAGAATATAAATTAGACATAATAGATATCACATATGTCTAGTTCTGTCTCTTGCTTACTTTGATTATTATTGCTTTGCACACCTTGTGTTTGATCCTTTTTCCTCGTACATATTAGTTGAACATGGGATATTTGATGAGTATTATATGTAGATTTGAGTTTGTATAAACATAATTTCATTTCAGTGAGTTCATTTAGTTCTTAGTATAGTAGTGTGTGTTCTAACTTAGTTTGCTCTTCAGTTCAGTTCTTTGGATATATAATATGCTTGAACCTTGCTCTGTGCTTGACTAGGGGGATACATGTCTAATTTCATAAGTTTAACTCGGATCTAGCTCTGAGTATGACTAGGAGAATATATGTTGAACTTTTTGTACAGTGGCCCTATTTTGGCCCATTTCAGTTATGTAAGTACTACTTTAGGCATACTTCTACATATCAGTTTAGTTCCAGTGCAATGGCTCATTTAGTCATGTGTTTTACTTACATTTTTACTATTTTCTATATATTTTTGTAGTTCATTACAGTTCAATACATTATTCAGTACTTGTATATCTAGGATGCTAGTCATATTTTAATTTTTCTATGCTTCAGTTCAGATTCCTATTATGAAAATCAACACATATTCATATGATCATAAGTATGTTATGATGAGTTACTTTTAGTATTTTTTTCAATTATTTATATATTTACTACCTAACCTTATTATAGCTTCTAGTTGAGGTATGTAATTTACATACTTTGCTTTATTTAGTTATAAATGTTAATTTATAGCTATCCCATTTCTTGTGCCTTATTGCACTGTAAGTACTTACATGCTTAATAAAATTTGTGATATCTTAAATATTCAGTTTCATTTAAATTAGTCTAAAATGTACTTATACAAATTGTCTACTAGTAATTTTTTTTTTTTTTGCCGGGGCCCTGGCATTGTGATACCGATAATGTCGAACTCGGAGTTGTTCATTGAGGTTGCTTCTAGAGAGGAGCTTGGCCAGGAGGAGGACCTTCCTGCCATTGTAGCTTAGCGAACCTTATTTTTAGGAGTGAGGATGAGTGTTCCTTTTCTTTTAAATTAATTTTGTAATAATTTCATATTCTAGATGTATTTACTTTATGCATTATCATATTGAGTTAAGTTATTATTTTTACTAAACTATGATGTGGATGTTATACTATTTTTTGCTTCTGCTACTTTGATATTTTGATGGATGATCTTCAAATTCAGGTGACAAGTATTTTAATTAAGGTAGTTGGGTTTGTACCTGACTTGACTATAGTTGGGAGATTTGCCAAAGTTGGAGACCATATTCTCTATAATCATGTTAATTTCAATATTAGCATGACCACAGAGGGTGTGGGGCCCTACAACCTGCCATTTTCCAATTTTGATATCATTCAGAATGAATTAGCTTAGTATCACAATGGTGTGATAAATTACTTTAAGAAGAAGGTCACTCTTCATTCCCAGGACAAGTGCAAAATCTTTGTAGGAAAGATTAGTACCCAGCTGTCATTAATAAATCCTATCAAAGCTAAGAAATTAATCAGTAAGGGATGTTATGCTTTTCTTGTCACTATGATGGGTGAAGCAAAAGAAAGCATTTCTCTCTCCAATTGTAAGGTGGTGAAATATTTTATCGATGTATTTCTTGAAGATCTGGCAGGAGTACCTCCGCCTATAGATGTAGAGTTCTCCATTGAACTAATTCCCGATACTCAACCTATATCTAAAGCTACTTATAGAATGGAACCTAAGGAATTGCAAGAGCTTAACAAACAATCACAAGAGCTCTTGAGCAAAGACTTTATTAGGCCTAGCATATCTCCTTAGGAAGCGCCAATTTTATCCGTAAAGAAGAAAGATGGATCTATGCGAATGTGTATAGATTATCGTGAGTTGAAAAATGTCACTATCAAGAACAAATATCCTTTGCCCAGAATTGATGATCTATTTGACCAGCTATCTAAAGATGTCATATTTTTGAAAATCAATTTAAGATCTAGATATCATCAATTGTGAGTAAATGATGTCGATGTTGAGAAAACAACTTTTCATACCCATTATGGCCATTTTGAATTTATTGTGATTTCTTTTGAACTCACTAATACGTCTTAAATATTTTTGAACTTAATGTAGTGAGTACTTAAGCCATGTTAGACAAATTTGTTATCATCTTCATCGACAACATTCTCATTTACTCCTAAACTCTAAAGGATCATGAGGTTCATTTAAGGATAGTATTAGAATCCTTGCACGATCATCAGTTATATGCCAAGTTTTTCAAATACAAATTTTGGCTTAAGCCTGTTGCATTCTTGGGTCATATAGTCGATGCCCAAGGTATCCGTGTGGATCAAAAGAAGGTAAGTGCAATCCAAGATTGGGTACAGCCCAAGTCAGTTATAGATATTAGAAGCTTTTCAGGATTGGTCGGATACCATAGAAAGTTCATTAAAGGCTTCTCTCAGATCACCTCACCTTTAACTAAATTGACTCAAAAAGCTGTACATTTCATTTGGAGTCCTGAATGCGAGGAAGCATTCCAAGCCCTAAAAGATGCCCTCTTTACCGCTCAAGTGTTTGTTCTGCCTAAAGAAGGTTTGAACTATCAGGTGTACAATGATGCATTTGGAACTTTTTTAGGTTGTGTATTAATGTAAGAGGGTAAGGTAATTGCTTATGCCTCTCATCAATTAAATCCTCACAAAATTAATTACCTCGTTCATGACCTTGAACTTGCTGCTATAATTTTTGCCTTAAAAATCTAACGTCATTACTTATATGGAGTTCAATGTTCTGTTTTCACTGATCATCAGAGTCTGAAGTATATCTTCACTCAGTGATAATTGAACTACCAATAGAGAATGTGGTTGGAGCTCATCAGCAATTATGATCTGAGTATTCAGTATCACCCAGGTAAGGCAAATGTGGTGTCTGATGCTCTTAGCCGTCGTGTTACCCTATATGCTATGATTGCTTTAAGTTCATTAGAGGAAGAGTTCCACAAAGTCAAAAATTCTTCAGCACGTGGCAATATGCTAAGTTTGCTTCTAGTTAATATCAATGTGGAACCCACTTTTCACAGAGCTGTCTCCATCTCGCAAACTAAAGATGAAGACTATCTAAAGTTTAAAGCCGACATTGAAGGAGGTTGCCGTCAGGATCTGCAGATGCGTATAAATGTAATCTATTAAGGGAATTGTTTGTGAATTCCTAAATCCATGCATCATTAAATTCTAGTAGAAGGCCATAATTTTGGATATCATATTCATCTAGGTAGTACTAAAATATACCAAGATTTAAAGCAAGCTTTTTGGTGGCCCGGTATGAAGAAGAGTGTAGCCGATTTTGTGGCTAAGTGTCATGCTTGCAACTTGGTGAAGGCTAAGCACCAAAGGCCTGGTGGTCTTCTGCATCTCTTGGAAATCCCTGAATGGAAATAGTTTGATATCTCGATGGATTTCATTATGGGATTGCCTTGCACAAAGTTTCGTGTCGATTCAATCTGGGTTATCGTTGACCAATTAACTAAATCAGCGCATTTCATTCATATCCATCAGACTGAATCTGTCAAGATGCTCGCAAAGCTCTATATTAAAGAGATTGTGAGGCTGCATGGTATCCCTAAGTCAATAGTATCTAACAGAGACATCAGGTTTACTTCTAAGTTATGGCAAGCAGTGCACCAAAATTTGGAGACTACCCAAGTTATGAGTATAGCTTTTGATCCTCAAACAAATCGTCAAACTAAAATAGTAATTCAAGTTCTTGAAGATTTGCTTAGTCTCTGCATTATCGATTTTGCCGATTGCTGGGATGATCATATCCTACTAGTGAAGTTTGCATATAACAATAGTTTTTAAGCCAATATTAAAATGGATTCCCATGAGGACATTATTGAAAGTGCAGTACTCCTCTAGCATGGTCAAAAATAGAAAGCGTCCAACTTTATGAATCTGAATTGGTTGAAGAAACTAAAAGGAATATTCATCTGATTTAGCAAAGAATCTGCTATGCTCAAGATCATCAGAGCAAATATCATGATGCTTGTCAGCATCTTCTAGAATTCAGTGTTGGAGATTCTGCTTATCTAAAAGTAAGTTTGATGAAGGGCGTCTACAAATATGGCATAGCAGGGAAACCCATTTTCCACTATGTTGGACCTTTTGAGGTACTAGCCAAGGTAGAATCATCAGCCTACAGGTTGAATCTTATTGATGACTTTGCAACTATTCACACTGTGTTCTATGTGTCATCATTAAGAAGATGTCTCAAAGACCCTTCTCATCTCATTCAACTTACAGTAGTGAAAATTCAGCCCGATCTTTCTTATACTGAAGAACCAGTTAAAATCTTAGCTTGCGATCAAAAGTAGCTAAGGAATCGTTCAATTCCAATGGTTAAAGTTCAATAGAAAATTTGATCATTATAAGAATCTACTTGGGAAAAAGAAGAGGATAAGCACCATAAATATCTGCAACTCTTTACATACTCAGGTACTTTTCCTATTTCATTCATTTTAGTTGCTATTCAATATTTCATTTTTGTAGTACTTTCTTCACTTGAGTGATGTTGCGGATGACATCGTTCTTAAGTGGAGGAGTCTATAACAACCCAAATTGTCACCCTAGCTAATCCAATTGAATTTAGGCTAAACTAAGCTTTGATTTTTATTCCATTAAACTCAATAAGTCATTTTAACCTAACCCTAGAAGTTTGAAATCCATCGAAGTTCATTTGAACATCTGGGCTATTTTGCCTATTTTTGGATCCTAAAAATTAGCTAAATTAATTTGATCTCCAAATTAAAATATGATTTTATTTTTGAGTCCTCATGCCCTAATTAGCTATGGGAGAATTTTTGAAAAATTTTCAAGCTCATTTGGTCCTAAATTGGATTTAAGATTTTTTTAATTTAATTGTAACTAATTAATAGATTTATAATAATTAAAGTAAATTATTTTAATTAAAATATTCTATGGAATTTACTGTCGAGACTACGGGAAATTCGCTGTGGGGTCCCGACAATAGCGCAGAAACTCTATCAAATAACCGCATTAGCATGCATCTTAGTGAATCCCCATCCAGCGACGTACACTACCCAGCACCTAGATCTAATCCTAGTCGTCAAAGCAAGCCCTCGCATCCGACGGTTGGGTTTTCATTCATAATTCTATTTAATCGAAAGCACATCAGGCCCTCCGTATCTAATGGCTCCACAATTAGACTGTGGACTCAATACCTTGTGCTGTAGACATTCATCCCCAGCTCGCTCACTCGATAACCAAAGATCCTTCATACCATTTGCTACCAACTTGTCCTCCACTCCTCTCTACCATATTCTCTTGCCCGCTAGGATCCTCCCCGTTAGTAGTTGAGCCTCCTTGGCAAGTCAAGAGGGTTGAATCCCTCTAATTGAGTAAGCTGAATAAGCCTCTATGCCCAAGCTTAAGGCCTAGCCCTCAACCATGGCATTCCCCCTCTAACTCCTTCTCAGGCTATAAATAGCCTTCCCTCAACCCTGTGAGCTCTTTTGCTCACTTAAATTCCTTCAATTTTCCTTTCCTCTTTCCTATCAAAATCCATTGGAGGTGCTTGTTGTTCCGTTGCCTCAAGTGTGAGTACCACTGATGGATGGTGTGTGTCTGGTGTTAAGACCTTTCTAAATAATTTCTAAGGTCATCTGAAGCTCCCTCAACCATCTGCAGCTCTCAAACTTCCAATTCCTAGGTACATCTTTTACTCCTACTTATGTCGAGCTGATTTCAGCTCAACTCCAGCCTAATTATGCCTTAGGTGTTGTGCTAGAACCTCACACAAATTCATTTGTAAACAACAGAGGCGTTGGGGGGACTGGCAATGGACCAAACAGTGGAATCATTATCTGAATGTGCGCTTCCAGTCAACAGTAATGTCATCGCAGGCCACGAAGAATCCTCGAGCATTCAAGTCCCTAATTGATGCTCAATTTCTTCTGTGGGTGATTGTTGAGTCATAACAATCATCAGGTTTGATATGATCGATCGGCTAAGCTTAAATCGATCAGATTAGACTCGACTCGCGTCTGTGTTATGTCATAGTAGCACCCCATGATCCATTCATTCTCGATACTCATCGAATCATTCAATCACTTCTCCATCAACCATGAATGTGTAGAATAAAACTCTAGCTCATAGCATTGCCTCAGTGAGGAGAATTTACTCCTCACAGACTCTCCCTTGGGGCTGATCAAGTTGAGTAAGGATCCATTGACCCAGTGCGACCTAGTGAGGGCTTCCTATCTTGACCGATGTGCCTGGTGATGCTGAAGGTGTAGCCGTTGAGATCAAGGCACGACATGATCTGGGGATGGAGAATTCGTCGATGGGAGTTAACCCTTATGGCGCTGAACCGGAAAAAATACGTGAGGACGATGCAAAGTAACGGGCCGGGCTTCTTTTGACCCGCGTAATTCTGATTTCTGCCGATAAATAATAAAGTATTTTTTGGAATTAATTTCCTGAAGAAAATTAATTCAGAAAATAAAATCCTATGGTTTGATTAATCCATTTAATTCCATTTAAATAAATTGAATAACTTTGGCTATATTTATCCAAATTGTATATACCATTTTAATTATAAAGTTATAAGGAATAATAATATGCAATAAAATCTTAGATCCAATGGCTAGATTTATTAGATTAGACTAATCTCTCTCTAATCTTAATTAATGAGTAAATAATTTATTAAATGGCCAAAATCTATGATTAAGGTCTCTGATTGTTCATATGACAGAGGAGAACTTAATTACGCCTTTAAAAATAATTTAAGAGGTCTAAATTTATTAATCACCTCTCAATCACCCTAAACTTAATTAGTATCTAATGACCTATCAATCTTCTAATTTTGGTAAACCAATTTCATATTATCTTCTTGAGTGTATTAGAACTTGCCTATATGTTTAGATTCCCATTTTAAACCCTAATTTGCTTAATCACTTTTCTTAGCCTTAAAAAGTGATTAAAGCTAATTAATTTGATCTTAAGTTCAAATTTAAATTTAAGTGCCTCATTTCTCTTATTAGTCAATATTAAGCTTATTAGAACTAATTAGAGTCAAATTGGATGCTTTAATCTTAAAATCTCAATTTTAGTCTTAAGAAGGGTATTTTGGTCATTTTGACCAAGAGTTTGCTTAAAGAAGCCCAAAATCATAGAAATGTCATTAATATGCTTTTAACCAGTAATGTATTGTATTAAGATCATTTATTTAACTTTTATACCTAGTGGAATTATCTAAAGTGGTTAAAGCTAAATTTTTCTTAAGTTTTCTCTTTAGTAAATCATAAGCTTTCAAAGTGATCTTAATCTTGAATAATAAAATTAACCTTATGAAACTAGTATTAAGTACCTTATTAAAACTAATCATTATAATTATTCTTAAGAAAATATCTTAATAAAAACCCTAATTCTAAATCCAACCTGAAGTCATAAGTGATTAAACATAAAACTTAGATCTTAAATCCTTAGTGATTATTCATGGTAATCCATTTGAATTGTGCCATCTTATTCTTGAAATTTATATTTGATTTAATCCTTTTGAATCCTTCTTGTTGGTTTAGGTTGATTCAAACTATAGAATAATGTGATTATTATATAGATTGAACTTAGATCTTAGATTCTTAAGTTCTCATTTGATTATTTTGTCTTATAATTATAGATTTAGCCTTTCGTTAAGATCATAATTTCTTAATCTTTCAGCTTCTAAGATTCTCTACCTTTGGAATAAGGGTGGCTGTGAACCCTTAGATTCTTAGAAGATTAGTACCTTGGATTCAGGATTGAACCCCAAATTGGAGTTTAAGCTTGGAATCCTTAATCTTGATTGGTATAATCAAGATTGGGTTTGGTGATCACTTCTGATTATGAAATTAGAACTTTAAGGTTATAATATTTACTCTAAGTTCATATTCTATATATTTACAGGATAGTTGGGTATTGGTGATCCTAAGCCTGTACTAGCTCAAAATAGATATAATAAATTAAATTAGACAACAATAGATATCACTTGTCTAGTTAAGTCTCTTGCTTACATTGACTATTATTGTTTCGCACACCTTGTGTTTGAACTTTTTTTTTCCTTGGACATATTAGCAGGACATGGGATATTTGATGAGTATCCTATGTTAGATTTGATATTGCAAAAACATGATTTAACTTTATTTAGTTCATTCAATTCATTCAGTTCTCAGTACAGTAGAGTGTGTTCTAACTTAGTCTGCCTCTTCTGTTTAGTTCTTTGGATATAGAATAAACTCAGACCTAGATCTGTGCTTGGCTAGTGGGATACTATCTTATTTTATAAGTTTAACTCAAACCTAGATCCAAGGATGCTTAGGGGAATATATATTGAAATTTCTATATAGTGGCATTATTTTGGCCCTTTTTTGTAATAGCAGTACTACTTTAGGTATATGTATACTTTTCAGTTCAGTTACAGTTCAGTGGCTTATTTATCCATATATTTTTCTTGCATTTTACTATTTTATGTATGCTTTTGCAGTTCATTTCAATTCTGTACTTTAAGTTCAGTATTTTGTTTAGTACTTGCATATTTAGGATGCTAGCCTTTTTTTCAGTTCTCTTATGTTTCAATTCAGATACTTTTTCTGTAAATTAGTATATATTCATATGATCATAAGTATGTTAGGATGAGTTTATTTTCAGTACTTTTCTATTATTTATATAGTTACTGTCTAACCTTGTTACAGCTTCAGGTTGAGGTATGTTAATTTATATACTTTGCTTTATTTAATTATAAATGTTTAATTTATAACTATCCTATTTTTTGTGGCTTACTGCACCTCAATTAGATGCATGCTTAGTAAAATTGTGATATCTTATATGTTTAGTTAATTTAAATTAGCTTAAAATGTGCTTCGACAATTTGTCTAACTTCAATTTTTTTTTTCTTAGCTGGGCCCTAGCATTGTGATACCGGCAATGTCAGATTTGGAGCTGTTCATCGAGGTTACTTCTGGAGAGGAGCTTGACCAGGAGAAGGAACTTCCTGCTGTTGTAGCTTAGTTAGATTTATTTGTAGCTATGATGATGAGTGTTCCTTCTTACTTTTAAATTTCCATTTGTAATAATTTCATATTCTGGATGTATTTATTTTTTGCATTTTTCATGTTCACATGAGTTATTGTTTCTACTTTCCTTCCTATGCTGTGATGTGGATGTTAAACTCTTTTTTGCTTCCGCTACTTTGATATTTTGATGCATAATCTTTAATTTTAGGTGACAAATCTTCTAATTAAGGTGGGTTAGGTTTATACCTGACTCGACTATAGTTAGGAGTTTTGCCACAGTTGGAAATCGTATGCGCTGTAATTATGTTAATCTTAGTATTAGCATGACCACGGAGGGTATGCAGCCCCACAGCAAGGATGGAGAAGTGAATTGAAGAGAAGAGAAGATGAAGAGAACACTAATGGTTGTTCCTGCATATAGTATTCTCACTCAGTTTAATTATAATTTCTTGTATGAACAATGCATATGCTCTGCATTTCTTGTAGCTTTCTCTTTGTTTCATTTGTAATGGAAGCTTATTTCATTAGCTAAATTAAAATTTGAAATATTTGAGCCATAAATGGAATCAAGACCATGTGATCATGAACTTAAAAAGTAAATTTTATCAAGGGACAATCTTACCCACTAAAAGATCAGATGGATATCTATGTACTGAGATTGAACCCTATTGTGTTATCTAAGATCACTAGATAGAATTTAGTACATTTAATAATTCTATCAAAGAATGTTAAACCTCTTGATAATAAAATAAATACTAATTCAACTTACTTGATGTAGAATTTATAAGAAGCGTAACTATACACAAAACCATGATGAACTGCATGTTAAACTCTAACTCTCCCCAATTTTCCCAAATTGATTCCAAACCAAAGTAACTTTGGATTGATAATCTAGGAACACCAACAAATCATTGCTTAAACATTATTGAAAGTGGATAAACTCTAGTAATAAATCCCACACCGTTCTCCGAGGATGATAAATATCAGGATTTCACCATCCTATATTACTTCGGGCCATGTACACTTGCATGCAAGCATATACAACATAATTTAGGTTTGTGAAGTTTTTGATACTGTTGCTGGGGAGCAATTTTGATTTGTATTAGAGACAATCCATGATTAAATGGTGATTTAAGATTTTATGCATATGTTTTTAATTTTTGTAATTTACTTTTCTCCTAATTTTTATACTTACTATTTTTTCATATATATTATTTTTTACATTGTACCAAGTTCTTGCTGCTGCTTAAGTCTAAGTTGTGTATGCATAGATGGAACATTAACAATTATTTGTTTGACTTTGAAATAAAATAAATTTTGTTAAGAGTTAGAAGACAAACACTTTGAATAACCCTTACATTAACACCAATGGAGAATTTATGGGACAATTTAGGAGATGTGTATGAGCAGAGCAGGGGGAGAGCATTAAGGGACTATGCCTTACCCATTGTGAGGGAACTTTCACATGCAATAGTTATGTATAATGTAGAAGTAAATAATTTTGAAATCAAATCCTCTACTCTACAAATGGTCCAGAACAACCAATTTAGCAGGTAGGCAATAGATGAACCCAATTCTCATATCTTAAAATTCATTGAGATATGCAACACATTTGGGTACAATGGAGTCATTAATGATGCAATTAGATTAAGCCTATTCCCATTCTCATTAAGAGACAGAGCTAAGAGTTGGTTAAGTTCTCTTCTTGGCGAGTCAATAAGAATGTGGAATAGTTTAGTTAGGAAATTCCTAGCTAAATATTTTTCCCTAGCCAAAACTGCCAGGCTGAGAATAGAGATAACCAATACTCATAACAAGATGGGGAAATATTATAAGATTGTTGGGAATGCTTTAAAGAATGATTAAGGCACTACCCCCATCATGAATTTCTGTAATGGATTTTCAAGTTCAAATGTTCTATAATGAATTGAATGCACCCACTCTGACCTTGATTGACATAGCTGTTGGGGGTTTCTTACGTAAAAAGACCCAAGAGGAAGTTTATGACCTATTAGAAGAAATGACCAATAGTGCATATCAGTGGTAGAATGAACGACTTAATTATAATACGAAAGATATTAATAGCACAGCTAAATTACATCAAATAGCTGCACTTCAACGCAAAATTGCTGTGTTAAATAAAAAATTGGGCCAAATGAATGTGAGCATAATCCAAGATGTTGTTTGTGAGTTTTATGGGGGGGGGGGGGGGGGGGGCACACTAATTTAAATTATAATTCTAACAACCTGTTTGCACCCTCAATTCTTGAAAAAGTAAATTTTCTTATAAATAACAACAATATTAATCAACTCCAAAATCATCCTTACGTTTAACACTTACAACCAAGGGTTGAGAAATCACCCAAATTTTTCTTAGAGTAATAAAAATACTCAAAATCCCAACCAAAATGGGAACCAAACTTTCAATAGACAGAGACAATGTTTTAATAACCCATCTCAACAACAACACAAATAACAAGAAGTAAGAATAGAAGGGGCATTTAATTCTTTTAAGGCTGAAACACTACAATTCATGCAAAGAACCAAGAAGACCATTAACTAACACGAATCCTCTTATCAAAGAATCAAAGTGTCCTTGAGAAATATTAAAGTCCAGATGGGAAAAATTTCTCAACAATTATACAGCTGACAACAGGGAGCACTTCCTAGCACCACTGAATTCAACCTAAAGGAAATAGCTAGCAAATCACATCGGATGATGTGGAGTCTAAAGAAAAAAAAGTGTTGTTAGATAAAACGGTAAGAATTGAACTTTCAAAGCTGAAAGGAGTAAAAATATCCTCAGAGAAAATATGTAGCTCCCCATCCCGTCTCCATGCGCAATTGAGTTAGTTTAAGGAATAACAATTGGCAGCGGAACGGTGCGTTACTTAGAAAGGAAATTGAACTTCCCCGAATACACCTGCTGAGCAAAAGAGCTGCTGAGACTCAACCTTAAGAGCAGAGGGTTGAGTACTAATTCTTTAGATAAATGTAGTATCCTTATCTTAAGTATTAGATAGGGTACTCGTATATTTTAGATTATAAATAAAGGTAAGATCCAAGTTACACAAATACTAGTATTTTATGAATATCCTGATCACGTCATAATACTAAGTATAACTAAAAGTAAATACAGAGTATGGAAGCTAAAGCATATAACCAGAAATATTCATCACATAATCTAAGTAAAGCATTCATAACAGAAAAGAAAAGAGAATACATCCAGAATTATTACAACTATTTACTAAATAAAAATACTGAGAATAGTTTAAATACTAAACTATATAAAATAAATGCAAAAAATAAAGGCTGAGGGAGAGACCTCTTGTAACAACCTTAGGTTGTTACCCTACTAATATATAGTCTAAGTAATACTTAATTTTGATTTCCATTGCTTTTAGAACATCAAATGAATCTCATCCTAAAAAGTTGAAGTTCATTAGATTTCTCTAACTCCAAAATGGTATTTTGATCAACCTAGATGCCTTAGTTTAGACCTAAAACATTTTGATCTCAGAATTAAAATCTGATTACATTTTTGAATTCCTCACCCCTAAATTAGCTAAGAGTGAAAGTTTGGTGTAATTTAAAAATCATTTAGGCTATTATTCATATTTAATTAAAATGGTCTAATTGCATGAAAGGGTTCCAAACTTTTCTAAATTACAAATGTACCTTTAAACTAAATTAACAGTAGGGATCCACTGTGCGGACCGCCAACAATCCGCTGCGGAGCCCGAATCGTGCGACAGTGGAGTCCCGCAAATCTAACAGTCGCGCCTATCTAATGGGCAGCTAGGATTATATCCCATGGGATCGCGGATCCACCATCACATGCACCCATGGAATCCCACGGGTCGGATTCAATCCGATCCTACCGTTAGGATCTAGAGGATCTGGACCGTAGCGCATTCCCTTCGATCCATAGGATGGCATCTGAAGACTCTGCCACTGTGGACCTTCATCCCGAACGCACCCGTCCCCGACAGAGGAGATCCCCCATACTGCCAGCTACCTTGCTTGTCCCCCACTCCTGCGTCCACCTCAGCAAGGTCGTTAGGACCTCCCCCATCTTGGCAAGGACCCCCGATCGGGCCTCGTGACCTGACCAAGCTCGAATTGGAAATTCAAGAGCTCGGCCATGGCCCGAGCTAATGGCTCTGGAAGCTTCCCCATTCCATGCTGAGGCTATAAATAGTTTCAGTATTTCACCCTATGATCCTTTGCTGATCAATTGGAGCCGAGTTACCTTTCGCCATTTCTAAGCTTCCATTGCTGTCTGTCTGAGCTTCCCAGGCATCCAGGCATGCGTACCGCTGATAGAAGAGTCTCCTAGAGTTCATGAAGTCTTAGAGAAATCTCAAGAAGCTCAACAAGCTCGGCATTATCTCCTGCATTGTTTGCAAGTCCCCTGTCAAACCAGGTGCCCCCACTTACCGTTTTAAGCCTATGAGGCTTGGACCTTTCTTCTTTTGACTCATATTGCTGTGTATTGTCGAATCAAACCTAATGCTATCATAATTGCACCTTGAGCTAGCCCCAGTCGATCCAATTAATCAATTGGGCTAAGTCCGTAAGGAACGCCTCGAGTGCATAAGGTCCCGGCGTTCCAGCCCACCTCAGGCTCTCAGACCAGGGGGCTTTGATCTGTCTCACCTCTCTGATGGTGTAGGGATCGAGCCCTGGGTCCGGCGTGGCCTCTATGGGGAGAATTGTCTCCCCACAATAGCTCCATTAAGGGAGCCCTTGGGTGAGTAAGGTCCGGCCGATCTGAACCACCTCACCGGGGGCTTCGTATGTCTAATAGTACATCTCGGCTAGGGGATCGATCCTCGATTGACCCGAGACCAAGGCGTGCGCTCTAGATGGAGAATTTTGACGTCTAGGGTTTCCTGGTTCGGCGTCTGTCGAGAAGAGTCGAGGCGGGGATGAAGACCCTGTGCGAGTCGGGTCAGCCCGTGACCCCCGCGGTGCGACAGTCCCGAGCCTTCGGGCCCTGATCGACCCGTGTAGTTCGGCTAATGGGCTGAGCCCGTTTTAAGTAAATCTGATTAATTGGATTTATTTTTCTTAAGGAAAATAATCCAATTAATCCAATCATAGGAAAATTAAATTAGAAAAATGCATAATAAATTAATTAAATATACTTTTAATCCACTGGTCCAAACCATATGATATCATATATGAAATTGTTAGAAAAACACCATGAATCTGAATATCAAATAATATTGAACATCTAATGGTTAGATTTTCTATTTCTGCCTAATTATTGCCAATCTTGAATAGGGTAAATTAGCATTATACTTAACTAATTTGCATGTTTAGGCTGCCATTAGTCTCCTTATGCAAAGTAAAATGGATGTGCTAGGTGATGCATTTTTTTGATCTCTATATTTCAATTTATGCCTTAATCTTATTAAACCATGATTAGTGAAAATTAGGGTTTATAGACATGGGATCTTAACAAACTTAGTCACTAATCAATTATATTATTAAATAGAACTTATGTGCCAATTTATAGGGAATTTTGATGGTTATATTTGTAATTAGGTGCTAACCCTTCGAATGGATTTAGAGTTTGATTAGCACTAATTACCTTCTGTTTTTATAAATTTTCTGTTTATATGCTTCATAATAGTAAGATAAATATATGGAAACCATGTATGCTAATTCATGATGTATAACTTGAATAATCCAAAAAAATTGGAGAACTTAATCATCTTAATTAACTTAAGAAGTCTTAAGACTTTGATCAAGCTATTAAGACTTGATCTAAGTCTAAGATTGCCACCAATAATACTACCTAATTCACTGATTTGACATTTGATCTATAAATGAATACTTGATCATAACTAGATATTAGTAGGGGTCAAACCCTCTTCTACTTAGTTAAGATTCAAATCCTTAAACCTTCACTAAAGTGGCTTGATTATAAGATAATGCAATTGATATTATTCCAATAATGCATCTGATTTGGTATTGACCTTAAGCATTTGAATTAGACATGTTAAGCTTATTGATGAATCTATGTGATTGATTAATTGAAATCTAAACTTTAGATTCTTGATTTCCTCATAAATAAGACTACTAACATAAAGAGATAATATAACTAAACTGATTTAACAATTGATCTGACTCTAATAAAATCCTTGATTTAAATCCTATAATCTTAGGATAAGATATGATCAGAGGGCTTAATCATTTGATCTGATCATCCTAAATCTAACTATTAAATAGAACTTGAAATATTAGCTTTATAATTAAGGGTGTGAGATCTTAAGTATCTCATCATAAGATTATCTCTAAAATATTATTAACGACCTAAATTTAAATATACATTGAGGTGGGAGAATTTTGTATAACTCATTGAGGTAGAAGCTTAGATGATCCCTTAACCTTAGAAGTTGATCTAAACCCCTCATGGTATGAATCACTTAAAATATTAGAATGACACTTTTCCTTGGGGTAGAATCTTTATTTAGTGATCCTTGATCACCTTTTTGGAGCCTTGTACAGGACTTACCTATTTAGCATAGGAATTAATAGTCTTGATAAATCCATGCTGATTAAATAGAGTTATTTGAACCCAGGTCATTAGTTGGTGTAGTATAGTATACTCATAGTACTAGTTTTCTTCAGTAGTATTTAGGATTGATTGATTCACTCCAATATTGACTTATGAGTAGGTGCTATCCCGAGGGATTATATGAATACAGTCTCGTTAGAGTAAATCTCCTAAGACTAAGAGTGTATTAAATAGGTACTCATTCCTTAGTTTGATTGAAATACAAATCACCAACGGGTGATGCCTCCTAGCGAAGACCGCTTCAATAGGTGTGGCTTAAAAAAACTAAGTAATTAGAGTCATCTTCTTTAAGACACTAAGTGTGATTGTGAGTAGGGCATCTTAATAACTTAGCTTGAGATACAAATTGCCAACAGGCGATGCCTCCTATCGAAGACCGCTTTGTTAAGGTGGCTTAATCAAGCTAAGTGATAAGAATCATCTTTCTTACAAACGTGCTAAATATGTATAAACAATCATCCCATCTAATGATCTTTAAGTAAATCTTCAACTTTAACCAATTATTATCTAGAAGCTAGGAGTTAGAATCCTTTTAACAGGATTCTGTATAGTGTAGACCTTGAATTCATTATTTGTATTTAAAGTTTTATGTATTTACAAATTTTCCTCATATAGAATAGAAGCATGGGCATAAACATGAGCATGAGTATAATGAATGACTCAGTGGTGCCGTATGAGTATCAGTGACGCATTATGGGTTACAGAATGTTACATACATAGACTGGAGAATTTCATGATGCATCGGCATCACCATACTGTCTTTCCAACTGAGTGTATGTATACATTGGACTGTACGACTCATAGCCTTTCAGTGATAATTCTGTTATATACCCTAGCATACCGTGTTGTGGCATATTTGGGTGCATCATTCCAGTCACATATAGTACATCATTGGACATTTCACATTGATTTATGAGCATTTGATATTTTTTGTTTACTCTCAGTATTCAATTTTGATGCAATTTTATTTTGCTTAGTCCTTACAGTTTCAATTATATAGTGCCTTTACTATTATTTTCTATAATTGTGTTTACTTTATTGTCTATTGCATTTACTTTAGAACTACTTAGTTAATTGCGATGTGTTAGACTTTTTGTCTAACACGGGGTACTTTTGGGATCCGGCAATTAGCTAGATTTCGTGCAGCTTGTGGAGACAGGGCAGGAGGACTTACAGGAGATCCAGGAGGAGTACGTGAAGCCTTAGTAGATCAGTCTTCCACCTTTTACTTACTGTTTTATTTTAATACTTCAGATACACTTTACCTTTTGTCTTTTAAATCAGTTTGTAATAATTCTGGATGTATTTTACTTTTCTTTTCTGAGATGAATATTTACTAATGCTCCATGATGAATATATTCTAGATGTTTTGCTTTAGCTTTCGCACTCTGTTATACTACTATACTTAGTATTATGATGTGAGCAGCATACTGGAAATGCTGATATATTGATAATGTATATTAGATTTATATTTACTTCTTTAAATCCAATATATGTATTAGTCTAATACTTAAGACAAGTACTCTACTCTTATCTTAAGTATTGACTCTCAATCTTACTCTCAGGTTCGAGTCAGCAGCCTTCAGTGTGGCTCAGTCTCTTAGCCTATTTGGAATGATGTTGTAGTTAGTTGCCTGTTTCCCCGAGTAGTGCACTGCTCCATCGCCGATCTGTTAGTTATACTTGTCTTTTGCGCGCGGTGACGGGGCGGGGCGCTACACCTCTAATGCTCCACAAACTCATCCTAAATCTCCTGTGAAGGCTTCTGATATGACTCCACAAGCTACTCTGGATCTAGCAAATTACCGGATCCCAAAAGTACCACTATTAGATAATAAGTATAACACATTGAAAGCTTCTCTAACAGTACAGTAATCTAGTATTTTGTAAGTAAATAATTTAAACAAAATGGTAGATTAGACAATAAAATGGCTGGAAGCTCAAAATAATGTAAATCTGAAAGTAAAGTAAAACTGAAATTATAAATTGAATATTATATTATAAAGGATACAGTAAGTAATTTGAAACTGAATAAATGATGATATAAAATTATGTTGTATGCCATTGAATTCATAATTATGCATTTGAATATGCCACAGAACTGTATGCCACTGATATGCTCACTTGGTGTCACATGGTACTCCATATATTCTATGTGAGCGAATGCTCTGCTAATAGAGTACTCATGTGAGCCAAGCGCTCCGCTAATACTGATATGACTTATACATTTATGATATGCAAGGCTTTAATGACGGTATGCTTTAAATCATCAAAATTCAGAAATCAATTCAATATCAAATATTGATTCCATTTATCTCCATTTTGTAGAATTTACATAAATGAATTCTAACTCCTAATTCTAATCCATTGAATGAAATTAACTAAGGTTGAACTTAAACTCATCAAGTGAAGAGGTTGTATATACATAGTTGGTATATTTCTAAGAAAGGTAACTTTAACACTTAGTTTGTTTAATCGCACTTATCGAAATACATGACGATAAGGGGCATAACCCTATCATAGTTTATTCTCTCAAACTAAGTTGCTAAATACCCTAATTACAAATATACTTATAGTGTCCTAAGAAGGAAGCTTGAAATACTTAGTTTGTTTAATTGCATTTATCAAAATACATGACGAAAAGGGGCATAACTCAGTCACAGTTTATTCTCTCAAACTAAGTATTCAACCCCCTACTTGTAACACTCTTGCACTTGGGATGCTTATCTTAAACTGAATTATACTTATCTAATTACCTAAGATAAGACCGAGACTCTATAATTTTATTCAGGGTAAATCTACAAACTCCACTTTTTACTAAAATAATTTAGTTCTATGGGTATACACTGTCACCTCCAACTGATAGTTCTACTGATTTCAACAATTCTATTTAATAATTAAGGAAAATCAAACTAATGAATCCATTCCCCATTGTGCTGAATCCTACACAAAGGTTCCAATGATGTGACTTAAAAGTCACTCAATTTTGGATACTAGCATAAGAAAAAAACCTCAGTCTGAATTATTAGGTTATCCTACCACAAGGTTCTAAGATCAAGTTATCTAAGGTTAAAAAGGTGCATCTAAGCTTCTACCTCAAGATTTAGACATTAAGTTCTTCCTACCTCAATAATTGATCTATTGATAAGGCTTATCAATTATTAAATTATTGATAAGGCTTATCAATAACTTTAAAGACCTAGCAGTAAAATGTACAAATTATAATCTAAGATCTAAGATTTGAATTTATCTTTATTTCCTTAGTTCATTAAACAAAATTATACAAATCAGATGGGTAAGCCCATCTAATCATAACCTACACTATAATTATGGAATACAATCATGTAATTTATTAAAAGTTGATCATTTTACAAATCAATAACATTTTATGATTTATCTCATGCTAAGAGTCTTACTTATGAGAAAATCAAGTATCTAATGGTATATATATTCAGATGATCAATCACATAGTTTAATTAGAGATCTTAATATTTCTAATTTAATGGGTTAAGATCAATGTCAAATCAAAATATATTATTGAAATCATGAAAGCACTTTAATTGTTCAAAATAAGTGTTTTACTTAAGGAGATTAAAGTTTTAGATCTTAATCTAATCAAGTTGGAATATAATCCCTAACTTGACCAAATCAAGACCAATTGTTTGATTTATTAATCAATGACAAAATTAGTGGATTATTAGTGCATTATTGATGTCCATTTCTAGTTTAAGGTTTCATTGATTATCTTAACTATTCTTTAAGATTCTTAGGATTTAAGGCTTAACATTATCAAATCAATCTTTTAAAGTTCAAATTAGGGTTGGAGGTCTCTAACATGCATACTACTATTATGGAAGCATATAAACATTTTAATTAAGTAAAATAAAAGGTAATTAAGACTAATCAAACCCTAAATCAAGCTAAAAAGGATTAGCACTTAATTATAAATCTAGTTATTAAAATTTTATGAAACTTGGCAATTAGGTTCTACTTATCCATATGAACAATCAAAGACTTAGTTTATTAGATTTGGTTAAGTATAAACACTAATTCTTACTAATCATACATTTTTAAGATTAGGGCATAATTATTAGAATAATAATCAGAAAATTATTTCACTTAGCACATGCATTTTACAAATCATAAGAAGCATAATGGAACTTGATTCATGCAATTTGGCTAAGTATGCATACTAATCCACCCTAATTAAGTTCTGGAGTAATTAGGTAAAATAAGAAATCCAACCACATAAACCTAAATATTTTTGTACATTATTGATCTTTATGATTTTTTGAACAAAATGGTACATAATTTCATATGGTTTTGATAAGTGGATCAAAAGTTATTCAATTAATTTAATATGCATTTTTATAATTATTCCATTTGAATTTTTTTAAGGAAAATAATTCCTAAATAGGTTTTATTATTTATTAAACGGGCTCGAACCATTACTAAAACATGCGGGTCGGCTAAGCCCGGGGACCCGTTATCATCAAACCGCACGGGCCGCGGGCTGGCCCGACCTACACAATGGCTTCGTCCCCAACCCCTCTTCCCAACGAGTGGGAATTAAGGTTAGGACTCAGAGCCCAATTGTGAGTGCCTTAACTATGCCACGGCCCCAATTTTATCCTTACATGATCAGTGGGTCGAGACGTGTTGCTTGCACCTATTAGCCCCTTGGGAGGAGGCCGGGATCTCTCTGGCCTTACCAACCTGAGGCTTCCGCCATTGAGCTACTGTGGGGAGTCAATTCTCCCCAACATAGGCTATGATTCCTCCAGAGCTTGATCCCTACACCTTCAAAGATGTGCAACAAATCAAACCCTTGAGGTGGCTGGGTCTGGAGTGCACTGGATTGCTGGGTCCTTACTCGAACCTAGCCTCCCCAAGGAACATTAGCCTGATCAATCAATTCGATCGATCGGGACTAACTTAGGCTTTAATAACGCATGAATTAAGTTTGCATAACCTAAGGGAACAATCACAAATTAAGAGGGAAGGAGTGTTGAGCGTTGAGCCTAATTGGCTCTTCACAGCAACTACGGTATCTATTTTTTGACCGGAGTTGGAGCAATCGGTAGAACGTAATCCACATGCTACTAAGCTTCCAAAAGGTACTAGGGGTCTTGAACTCCAAGAATACCTTCTATCAGCAATTTGCAAGTAGCTGGTTCACCGGAAAAAAGCTCAAATTGACCGATAATGGAGAATTGGGGGAAATTGGATTCGTAATTGAATTGATGAGCAAACGGCTCATTGAGAGGATACTGAGGCTATTTATAGCCTCAACAGAGAAATGAGAAAGTTCCAGAGGTAAGCGCTTGTCCTGCAAGCTCAGGCCATGCCCAAGCTCTCAAATTATAATTTGAGCCCGACCGGGCCACGAGGCCCAATTGGGTCGCTTAACTATTAGAGGAAGGATCCCCAACGACTTGCTGAGGTGGAGGAGGCAGTGGGGGACAAGGTGAGCAGCTGGCATACGCGGAATCTTCCCTGTCAGGAGTGGGCGCGATCGGGATGAATATCCACAATGTGGATGCACTGTGGGTTGTCTGATCTATAGATTAGAGCCGCAGAATGACCCTGATTATCTGGATCATAATGGCCGGATCCGAAGGATAGATTCAATGATGGGTCTACTCTTCTGCGAGATTAAATTCTGGCCAAGGGATCTAGCAGCGCAACAGTGAGATGAGCAAGGTTCCACTATCATGTGACCTAGGCTCCGCAGCGGATCACCCACAGTCTGCATAGCGGATCCTAGACGGGTATTTTATTTATGGGTATATTTACAAATAGGAATTGTTATGTACCCTAACTTATAATTTCTACATTTTAATTTAAATTCACTTAATGCCTAAATAACCTCCAAAAATTCCCAAGCTTTCACCCTTACCTAATTTGGGGGTGAAGAATTCAAAAATGTAATCAGATTTTTGATTGGAGATTAAAATATTTTAGCTATCAATTAGGGTACCTAATTGGATAAAAATGCCCATTTTACCTAGAGAGGTGTGATTGACCCCAAATTTTTAGAGTTAACTTATAATTACCTATTGAATGCAATGGACCTATAATTAGAGCATGATTAGGCTTATAATTAGCTAAGTAATAACCTAAGATTGTTATAAAATATGAGAAAATAGTGCTAAAACAAAAATGAGTTTAAAGAGAATTTAGTAGTTGTAAAAATGAAAGACCCTAGGAGACTCAATATCCCTTGCTTAATTGATGATCAAGGTTTTTTAGATCCCTTGTATGATCTAAGGGCATCCATTAATGTTATGCCTTAACACATACCAGGATCTAGGGATAGGGGAAATGGAGAATACACCAAAACGAGAGTAATCACCCAAATGTTTCTTGGAGTAATGGAAATACTCAAAATCACTATCAAAATGGGAACCAAACTTCTAACAAACTAAAACAACCTTTTCATAACCTATATCAACAATAACAAAAATAATAAGAAGTAGAAATAAGAGGAGCCTTCAATTCTCTTAAAGTTGAAACACAATAATTCATGTAAAGAACCGAGCAGACCATTAACTGGCGTGAATCTTCTATTCAAAGAATCGAAGTGACCTTGAGAAATTTTGAAGTCCAGATGGCGAAAATTTCTCAATAATTATTTAAAAGACAAACGTGAGCGCTCCCTAGTACCACTGAAATCAACACAAAGGAAATAGTGAGCACAATCACATCAAATGATGTGCAGTTTGGAGAAAAAAAGTATTATTAAATAAAACTATATGAACATGACTTCCAAAGGCTGAAAGGAGTAAAAATGTCATCAGAGGAAAGATAGGAGCAAATAGTGCTGAAAACAAAAAAGGAGTTTGAAAAGAATCTAATAGCTGTAAAAATGAAAGAACTTGGGAGACTCAATATCCCTTGCCTAATTGATGGTCAAAGTTTTTTAGATCCCTTGGGATTTTAGTTATGGATATATTTATAAATAGGAATTGTTATGTACCCCTAATTTGCAATTTCTGTATTTAATTTAAATTCACCTAATGCCTAAATGACCTCCAAAAATTCATAAACTTGCACCCCTAGCTAATTTGGGGTGAGGAATTCAAAAATGTAATTAGATTTTTTATTGGAGATATAAATAATTTAGCTATTAATTAGAGTACCTAATTGGATAAAATTCCCATTTGACCCAGAGAGATCCGATTGACTCCAAATTTTTAGGATTAGCTTATAATAACCTATTGAATGCAATGGAATTATATTTACAACATGATTAGGTTTATAATTAGTTAAAAGGGTTATTATAGACTCTCCCACTTAAGAATGTTGTCGTTCTCGACATCATCCTAAGATGTAAAGAAAACACAAGAATTTAAGAACATAACTTGGAATTTAAAGGTACTTGAACTTTCAAAAATACTTGGATACATTATATGCATATCGACCTCCTTTCCCAGGTAGATTCTTCAAGAGAACGATACTTCAAATGAACCTTCACCATAGAAATAGAGCAATTTCTCAGCTGCATTTGATCACGAGCTAAGATCTAGATAGGCTCCTCCACATAAGAAAGGCCCGGTTGAAGCGATAATGTTGAGAGTCGAACTAAGAGAGAGGATCACTAAGACATCTCTGTAGCAACAAAATATGAAACACATTGTGGACTGCAGAGAAATCCTTCGGGAGCTTCAATCTATAGACCGCAGAGCCTATCTTTTCTATTACATCAAAAGGTCCGATATAGCGAGGATTGAGCTTCCCAACTACACCAAAACATAATACTCCTTTCATATGACTAACCTTGAGATAAGAAAAATCTCCAACATTGAAATCCAGAGGACGATGATGGGCATCATGATATTTACTTTGGAGATCTTGCACTGATTTGATTCTTAATTGGATCATTGCACCTTCCTATTTGTTTATTAACTTTAGACACGTGTTTGCTCCAAAGAGCAACGCGTGGCACCTCGGAGTCAATTTGGTCACTAATTGACGGGTAACAATACTGAATTTTACACTCATTGAGGAGTGTTATGCTAAGTTTGGAACTCGTATAGTCTTATAGAAGTACTTGACTCCTCAGCTTTTAGATATGTCCACAGAAGTAAAGTAAATAACTAAAATATTACTACATTTGTGATTATTACCTCTTCAGTTCTGTTTATGTGCTATTATTCTGGCCTAGCCTCAGATGACGCTATGAATATTTTATCGCCTTAGCCTCCGCGTTGACGCAAAGAATTCTTTTGATATCAGTAGGCTAGCTTAGCCCTCTTCTGATATGGCAGTATTTACATACATGTTCACTGTTTACTATTTACCATTTATTATTTACTATTTGTTGTTTCCTATTTATCATCACAGTTGACTTTAGTCTACCTTGCTTTACTTGTTTACTTGTATATTATAGGATGCTAGACCTGTGGCGCCCACCCCTTCATCCACAAGAATTAAATTAAGGGGTGGTGTGTCACTCTATCTAACCCTTCACTTATAATTGGATTAGGATGAAATCTACAATCCACCTAATAAGGGAAGGAGTGAGCATAGAATCAAACATTCAGTCACTATCTAAGTAAACATACAAAGTGCAGAAATGATTTTCAATGTAAAACATCCAAGCATCACAACATAAGTATAAAGAAATATATCTCAGAATATAAGCATAGAATCCAAATACGCAGTCATAAGTACCTGTATTATTACATCAACTTAAGTTCCAAATAATAATAATAAAAGTGCACTCATCCTCACTTATACTGGAAGGTCACTATCTAAGTAAACATACAGAGTGCAGAAACGATTTTCAATGTAAAACATCCAAGCATCACAACATAAGTATAAAGAAATATATTTCAGAATATAAGCATAGAATCCAAATATGCGGTCATAAGTACCTGTATTATTACATCAATTTAAGTTCCAAATAATAATAATAAAAGTGCACTCATCCTCACTTATACTGGAAGGTCTAAATAGCTACTTCTTCCACAGGCTCCTCCTCCGAATATGGCTCCACATCAAGATCATGATCGTCCAACTGAAGAGGATCTGCCATTGTTGGTTTCACAATATAAGGCCCCAGACAAAAAAAGAAAAATCTGGTTAGAAAATTGTCTAAGTACATTTTAAGCTGATAAAGTTTATATGTGTTATGTAATATCACCATTCTATAACTTCTAAGCATCAATATATATGGGAGCAATAAGTAATACAAAAGGAAGGAAAAGCTATAAACCATCATTTATAACTTAAGCAAAAAGAGAGGCTAAGGCATGCCTCAAATGCGAGCTAAACAAGGTAAGGCATAAATGTAGATAATCAAACAAGTACTATAAGAAGAATACTACATCCTAAATATGTTGGTGATCAAAAGAAACATGTCAATTAAGATAAAGTAACTCAGCAGTAATACCTATAAAAAGCAACAAGGTTCTAACATCCTAAAAATACTGAAAGGTAACCAAAATATCAAACTGCATATAAACATCTGTGTATAATCTGCCATACAGAAAAGAGCTAATCTAGCCCACCAAAAAATAAGCTGAAAGATCTTAGCACCAGTATGGCTAAGGCACCAACCGTATAATCAAAGGATCTTAGCACCAGTACGACTATGGCACCAATGGTATAATCGAAGGATCTTAGCACCAGTACGGCTAAGGCACCAACGGTATAATCGAATGATCTTAGCACCAGTACGGCTAAGGCACCAACAGTATAATCGAATGATCTTAGCACCAATACGGCTAAGGCACCAACAATATAATCAAAGGATCTTAGCACCAGTATGGCTAAGGCACCAACGGTGTACCCCCAGTGACATAAGGAGGCTAGGCAACAAGGCACACAACAAAATAAGTCATTCCCCTAGTGACATAAGGAGACTAGGCAATAAGAACATATCTGAGAGGCAGCTCATATAACTATTATCTTTTTATTAATCACTTTAATATTTTCACAAGGAATCTAAGGAGTCTCTATATTTTCCTAACATGTTATTCATGCATCAAAAATACTATATGATATGCTCAAGAAAATATGGCACGAAAGTACAAGGAATGCGTAGCAATAAAATATCAAATAGAAGCAAGGGACTCTACTAAATATGGTGATATTATTTGTTTTATACTTAACCATTCTAACTATTCAAAGTTACACAAGTTTAGGATCACCATGTGGCGCCCCACCCCTTAATCCACAAGAATTAAGTTAAGGGATGGCGTGTCACTCTAGCTAACCCTTTACTTATAATTGGATTAGGATGAAATCCATAATCCACCTAATAAGGGAAGGAGTAAGCATAGAATCAAATATCCAATCATTATCTAAGTAAACATGCAGAGTGCTGAAGCGATTTTCAATATACATAATATCCAAGCATCACAAAATGAGTATAAGGAAATATATCTCAGAACATAAGTATAAACTCTAAATACGCAATCATCAGTACATGTATTATTACAATATTTAAAAGTTTAAATAAAAGAAAGTTAAGACGCTCATCCTCACTTAGAATAAAAAGGCTAAACATTGGCTTCTTCCACGGGCTCCTCCTCTGGGTATGGCTCCACTCCTAACTCCTACTCATCTAACTGAAGAGGTTCTGCCATTATCAGTTTCACAATGTAGGGCCCCAGCCAAAAAAAGAGAAAATTTTGGTTAGACAATTGTCTAAGTACATTTTAAGCTGATAAGTCTTTATTCGTGTTAAGTAATATCATCGTTCTATAACATCTAGGCAACATATGTATAAAGGAGCAGCAAGCAATACAAGAGAAAAGGAAAAGCTATAAATCATCATTTATAACTTAAGCAAAAGAAGAGGCTAAGACATGCCTCACATGCGAGCTAAACAAGGTAAGACATATAAATATACATAATCAAATAAGTGTAGTAAGAATAATCCTACATCCTAAACATGCTGGTGATCAAAAGAAACATGCCAATTAAAATAAAACAACTCTACAGTGGTACATATAAATATTAGTAAGATTCTAATATCCAAAATATATATAAAAGTAGTACAAAGAAATAGCTGACTGAATAAGAATACTAAAAGGTGACCAAACATCAACTGCATATAAACATACGTGTACAATCTTCCATACAGAACAGAGCTAATCTAGCCCACTAGAAAAGGCTGAAGGATCTTAGCATCAGTATGGCTAAGGCACCAACAGTATAATCGAAGGATCCTAGCACCAGTACGGCTAGGGCACCAATGGCATACCCTTAGTGTCAACAAGGAGACTAGGCAAATAGTACATAACAAAACAGAGGCATTCCCCTAGTGTAAACAAGGAGACTAGGCAATCAGAAGGCAATACTGAGAGGCAGCTCAAACATATCCAATTATTATCTTCTTGTTAATCACTTTAATATTTTTATAAGGAATCTAAGGAGTCTCCATATTTTCTTAACATTTTATTCATACATCAAAAATCTTATGTGATATGCTTAAGAAAATATGGCACAAAATTACAAGGAAGGCGTAGCACAAAATATCAAATGGAAGCAAGGGACTCTACTAAACATGGTGATATCATTTGTTTTCTACTTAGCTATTCTAACTATTCCGAGTTACACAAGTTTAGGATCACCGTTTTCCTACTATCGAGTGTAACTTAGAAATTCATCCTTATAAGTTAAAAAGGATTAAAACTGATCAGGTTCTAATCTAGCTCAATCAGATAGACGACTATGAGTTAAATCAATAAATCATACGTCCTAGTTTTGTGAATTTAGACGTTCTAACAAAGATCTGATCAAGATCTTCTAAACTTATAGATTATGAATTAAACACTACGAGATTTAGGTTTAATCACATAATCCAAAGATGATAAGACCTAAGTTCTAGGTTTTGTTCTATAAGTGATCTACTAGTTAAGGCAATCCTATTGAGTAATCAAGCTTAATAGGATGAATCTCCTATCTTAAATCTAAGATTAAAAGATAAAATAATCAGAATGGGTTGGAAAATAAGAGAAAAGTCTAGAAACTAATAAAACTAAGGTTTCACCCATTGAGTAACCCAATTTACCTAATGAATGAACTCTAACCTAAGATCTAGTCCTAATCTTAGGAAGGGTCCTTAAGGTGTAGTATTTAAGACTTAGAAGGATCTTGGAATCTAATCTAAGGGTTGATTTCACTCACTTAAATTCCACTAAGATGATTATAACATTAGTTCTAGTGCTTTGGAATATTAACTAAAGGTTAGGGGTACTTAATCTAATCTTAGGGCAAAATGACCATTTTACCCCTACTTTAAGGGTCAAAAAGTCAGCTTTTGACTTATAAGTCAGAATTGAATTCTCTTAGTTCCAACTGATTTCTTACTGTCTAACTTGAAGATAGACAGTAAGTACGCCTTATATATAATTCTGAATTTATTAATCTTTAATTAATATGTTGATTAATTAGGCTTAATTATTAATTAACAATAATTAATCTCTTAATTAATTAATTAATTTATATTTATTATTATTTTACTATTGAAAAGTCATTATCACTAATTACTGTTTAATTAACCTTAATCACCTATTAATATCTAATTAAGAATAATTAATTATAGTTTACTGTTTAATAATAATTAATTATTCTAATTACTATTAAGGTTTAATTAATATTAGAATAATCCTAATTAATCTCTTAATTACTAATTACAGTTAATTAATTATAAAATTATTGTTCCAAAGTTATTAACACTAATCCTAATTTAATTAACTACAAACTGCATTTAATTAATCACTAACAGTAATTAACTTAATTTAATTAACAGATAATGGGCCCTACCAGACACGTGGCACTGTGGGCCTAACGGGTAAGCTGAGTCGACTCGGGTGACTGGGCAATGGGCCCTCACCTGACACATGGCACTGCCAGAGGCTGCCACGTGGCACTGTGGGCCCCACAGGGAGCCGAAACACCGCGGGTGACTGAGCTGTGGGCCCCCACGTGACACGTAGCGCGCTGGATGGCCGCCACATGGCGCAGTGGGCCCCACGGCGGAAGCCGAAATGCCGCGAGCTCGGCTGGTGGGTCCCACTTGACATGTGGCAGGCCCTGAAGGCGCCACGTGGCTCGGTGGGCCCCACCTGGCTTACACGGACCCGACCGCAGCCGGGACGGGCTCGGGTCGACCCGGCCCGACCCGGACGTCACCCGCTTCACGGGGCGTCCCGAGGGCGCCGGGCTAGTGCACGGCATTTGCAGGCCTTCCCGGCACCGGACCACCTCGGCCCTCACGGCAGACAGTAGCCCTCGACAGGCGGACCTTCGCCGAAGGTGGCCGGAGGCGGCGGCTAGAGGCAACCCTAGCTTTTAGGGTTCGACGGACTCGAACGGGATTCGGCCAGAGGCTTCAAGCCTCGGTCTGAGTCAACCGGACCTGATCGAGGTCGATCGGGTCCGGTTGATCGTCGATCTACACCCTAACCTACAATTCTAATGCATCGCGATGGTGAAAGGAGAATGGAAGAGGGGGGATCGGAGGGTACCTGGTTCGACAGTCGCGGAGTGTCAGCGGTCGGCTTCGGGTCGAGGATCTCTTCGGGCTCCGGTTTCGCTAACCCGGAGCCCATCGTGCCGCCGGGGCTTTATAAGGCGAGCCGGTGACCTCACTGAGGATGACAGCTCTGTAGCCGTTGGATCTGGGTAGGATCCAATGGTCGCGATGGCGCTGTCTGGATAGACGGCGCCGTTAGCTACAGTTGACGGCGAGGTTAAATACTTAACGGCGCCATTAAGTATTTAATTAAATAATGTTTTTAAAAAAAAATTGAACATGTTTTTCCTAGCTATTTGAGGTGTGAGGAACGCAATGGCGAGGTCGGATTCTCGATCCGACAAGTATTTTGATTCCTCAATTTCTGGAGTATTTTTATTATTAAAATATTCGTCCAAATTTCGACGACTTCCGATTGACACGAAAGCTTCACCCCAAGCTAATTTGGGGTCAATGAACATAATGGCGGTGTCCATTTTCCAATCCGATATCAATTTAGATAGGTCAAATTTTAGGGTTTCTGGATTTCATAAAAATCAGGATTCGATCCATTTGACTCCTGATTTGGACTAGGTCTAAGAGGTTGACTCCAATTGACCTAATTAGCACTTATAATTAGTCTTAAGACTAAGATTAGTCCTAATTAACTATGGTAACAACTTGGGTTGTTACAGACTCCCCCACTTAAGAACGATGTCGTCCTCGACATCACTCAAGTGGAAACTAAAGGCGGTACTAAGCGTGACTTAAATTGACATTAAGGGTTCAGAATGCTAAGAAATGGAATTACCTGGATTCTTAAAGAGTTTAGGATGCTTGGATCGCATATCAGATTCTTTTTCCCAGGTGGCCTCGTTGCAAGAACGATTCTTCCACTAGACTTTGATTATGTCGATTGCACGACTCCTGAGCTATTTGCGATCACGAGCTAGGATCCGAATTAGTTCCTCTTCATATGACAGATCGGGCTGGATCTGAACTTTTGGGAGTTGCACGAGGTGAGACGGGTCCCGGAGACACTTCCATAGGGACGACACGTGAAAGACGTTGTGCACTGCGGCGAAATTCATTGTTAATCCTAACTGGTAGGCAGCTGACCCAATCTTCTTTAGGATTTTGAATGGTCCAACATATCTTGGGCTGAGCTTACCGGCAACCCCGAAGCAATAGACTCCTTTCATGGGACTAACTTTTAGGTATACAGAGTCTCCTTCCTGAAACTCCAAGGGTCGATGATGGAGGTCATGATATTTGCTCTGCCTATCCTGGGCCGTCCTGATACGCTGCTGTATGAGCTTTATCTTCTTGTTTGTCTCCTCTACTAGCTTGGAGTTGAATAATTGAACATCACCTGTCTCTACCCAAGCCATTGGTATAGAGCATTTCCTACCATAAAGTGCTTCATACAGAGCCATCTTGATGCTAACTTGGAAGGTGTTATTGTATGCGAACTCCACCAAGGGAAGGTGATCTTCCCAGGATCCTGCAAAGTCCAGTATGCAAAGGCAGAGTAGGTCCTCTAGTACCTGATTTACCCTTTCTATTTGACCATCCATTTGAGGGTGGAAAGCCATGCTCATGGCTAGCGTGGTGCCTAGGTCTTGATGAATGGCCTACCAAAACTTTGATGTGAATCGTCTATCTCTGTCTGATACGATAGTTTTTGGGATGCCATGAAGCCGAACTATTTCCATGATGTAGATTTTAGCAAGCCTCTCGGCTGAATCAGTTTGTCAGATCGGGAGGAAGTGTGCAGACTTAGTCAACCGATCAACTATGACCCAAATAGTATCTGCCCCACATCTCACACAAGGCAGACCCATAATGAAGTCCATCGATATGTATGACCATTTCCACTCTGGGATCTCCAGTGGATGTAGCAGACCTCTTGGCCTTTGGTGTTCTGCCTTTACTAGGCAACACGCGTGGCATTTAGCCACAAAATCCACTATGCTCCTCTTCATTCCTAGCCACCATAATAATGATTTCAGATCCTGATACATTTTTGTACTTCCTGGGTGCACTTGATATCCCGAATTATGGCCTTCAACCAGTATTTCACGTTGCATAGATTTAGGGATCCACAATCGATCTCCTAGATAGATAGCTCCTTTCTGAAAGCGAAGATCAGTGCGGCGGCCACTCTCAATGGCCTGTTTGAAGCCCAAGAATTCCTCATCTTTGGATTGTGACACAGACACATCCCTATGGAAAGTGGGTTCTACATTGATATTTTACAGTGTTAAGCTGAGCCTGTCCCTACTAATATGCTTGATACCCATTTTGTGAAATTCTTCTATCAACGGGCCCTCTGATACGATGGCATTTAGGGAGGCTTGATGACTTAGAGCGTCGGCCACAACATTGGCTTTCCCGGGATGGTATTAAATGTCCAGGTCATAATCGCTGATCAGCTCCAACCACCTTCTCTGTCTACAATTTAATTCCTGTTGGGTGAATATGTATTTCAGACTCTGGTGATCGGTAAAGATCGAGCATTGAACTCCGTAGAGGTAGTGTCACCAGATCTTCAGGGCAAACATCACTGCGGCTAGCTCAAGGTTGTGGACCACATAATTCTTCACGTGAACCTTTAGTTGTCACAAGACGTAAGCGATGACCTTTCCTTCTTGCATTAGTACAGCCCCTAGGCCTATGCCTGAGGCATCCGTATATACTTGAAAGTTCGCTCCTTCTTTTGGAAGGACCAATACACGGGCAGAGATAAGTGCATCCTTAAGCGCTTGAAGGCCTCTTCGCATGCGGGTGACCATTCAAATGGTACCGCTATTTGAGTGAGCTTGGTGATAGACGAAGAGATTTGGGAAAATCCCTTCACAAACTTCCTGTAATAGCCTGCCAGTCCCAGAAATCTTTTGACCTCCATTACTGTTTTAGGCTGAGCCCATTCCTGGATTGCGTGAATCTTATTTTGATCCACTTTAATCCCGTGAGCATCCACAATATGGCCTAGGAAGGCGATAGATTCTAGCCAGAATTCACACTTCGAGTACTTGGCATATAGATGGTGGTTCCTTAGTTCTTTCAATACAGTTCGGAGGTGTCCTTCGTGTTTGCTCTTAGACTTAGAATATATCAGAATATCATCTATGAACACGATGACGAATTTCTCTAGGTATGGTTTCAAGATACGTTGCATCCAGTCCATGAATATAGAGGGTGCATTTGTTAGTCCAAAGGACATCACTAGAAATTTGTAGAGATCGTATCTAGTTCGGAAAGTAGTTTTTGTAATGTCAGAGTCCTTTACCTGTAGTTGGTGGTAGCCTGATCGCAGGTCAATCTTTGAAAACACCTTTGCTCCGGCCAATTGATCGAATAGGTCATCAATGCGGGGTAGTGGATATCTGTTCTTGATGGTGACCTTATTCTGCTCCCAATAGTCAATGCACATCCTCATTGTCCCATCCTTCTTTTTCACAAATAGGACTGGAGCTCCCCATGGAGATGAACTTGGCCTGATAAGACCCTTCTCTAGCAGCTCTTGCAGTTGCTTATGCAACTTTTGCAACTCCTTAGGTGCCATCCTATAGAGTGCCTACAAGATAGGTTGAGTTTCTAGAATAACGTCAATGGCGAATTCGACTTCTCGGACAGGTGGAAGGCCGGTCAGATCTTCGGGGAAGACGTCGGTGAATTCGCAGATGATAGGATTTTGGGAGAGAGGAACCTCTTCCTTCTTTTCCCCTAGTATAGTTACTAGGAAAGCACTACAACCCTTGCTTACAAATTTCTTTGCCTGAATGGCATTAACTAGGGAGGCTCTGGTGCTAAAGTTTCCTACAAAAGACCTTTCCTGTTTGCCGCTGCCTAATGTAATCTTTTTCTTTTGACAGTTAATGGTAGCGTCGTGCTGGCTTAGCCAATCCATGCCCATAATAACATCAAAATTGGCTATTGGCAGTACTATCAATTTGGCTTCAACCTTCGCCACTCCTAAGGGAACTTGTAACTTGCAAAACTAGTTAGCCTGAAGCTGGGCTCCATATGGTAGCCCCACACTTAGAGGTGTCGTTAAGCGATGAACCGGTAAGTTGAGAGATTTCGTCCAGTTTTCGGAGACGAAGGAGTGACTTGCCCCGGTGTCAAACAGAATATTACAGGGCTTACTATTTATATATATCGTACCTAATTATAGATGCAGGATTTACTAGTTACTATTAAGCACATATGAGTAAAAATGCTGGATTGGTTCAGAAGCATGTACCTGACACCACATGATTATCTTCTGTGGCCTTTGTCGGTGTGAGAGCATATACGCGCGCCTGGCCAGTGGGCCTATTGTAGAAAGGTTGTTTGGTCGGCAGCCTGGAGGTGCTATGATGAGAAGCAGGGGGTATCTCTCATCAAGGAGCAGGAGGTGGCAGGGCTGGATGTGTCGTAGTCGTGGTGGGGGCTCGTCGGTAGAGGCCAAATACAGGCTGGCCCTGCACCCGCTTGATTGGCGTATCGTCAATCATGTCGATATAATGTCACAGGTTATAGCCATGCCCTGGTCGGCCACGGGTGAAGCATACCCGCTGCCCATGGAAGCATCTGCTATAGGGATGTGACCTGGTACAGCCATTGTAAGGATCCGTAGCAGGGGCTTCTGCCTCGATTTGGTACACACGGGCCCTCTTTGGGTTCCCCTGGCATTGCATGGCAGAGTTAGCAAGCCGCTTCGCCTCTCCCTGTTGACACCTTTCAGTGACTTTGGCGGTTTCCAGCAGCTCCCGGTAATTGGTCAGACGGAATGGCATGACCTAGGTCTGTATAGAAGGCTGAAGACCGCTTTGAAACCGGTGGCATCGGTGCTCTTCCATGGGTACTAGGCTCGAGGAGAATCTAGTGAGTCTCCGAAACTCCGCATCATATGCAGCCACGGTACGGTCCCCTTGCTGTAATTTGAGGAATTCTTCTGCCATGCTGCGGCGTTCATACAAGGGAATGTACTCCGCTCGGAACACCTTTTCAAATTCGTCGTATGAAACTCTTCTAGGCTGATGCCCTTGAACTTTGCGAGGCAGGTATGATGCCACCAGTGCTCGGCTTCTCCTTATAACAGGTGGGTGACCAACCAGATCACCTCCATCTCTGGACACTTAATACTGGTCAAGTTTTTCTCCATCATACGCAACCAGTCTTCAGTGTCTATGGCCGACGAGTACCCATTGAACATGGGAGGCCTCAACCTGAGGAAGTTATGTAACAACGTGTCGGCTGACGGGGTGTACTGCTGGTTGGAGCTCTGGGGTGCTGAGGCGGCTTCTGTTATCGAGCGATTCTGGTTAATTTGTGATACCAGAAGGCGCTCCATGCGCTCTGCCTGACTGGCCTGGGCCTTCGCGGCCTCTTTCGCCTGCCGCTGGCTTTCCTTGGCCTGTTGCTGGTGGGATTCCACCATCATCTTTATGACCTCCAGTAAGGCACTGACCTCACTAGACACGGTGCTGGATGGGGCAGGCGAGGGGCTTTGACCGGGGTTCATTTTGTCTTGTTAGAATCTGGATTAAGGACAGCACATACTCAGCATTTTAAAAAAAGAAAATAACACAACAGCTTATCTTCTTTTATTAAATAGAGAATAAAAGATACATCATAGGAAATAAAGTACAAAAAGGAAAAGACAGCCACTGGGGAACAACATGAAATCTATCCTATGTATCTCCTCGTGAAGGCTTGAGTAAAGTAAGTGTAGGTCAGCGTTCAGCGAAGGCGGGCGAGTCATCTCTCGAACCTCCATACTTCCTGGGCCCACCATTCCTCCGCATAATCCTGGAGGAGGATCTCAAGGATGTCGAGTCATGCGTCGTCAGGGCATTCCAGTTTCTCGAACACTTGGGTTACTCTGCGTAACCATTCTCTAGCCAGGATGGGGAAGTTTAGTCCCCTATACACCGCATCTTCCAGCATCTATTCCAGAATGCTGGCTCCCGCTGGGGAGACTCCTTGAACTTCCCTCCCATATCTCTTTGCCAGGAATACATCATATGCCCACCTGTCCTTAAAATGGGCAAAAAGATCGCGTCCTGTCATGCTCGCACGGTATCCTAGACATCCAAATTAGTGATATAAAGAAAATTACTTCTAAATTCTTTTAAAAACCAGGTTACAGTGGGCATATAAAAATACAATAGCATATATAATAAAACTAAAACTTCTATTTGATATATCAGGCCGTAAAGGCACGATGAAAGTCTTCGTAGGTGATGTCCCGCAGTAACCATTCGCGCCGATAGGTGAGGGATCTAAGCGTGACACACCACCAGTCTCTAGCCCTATTGTGCAGAAGACGTGTTACGAGGGCAATCTTGATATTGTCTGTAATGTTCATCACCTCCATTATTTCGTCTATCCTCATTAGCCATCGTTTGGCCAACGCGGGGAGATCATACCCCCTGAATGTGCTCTCTTGGAGCAGTTGGGTCAACATCCTGACTTCCGGATCTGATATCCCTTCTATGTACAGGTCGAGTTCTTGGTAAAACTGGACAATTCTTTCCCAGCTTTCATTGAATCATTGGTGATGCCTTTCAACAGTCATCCTAGTGTATCTAACTATGTTAACATTTAGATTTTTTTTTATTTGATACCACTGCTTGCGTGTTTTGATTATCAACTTTTTATTCTAGGTGTGACATTGTGATCCCTTGGATGTGACTCTAATGTATTCTGATATAGTGACTGAATTAGCAGAAGAATCATCCATTAGGTAGATAAGAATGCAAATTCTCATCTGACACCTTATGGAATTCTTTGATACCAACTGTGGCGCCCCACCCCTTAATCCACAAGAATTAAGTTAAGGGATGGCGTGTCACTCTAGCTAACCCTTCACTTATAATTAGATTAGGATAAAATCCATAATCCACCTAATAAGGGAAGGAGTAAGCATTGAATCAAACATTCAGTCACTATCTAAGTAAACATGCAGAGTGCGGAAGCGATTTTCAATAAACATAACATCCAAGCATCACAACATGAGTATAAGGAAATGTATCTCAAAACATAAGTATAAAATCTAAATACGCAGTCATCAGTACCTGTATTATTACATTATTTAAAAGTTTAAATAAAATAAAGTAAATATGCTCATCCTCACTTAGAATAAAAAGGCTAAACAACGGTAAGATTCTAACATCCTAAATATATATAAAAGCAGTACAAAGAAATAGTTGACTGAATAAGAATACTGAAAGGCGACCAAACATCAACTGTATATAAACATATGTGTATAATCTGCCATACAGAACAGAGCTAATCTAGCCCACCATAAAAGGCTAAAGGATCTTAGCACCAGTATAGCTAAGGCACCAACAGTATAATCGAAGGATCCTAGCACCAGTATGGCTAGGGTACCAAAAGTGTACCCCTAGTGTCAACAAGGAAACTAGGCAAATAGCACACAACAAAACAGAGGCCTTCCCCTAGTGTCAACAAGGAGACTAGGCAATCAGAAGACAATACTGAGAAGCGGCTCAAACATATCCAATTATTATCTTTTCTTAATCACTTTAATATTTTTATAAGGAATCTAAGGAGTCTCCATATTTTCCTAACGTTTTATTCATGCATCAAAAATCTTATGTGATATGCTCAAGAAAATATGACGCAAAATTACAAGGAATGCATAGCACAAAATATCAAATAGAAGCAAGGGACTCTACTAAACATGGTGATATCATTTGTTTTCTACTTAACTAGTCTAACTATTCCGAGTTACACAAGTTCAGGATCACCATTTTCCTACTATCGAGTGTAACTTATAAATTCATCCTTATAAGTTAAAAAGGATTAGAACTGATTAGGTTCTAATCTAGCTCAATCAGATAGACGACTATGAGTTAAATCAATAAATTATACGTCCTAGTTTTGTGAATTTAGATGTTCTAACTAAGATCTGATCAAGATCTTCTAAACCTATAGATTATGGATTAAACACTATGAGATTTAGATTTAATCACATAATCCAAAGAGGATAAGACCTAAGTTCTAAGTTTTATTCTATAAGTGATCTACTAGTTAAGGCAATCCTATTGAGTAATCAAGCATAATAGGATGAATCTCCTATCTTAAATCTAAGATTAAAAGATAAAATAATCAGAATGGGTTGGAAAATAAGAGAAAAGTCTATAAACTAATAAAACTAAGGTTTCACCCATTAAGTAACCAAATTTACCCAACGAATAAACTCTAACCTAAGATCTAGTCCTAATCTCAGGAAGGGTTCATAAGGTGTAGTGTTTAAGACTTAGAAGGATCCTGGAATCTGATCTAAGGGTTCATTTCACTCACTTAAATGCCACTAAGATGATTATAACATTAGTTCCAGTGCTTTGGAATGTTAACTAAAGGTTAGGGGTACTTAATCCAATCTTAGGGCAAAATAACCATTTTGCCCCTACTTTAAAGGTCAAAAAGTCAACTTTTAACTTATAAGTCAGAATTGAATTCTCTTAGTTCCAACTGATTCCTTACTGTATAACTTGAAGATAGACAGTAAGTACGTCTAAATTGGATGAAAAATGGTCAAGTTATGACCAAAATGGGGCCAGGGGTAATTTGGTCTTTTACCTAAATTTCTAGGGTTCAGATTTTGAATATTATTTTAGTTTATCGATGACACTGAAATTTTAAACTAGTTAGCATCTTGAATTTTTAAATTTGGAGTTGATTTGATTAAGTTATGGTTATTTGAAGTCTATGGGTATTTTGGTCATTTTTCATTAAGAATTCTATGGTTAACTTTTTGTCCTGATGTCCAAATGAGAAAACTAATACTACTACAGTGATGGGGCCACTCTCCTGAGCATTTAAGATCCATATTGACTATGTACTGATAACTGGGTAAAAAGTTATGAGGTCCTAAATGTTACATCGTTATGCGTACCCCGAAATCAATTTTTACATTACGTTATTTGATTATTTATATTTTTCTGAGTATTTTGAGACCTATATTGGCTATGTTTGGATCATCCTATAAAATGTTATTAAACTTTTAAGATTTACTATTCAAAAATACAATTTGTATAAATTTACTATTCATTTATTCAAATTAAATGATTTTACTATTCATTTCTAAAGTTTATATATATAATTCTGAATTTATTAATTTTTAATTAATCTGTTGATTAATTATGCTTAATTATTAATTAACAATAATTAATTCATTACCTAATTAATTAATTTATATTTATTATTATTTTACTGTTGAAAAGTCATTAGCACTAATTACTGTTTAATTAACTTTAATTATCTATTAATATCTAATTAAGAATAATTAATTATAGTTTACTATTTAATAATAATTAATTATTCTAATTACTATTAAGGTTAATTAATATTAGAATAATCCTAATTAATCTCTTAATTACTAATTACAGTTAATTAATTATAAAATTACTATTACAAAGTTATTAACACTAATCCTAGTTTAACTAACTGCATTTAATTAATCACTAACAGTAATTAACTTAATTTAATTAACAGATAGTGGGCCCCCCACTATACACATGGCACTGCCAGAGGCTGCCACGTGGCACTGTGGGCCCCACGGGTAAGCTGAGTCGGCTCGGGTGACTGTGCAGTGGACCCCCACCTGACACGTGGCACTGTGGGCCCCAGAGGGAGCCGAAACACCGCGGGTGACCGGGCAGTTCCCCCCCCCCCACTTGACACGTGGCGGGCCCAGAGACTGCCACATGGCACTGTGGGCCCCACTGGGGAGCCGAAGCGCCGCACGGGCTCGGGCTGTGGGCCCCCACAGGACACGTGGCGCGCCGGATGGCTGCCACGTGGCGCTGTGGGGCCCACGGCCGAAGCCAAAACGCTGTGGGGCTCAGGCTGTGGGCCCCACGTGACACGTGGTGCGCCGGATGGCTGCCATGTGGTGCAGTGGGCCCCACGTCCGAAGCCGAAACATCACGAGCTCAGCTGGTGGGTCCCACTTGACACGTGGCATGCCCTGAAGGCGCCACGTGGCTCAGTGGGCCCCACCTGGCTTACGCAGACCCGACCGCAGCCGGGTGGGACTCGGGTCGACCCGGCCCGACCCGGACGTCACCCGCTTCGCGGGGCGTCCCGAGGGCACCGGGCTAGGGCACGGCATTTGCCGGCCTTCCCGGCGCCGGACCACCTCGGCCCTCACGGCCGGTGGTAGCCCTCGACGTGGCCTACATGTCGGCAGGCGGACCTTCGCCGTAGGTGGCCGGAGGCGGCGGCTAGAGGCAACCCTAGCTTTTAGGGTTCGGTGGATGCAAATGGGATTCAGCCCGAGGCTTCAAGCCTCGGTCTGAGTCAACCGGACCTGATCGAGGTCCATCGGGTCCGGTTGATCGTCGATCTACACCCTAACTTACAATTCTAATGCATCGCGATGGTGAAAGGAGAACGGAAGAGGAAGGATCGGAGGGTACCTGGTTCGACGGTCACTGAGTGTCGACAGTCGGCTTCGGATCGGGGATCGCTTCGGGCTCCGGTTTCGCTACCCCGGAGCCCATCGTGCCGCCGGGGCATTATAGGGCGAGCCGGCGACCTCGCCGAGGCCGTGGGGGGCTGGATTGGCCTTCCCGGTGGCGGACCATCTCGGCCCGCACGTCCGATGGTAGCCCTTAACGAGGCCTACACGCCGGCGGGCGGACCTTCGCTGGAGGTGGCCGGAGGCGGCGGCAATTCCTAACCCTAATCCTAGGTCTACGGTGCGAGGGGACTAATGAGGCAGAACCTGAAAGGTTCTAGCCTTGATCTAGGTCGATCGGACCTGATCGAACTCAATCAGGTCCGATGGATCGTCAATCCATCCTAAGATCTACAATAATCTGGCGAAACATTGCAAATCAAATGGACGAGAGGGGAATTCGGGGAGTACCTGGTTTCGACGGCTGCGACGATCTTCGGGTTCGGACGGACGAGGCAGAGGATCCAGGCTCGAGAAGGCGTAACCCGTGGGTCGGGGGTGCCGGGGAGGTCCTTATAGGCCCTCGGACGGACCGGCCGAGGTGGGGGAGGCCGCCGGTTGGCCAGGCGTGCTGCGGGCGTGCCGCGTGGCATCGGGACGGGGACGCCGAGGAAGACGGGACCTCAGCCGTCAGATCTGGATCCGATCTAACGGCTGCGATGGCGCCGTCTAATCAGACGGCGCCGTTAGCTACAATTGACGGCAAGTTTAAATAGTTAACGGCGCCATTAAATAATTAATTAAATAATTTTTTTTTTAAATCCAAAATTTCAAATATGTTTTTCCTAGCTATTTGAGAGGTGAGGAACGCAACGATGAGGTCAGATTTTCTATCCGACGAGTATTTTGATTCCTCAATTTTCGGGGCATTTTTATTATTAAGATATTCGTCAAAATTTCAACGACTTCCGATTGACATGAAAACTTCACCCCAAGCTAATTTGGGGTCAATGAGCGCAGTGGCGAAGTCCGTTTTTCGATCAAAGTTCAATTTAAATTGGTCAATTTTTAGGGTTTCTGAATTTTTCAGAAATCAGGATTCGATCCATTTGACTCCTGATTTGGACTAGGTCTTAGAGGTTGACTCCAATTGATCTAATTAGCACTTATGATTAGTTTTAAGACTAAGATTAGTCCTAATCGACCTAGGTAACAACCTGGGTTGTTACAAGACCTTTGTTGCTTACTTATGTATACCACTATTGGATTAATTTCTTTTAAATTATCATATATCATATGATTATCAGTATATTTAGGATAAGATTTTTCTTTTAGTAATTTTACTTACTGTATTATACATGTATGCATATCCTTGCTTAGTTTATTTTAGGTGTGCCTTTTTGCCTCAAATATTGTTTAGTTATAAATACTGTATTTATAACTTATCTTCCTTCTTGTATGCTTACTACTCCTATGCTAGTTATGATTTTTGTTTTGTTTAAGTAAAATGGTGATATTAATAATATATAAAAAATATACAGCCTAAAATGTATTTAGATAATTATTTAATAAGATTTTTCTTTTGTTGGCTGGGGCCCCGGCATTGTGAAACCGACAATGTTAGAATCTGATAGATCTGAGAAACTTGGTGCTGAAGAGGAGCCTTATCCAGAAGTGGGGCCATATCTTGAGGAGGGGCATTAAGAAGGAGCTGAAGCTATTTAGTCTTTTCTGCTCATTGTGAGAATGAGTGATTTTATTTCAGCTCATTTAAACTTAATTAATGTTGTGATAATATATGTACTATCTGACTGTGTTTTCTTACTATACTATTTATTATGAGTTGTATGCTATATTTTTCTCTATTTATTATGATAAATTGGATGAATATTTACTTTACCTTACTTTCGCACTCTGATTATGTATTTGCTTAGTGACTGAATACATGGCATGTATGTATTGGCTTATCTTTCCCTTACTAATGGAATAGGGTTTACACCTAATCCAATATCAAGTGAGGGGTTCGCCAAAGTGACACACCACCCCTTAGCTTAATCTTGTGGATTAAGGGGTGGGGCGCCACAGTTTGTCTCATTTACAAGCTAATGACTTTACAAAGCTATCAATCTGATTAAGCAAAGCTCTTAAGGGATGATCTTACTTAGGGTAAGGTTATTATGTCTAATCTTTATTAACTTACCAATCTAAGTATACAAGATTCTACCTTCTCATTATTTGAGGTTTCTAAGTTCATGTAATACTATGCTAGGTTTTAGGCTATTATCACTAAAAAGTTCTAAGCCCCAAGGTTTAAGTTTAGGTTTATCACAAAAGTCTTCTTATCTCAAGTTTTTATCCATAAATTCTTTTAATACTTATAAGTATATGTTCCCATTAATTAAATCTATAATTTACTTACATTCTCATTTAAATTCATTAATCTTTGTAATCCAACAGCCTAAGCTTTAGTCACTTAAATATAGGATCAAAAGGGTTAGCTACTTTTGGGTGATCTAATGCACTTAAGGATGATTAAATCTCAATCTTTAATAAGAATAATGTTCTACTATACTTCTTATAATGAAAAATCTTTTCAAAGTTTTGAGAAAGTTAATCTATATTCACATATGTATAACTCTTCACTAAGTTCTATTCTTAAATAACATATTAAAAAATGCCTCTCCAAGGTCTCAGATTTATAATGTGATTTTACTTAGTTTTATCCTTACACTTAGCATAATATAGGAGCCTATCCTACATTAGGTAGGTTACTTAAATATTCATAGTTTATTTAATGAAATTTAAAGGATGTAATCACTAAGTTGGCTAAGTTGATTATAAAATAACACTTCTTATAATGATTTTCTCTTACAATCTTAGAATACTCTTTTAGTCTCAAGTATCACTATTATGATCAATTATTATTGATTTATAATAGAGTGATTAAGTTCAATCATAAATTTCTATTTAATATTACTTTCTTTTAGAACTTAAGTTTAATAGGATTTAACCATAATTTGAGTCAAACTAGCCATTTCCTTACTCAATTCATCATTTGATGTTTAAATATATTATAATTTAAGTTTCCCTAAATTAATCTAGGGTTTTGAAGCAAAATAGGAAAAACCCTGATTTTAGAATTATAATAATAATTAATTAAAGAGTCAAAAACTCAAAATCTCCAAATGATGTCCAATTAATATAGTTTCAGTGGCTATAATTTTCTTATATATGATGAGTAAAATGACTTTAAGTATGCTGAAATTGGATACTAATTGGCTAAGATAGAGTCTAATCACCCTTAATGATAATTAAGGAAATGATTAGTAAAATTAATTATCAAAATATAAATATAATGTCATTAATATTCCTTATATTATTCTAATTATGTTAAGATATAACTTTAATATATTTAGACTTATATTTAAGGAAGTACTAAGCTTTGAATAAACTAGAATTTAATTAGTAAATCTTTAAATCCTAAAAACAGCAGCGCACACATGCTTCGACTCCCCCGGATGTTAGCCAAAACACACACACTAGTCAAAAATGAATGCTAGGACCTGAAATAGTGTCGCACGGGTCGAGGTCGACCTGCCCGGCACTGTTCCCCTTCCTTGTTAGGTACCGAGGGCAATAGGATTAGGGTTCGCAAATACTCCAAACTCAGCTCACTCCATATATCACATAATATATCAATTTAAAGCTACAATCGAGGTCTTTCCAATACCCATAAAATTCCTAATTTTAATTACATCAATCAAGCTAATTTATAAAATATATGAATTAGGTTTTAGGGTTCACTGTGGGATAAAATTGAGATCCCACGGTGAAGCCCGTCGACTACAACTAGTTTCTAAGGATTTCTAAGGTCTTGGCCTTCTCTTAGGGTCTATTCCCAGTGTCAGACCACACCATGATCAAAAGATAAGGGCTCGAGCTCATATGTGGCTTCGGGCTACTGTGTGATACTATCACTGCCCGACCTACTGTGAGCCTTAAAGACTCGATATGGTAAAATTAACCCTACATAATGATTTATCAATACTTAGAATACATAAACAAAATCAAAATTTTAAGAATCAAAGAACAAAGAATATAAGCAGAATAAAGAATAGCTGGCTAAATAAAAATACTGAAAAGTAAACAAAACATCAAAACAATATATATGAATATCTGTGTACTAACTGCCATACAGAAAAGAGCTACCCTAGCCCACTGAATATTAAAAGGATCCTAATGTCAACAAGGTGACTAGGCGCAAAATTATATAACCCTAGTGTCATACAATGAGACTAGGCAGATGTATAGGGTTTTCTCCTAGTGTCATCAAGGAGACTAAGCAAAGAAAACATAATAAATATTCTCTTAGTGTCAACAAGGAGACTAAGCAAAGAAGATATAAATCTGATCTTCTCCTAGTGTCAACAAGGAGACTAGGCAAAGAAGATATAACTAAGAGGCAGTTCTAACACATACAATTATTATCTTTAATCAATCACTTTAATATTTTCACAAAGAATCTAAGGAGTCTCCATATTTTCCTAACATTTTATTTATGCATCAAAATCTTGTATGATATGCTCAAAGAGTTAAGGCACAAAAATACACAAGGAATGCGTAGCATAAAATATCAAAAGTAATCAATGGACTACTAATATGGTGATATCATTTATTTTCTATTATCCATTCTAACTATTCCAAGTTACACAAGTTCAAGATCACCATTTTTCTACTATCAAGTGTAACTTAGAAATTCGTCCTTATAAGTTAAAAAGGATTAGAACTAATCAAGTTCTAATCTAGTTCAATCAAATGACGACTATGTGTTGAATCAATAACTCATACGTCATAGTTTTGTGAATTTAGTCATTCTATCTAAGATCTGATCAAGATCTTCTAAACCAATAGATTATGGATTAAACACCATGAAATTTGGCTTAATCACATGATCCAAATGACAAGACCTAAGATCTAGGTTTTATTCTAAAAGTGATCTACTAATTAAGGCAAATCCTATTAAGTAATCAAACTTAATAGGATGAATCTCCTATCCTAAAACTAAATTAAAAGACAAAATAATCAGAATAAGTTGTAAAATCCTAGAAACTAATAAAACTAAAGTTTCATTTATTAAATAACCTATTTACCTAATGAATAAAATCTAACCTAGGATTTAGTCCTATTCTCAAGAGTAGTCCTTATGTGATATGTAATATCCTAAGGAAAAAAAAGGACTTAAAGAAATTTTAGGGATTTTGATGAATTGACATAGATATTGATTTTACTCACTTAAATGATTTTAATATAGTTCTAATATTGATTTTTAGTGAATTAAAAGACTAATTAGATGTTAAGGATTATTTAACCTAAATTTGAGCAAAATGACTATTTTACCCCTACTTGAGGGTCTAAAAAAGTCAACTTTTGATTTAAGGCTCCAAATTTGGATTTCTTATTGTCAAATGATTCATTACTATCTAACATGAAGATAGACAGTAAGTACACCAAATTTGGATAAGAAATGAGTTCTATAGGTCCAAACAAAGATTTTTAACCTAAGGGGTATTTTGATAAGTTGCACTTAATAAAATCTAAATTTTTATATAATTTACTGTTAGTTATTATTCAAAGATTCCATAGAGTCCAAGAACACTAAATTCTGAGGTCTAATGAATTATTTATAGCCATTTGAATTCCTAAGAGTAAATTGGTAATTTTCTAATTTTCTAGGGTTCAAAATCTAAATATTATTTTAGATTATTGTTGGCACTAAAATTCTAATGTATCCAACAATTTGCACAATGCATTTTAGGTACAAAGTAGGTTTTGATCACTTATTAACAACGGCAAGGTTTTCAAATTTAACTTTTATATAAAATTTTATACTTTTGATATAACTTAACCCCATTAGGGTCCTAGGAGTCTTAAAATACCTAAACAGTTAAGTTTTGGCAATTTCAGCAAAGACTGGGCAATTTTTCTAAAATTCTGGCATTTTTGCAAACTTGGGCGCTACAACGCGCTATAGCGCTTTTCGCGCGGCAGCGCGCTATAACGCTTTTCGCGCGACAGCGCACTGTAGCGCATTTCCGCGCTGACGTATGCTGTGGTCCGCTGCGGTCCACCGTAACCCGCTGCAGCACGCTATGGCGCGCTGTAGCAGTCCGATTTACAAAAATCACTGTTCAATTAATTTATTTTGTTATTTTCCTATGCTCTGAAATATTTTCGATATAGTCCGCTGCAGCGCGCTACAGTGATTTTTGCACCGCGCGCTGCAGCGACCCATTTTGCAAATCATTGTTCTAAGTTTTCATAAAATGCTGCTACAGACCGCTGCAAACCGCTGCAACACGCTACAGCACGCTGTAGCGGTCCATTTTTCAAATCTATTGTTCAATTAATCATTTTCCATTTTCTAAAGTTCCACAAATATTTCCGCGAAATTTCTGCTGCAGACCGCTGTAGCGATCCATTTTGCAAATTTACTATTTAAATAATTGGCCTATGTTTTAAATACATATACCAAAATCTGCTGCAGCGCATTGTAGTGGCAGACGGTGATTTCGCCAGGAGCGAAACTCGTAAGGGCCTACTTTCAGGCTCAATTACTCTCAATCTAAAGAGTTCCATGAGCAGTGTCATATATTAATGGATAGGTATTTCCAGTACCTTTCCATCGACACCAAAATCGGCACGAATTGAATATCTTAGCTTTATTAAAAATACAGATGAAGGATAGGGTATACAGAATACAAGAAAAACAGAGCATTTTTCTATGATGCTTTCAAGAATCTTAATGGTTTCCATACTTAAACATGGATATCTAGAGATGTATTCAAGCATTGTAGCTATATGAAGAAGGCAAAAGAGAGGGTAAAGGGGTACCTTTAGTCCTTGAGAGGGGAGGGAGAGAATCTTATCTTCTTCAAAAGTTTTGGAGGTGGAGAGTTGAACCTCTTCTTCTTCAATGCTAGAGCATCAATGGAGGAAGGAGGTGATGAGGTTTTTCAGCAAACCAAAAGAGGAAGGCTAAGCTCCTCTTTTAAAGAGGAGACCTTATGATGAGCCTAGGGGATAGGCCATCATGAGGTCTAAGGAGAGGGAGGAGGAGGGAGGAGGTGATGGCATAAAAAAATCTGCCCAAGAGGCATGGGCACCAGCTGAGGTGATGGCCAGCCGAAAATGGGATTAGAATAATAAGGAAAATTGCAATTTGGGGATTGCCTCATTACTTATTTATTTTCCCTAATTATTCAAAAATTTGGATTTTTAAAACGCACTTCAAAAATTCCCAAAAATTCAGCCCTAGCTAATTTGGGGGTGAGGAATCCAACAGCAAAGTCAGAATTTGATTCCTACAATTATTTAATTAATCTATTTTTCGATACATTTAATTATATTAAAATATTCACGAAAATCCGACGACTTCCAAACGGTCCAAAACATCACCCCTAGCAATTTGGGGGTGACGATCTCAACAACAAAGTCGGATTTCGATTTCGAGGTCAAAATAAATACCTCAATTTTCCAATTAATTAAATATTAAAATATTTCAAATTAATTGATTGGTCTTCAAATTGTTCCAAACCTTCAGGGTTTGGTTCTAATGACTAGATGAACATGATAGAATGATAATTATGATATGATTAAGCTAGATTTAAGTTGAGTAAGAACCTTGGGTTGTTATAAATACAGAGCTAGTGCTAGCTATTATTTAGAGGAATAAGATTACCGCACATATCTTATGAGGGAGAATATTTAGTTGTCTGGAAACCATTACATCAAATGGCCATATAGACATATTTGACTCATCATTGTTCTGTATTTGCTCATATAGCAAAATAACTAAAAACTTAAGCAGTTAAATAGCAAAATGGATTTTCAATTATATTTATGTAGCTTTATAATCTTACAATTATACAGTAGACAGTATAGTTATATAGTTACATCATAATAGTATTTAATTTTAGTAGAACAAATTTCTTTAATAGAAATTACTACAGCATTTTCTTTCAGACAACATCTTTGGAAGTTATACGTATATATGCATGCTACATACTAGTTTATAATAGTTTTTGCAATGTCAATTCTACATTAGTACATAATAATATATTACTTGTACTTTCTTTTATTATTTTCCTTGCATTTATATTTTCAATTTAGCTGTATATGCTTATAATTATCTGTAAATTGTGATATCCTCAAACCATAACAAAGCATGCAACACTTATATTTTTATTTTAGTTATATGCTTATAATTATCTATAAATCGTGATATTCTCAAACCATAACAAAACACGCCTCACTTAGACTTGTATGTCTAACAAGAACTTTATTTTATTTGGTTGTGCCCTAGTGTATAAAACTAATATGTCATATCGAGAGCTGATTGAGAATCCATACAAGGTGGAGTGTGTTCGTGAGGAGGAGACTACTTAAATTATTGTACGTTTATTTTAAAAATATTTTCTAGTTAGAGAGAATTTTCATATTTATGGTATATGTTAAACTTATTTTTGAATTTTTTTGATGAATAAATTGTATGTATTTTTTTGGTATACTTTGGATGGAATGGATGTGAACATGTTTCTCTTATATTTTTATGTCTCAAATATGTTATTATATTAAACCCTAATATAATCTCGAGAAAAAGTAACACCTAATATTATATTAGTCTCACTAACCCATCTTGTGATAATCTTGCTTCTTCAACCCTGGAAGAATGATGCCATACACTTTCAAATTTTGAGTTTCCCTTGCTCTATCACAAATCTAGGTGAAAATCATAATTATCCTTCCATGTGAATCATTTTCATTAGCGTCAATAGCCATTATGTTTACTGTTGGTAAATGTTGCCAAGATGATCAGTAATTATATCACTCCTAACCATCATTGCACACTACATCATCATCTCCAATTACTCAAATCTCCACCATATATACTTTTAAAAACACCTTTCTACTCTTAACAGGGGATTCAATTCAATTTGTTCAAATCTACTATTCCGGTTGATTGAATCTCAAGCTGTGGCGGCCCTGCCCCACCGTGGTCCTGTTAACTCTTAAGTTAACATGATTACAGTGGAGGGGTCACCAGATGACACGGTCCCCACTTAGAATTGGATTAGACACATGTTCTAATCCAACTTAAATAAGAACTTTGTCATTCATCCCAACATATTATCACTAAATGACTATACATGAACTCAGAGTGCGGAAGCAATAAAAATATAACATCCATCCATACAGTATAAATACAACAATATAGAATAAGTAAAGAGCTGAAAAGAAAAGTTAAACATGTATTATTATAACAATTTAAAATAGTTTAATGAGAACTGAAAAGAACTCTCAATCTCACTGAAAGAAAGAAAGCTAAAGCTATAAATCTTCAGGAACGGGCTCCTCCTCCAATGGCAAGCTCTCCACTGGATCAGCTGCTCCAACAAACTCAGAACTTACCATTATCAGTTTCATAATGGTAGGGCCCCAGCCAACAAAAGAAAAATTAGTTAGACTATTGTCTAAGCACATTTTAAGGTAAACAATTTTATTAAGTAACTTGAATATCACCATAAACCAGTAACTGAAGCAAATAGGTGCAGAAAAGCGTACAAAAAGAACAGTATAAAGTTATAAACAAATAGTTTATAACTAAAGCAACTATGAAGTAAGCACATACCTCCTCCAAGCAACTACAACAAAGATAGGTAAGCAAAAAGGAAAACTAGACAAAATTGAAAAGAAAATACAGCCTAAACATGTTTATGATCAACAAGATTATGCTAGGTGACATACAGAATTTGAACAGTCTAAAACTAAAAACAACTAACATCCTATGTGAGCATATGAAAATAATAAGTAAAACTAGCATCCTATATAGAAACAAGTGCAGGAAAACTATAAGTAAAATAGTGCTGAAATGCAGAATATGCAAGGTTAAATAGTAACTGAAAACTGAAAACTACAGTGACTGTCCAAGCCACTCAACTGAAAACACACTCAGCAAATCTTAGCCTGATGTGCTAAGAAAGAAGCTCTGAACTGAGTATCACTGAAAACTCTTAGCCTGATGAGCTAATACAGAACCAAATGTAAGTGTACTTGAATTAGTATAACCATATCAGAATCCTGACTCTAAAGTCAGTATGGTAAGAGTCTATCCATCCTATCTCACGGACTAGGCATGGTCATAGACTGTCAGACATTAAACCCTCGACAAGGTTGCCGACCCGAACGAGTTGATCGAAGAGGTATACTAATCAAGCTACACCTTACAAATCACTTCTGAAAAGAAAACATAATGCTGCTTATGAATGTTCAAAGTTGACATAAGATATTTATCAAATATCTTAAGTACATAATATATGTTCAAGGTATAAGGCTCAAAATCAAGAAATGCGAAGCATCAAAATCAAAATGAGCAAGAAACTCTATCTAAAACACAGGTGATATCCGTTGTTATCTACTTTATTCGTTCTATCTATTCTAAGTTACATAAGTTTTAGAATCATCAATTCTTACACATTCTGTAACTTAGAATCACGAATCCTACTAATTGAAGATAATTATGACTGGCCAAGTCCTAATTATAACTTAATCAAAAGATGACTATTTGATTTAAGTGAATAAATCATCGACCTAATTTTGTAATTTAATTCATCCCAACCTCATCTTGATTAGCCAAATCAAGATAAAAAGATTAAGAGTTAGACTCCAGATGATGGGGTCTAATCACTTAATCTAAAGGTATAACTAAGGGTCTAAAGTTTAGGACCCAAAACTCACGGATTAGGTTAAGGCGAATCCTAATGATAAATCAAATTCATTAGGATAGATTTTTATTCTTAGTTCTAAAGTTTAAATATCAAATAATCATTTAATAAACTAAGAAAATCTATAAACTAGTAAACTCAAGGTTTCATTTATTTGAGTAACCCAATTTACTCAATAGATGAATTCTAACTTAAGATCTATTCTTAATCTTAGGAATTAAAGCTCTTAATTACTAAGAGTATCTCTCAAGATACACATCCTAACTAATGTTATAAGGACCTAAGGGAAAGTCTAAGAATGATTAAAGAAGGAGAAATCACTCACTTAAGACAGGAAATTTTCCTTAAGGAGCAAATTTTGAGATTTTAATCAAAATCTAATTTAGACTTGGATTTGATTAATTTCAGTTCTAAATCATTCTATTTACTGATTTTAGTGATTAGAAACTGAATTTAGAGCTTTTAAAGGCTAAACCCTAAATTTGGGCAAAATGACCATTTTGCCCCTACTTAAGGGTTCAAAAGATCAAATTTTGATCTAGAGCTTAAATTCTGAAATTTTTATTTGGAAAGTATTTCTTACTGTCTAATCTAAGATTAGATAGTAACTAAATTAATTTTGGGTGATTATTAAGCCATATGAGATCAAATTAGTAAATTTGACTCATAAGGGCAAATTAGTAATTTGACTAAGTGAAAGTTAAATTTTCTTTCAATTGTTCTTTACTGCCTAAGCTTTCCATAGAATCTAAATTTGCTAAATTCTGATAAGTATTGGCCAAGTTATGGCTAATACAAGATCTATGGTTTAAAGTTAATTAAGGAATTCTTAATTATGGGTCAAAAACCTAACTTTGTCAATTAGTATCCAAATTGAGTAAAATCAGTTGCTATGGTTTACAAATAGCTCATTGATCACAATGATATGTGGTAGGCTCAATTTGGATCTAATTTGACTAAGTTATGACCTAATTAGGGCTAAGAGTGATTAGTGAGTGATTAGCAAAATTAAGCACTCAAATACTAATCAAACCTCACAGATAGATTCTAAGTGGTTCTAGGAGTCCTCTAAAACTTAAATCACTCAATTTGGATTACTAGATTTGCTAAAATTCACTAATCAATATTTAGGGTAATTAAGGGTGATTAGCAAATCTAGTCGTTGGATCTAAAATATTTTTTTACAGATTACTGTTAATTAGGTTTTTTTGATCTAAATGGATATTTGGATCATCCAATTTGGAGCTCAATTGACCAAGTTATGGTCAATTGAAGTTCTATGGTTAAATAGGGTTATTAGGGTTAAGTCCTAAAAGTGATTAGGCAAAAACTAATCCAAACAGCAAGATGAACACTATCAAATTAATCCTTAAGGTTTTCTGATCACTTTAAGACCCATATTGGATATGTTTCGGTCAATGGGTACAAAGTTATGGGTTAATTAACTTTTGTGACATTTTTAGGATTAATTTAATACCCTAAAATATCATTTTGCTAAATATAAGTCCAAATGCAAAATTGACAGTGCCATAATATTCCTCTATTTTTGCTGAATCCAATGGTATATTTATTTGCATTAATTGGATGTCAATTTTGCAAGATATTAATGTTTAAAATTTGATATTTAATTAATTAATTAAAACTGTTTAATTAAATTAATTAAATTGGTTATTAATTATTTTTATTTTCGTTTATTTTATTATCCGTTAATTATATAAATAATGTTTTTATATAAATTATTTTCAGTACACGTGGCGGGCCGTTAATGGCGCGACAGACGACGGCGGGCCCCACTGTCAGTTCGCTGACTCGCAGTGCCACGCGTCGCGCTGCGACTGGCCGCGCGTCGCGGGGTGGGTCCCGCCGCGGCAGCCGAAGCGCCGCGGGCACGGGCCACGGGCCGACCCGACCGGCCCGAAAAGATCCTTCGTCTTCGCGCGACTGACCCGTCAGCGGGGATCTAGGGTTTGGAAAACGGAGACGAAGACGACGGTGTCAGACGC